>CP139503.1:179440333-179523525 GCA_021014915.2 Artemisia tridentata subsp. tridentata
TTTTTTCGTTTTACGAATTGAATTTATTGTTTTTGAAAGCATTAATTTATAAATCCATCAATTTAACCAACTCAAAGATATCTTTTAATTTTTTTAAATATTTTTGAAATCTTATCACACTATTGAAGGTAAATCTTTCACATTTTTTGTAATAGGTTGTTTGTAATGTGTGTTTGTTATGCAGTGACACTGTTTGATGAAATGTATTAGATGTAAAAGAATTTCTTTTGAAGCGGTGAATGACAATGGAAATGATGGCTAGATGAACACAAAGTACTCGATAAATATCCCCAATGATGATCAGCAAGAGTTCTTAGCAAAGCGTAAGGATACCATTTGTTTTTAATATACATTTTAGCCGGAATGTCAAATATTTGAATTTATGTTTTTAAATGGAACATTTTTTGTATGTTCGTTTGTTTATTTCAGATATAGAGAGCCAAACGTGAGATGGTTTAAGAAGCAATATGACAGTCTTACTCACAAAAGATACAGTAAAGAGCCCAAAGGTATTATCTAAGTTAGCAAAAATATTATCAGATCATGATACCAATGTACTTTTGGTTAGTGCAAATTACTCTTATATTTGTTAGATTACATTAATATGATGATGATGATGATGATGATGATGATATAATTGTTTTGCAGCCAAAGCTTGATCAAATATCATAAAGAGGTAAATTTGTGGATCCTTATCCATCGTGAAATGATAAATGAGGTAAGCAACATATCCTTTAATGCTCATTGTTCCCTGTTACTTTTATATAAAATTAATGTAGCATGGTTTAATTTTTTAAAATTTGTTACTGGTGGATACAAGTTTTGTTACACAGTACTGGGGGTTTGTATTATGCCAAGAAGAAGTGACGGTAATCATTACATGGTTCAATAATACATATTTCTACATAAAAAAGCTTTCAATAATTGCCTTATGGGGGTGTTTGTATGTGCCTCTGAAAGTTATTATGTGCACTAAACATATAGGTCGTCAAGATTCTCTATTTTCTTATGCATTTGGGACATGGTACTCATTGACTATATTAGTTAGGTCGGTCAGGCATTTGTGTCAGCCTTCATATCAATGTTACCATGTTTTCAGTTTATCAAGTTTTACGATGTTATTTGATCATTTATTTGGTTCATGGTCGATGCAGGTGAACTATGGACAAAAAGATGGATCAAAACAAGCAAGAACCTCATTGATCACAGTTATGTGTAAATGGTAAGTTGTTTAGATCTTCAATTGGGACTTTGGAAGGTTTTGATTTGTCTTTTAGCTTTACATATGATGAATTTGTGTTGATGGACTATTAGGAATCTTCTTTGATTCTAATAAATATAGCACACTACAAATATACTTTATCAGTTATCAACAATCGCAAACACCCCATTAAGGCATTAATATTACGAATAAAAATCATGGAGTGCTGCTCAATAAGGACCCAACCATATTAGCATGGGGTTTTGCAGGACAGGAATAGCTCCATTAGCATAAGCCTACCCAGTAATAACTTCAATGTTTATTATGATGAGAAATATTGGTGTAACTTTGGTGAATAAATTAGTCTTTGTTGATTGTTTGCGATGCTATATTACACCATGTTGAAAAGAGGTGGGCTCTCAATGTTTGTAGTTTTTATGGTAGTTGTTTTCTTATATAAACTCACATTTGTACTCCATTTTTTGAATAACATATGCGTATTAAAATGGGTGGGTCGCGGGTTTGCGCCAAGTTCGTACAAAATAATGAATTCACACAAAGTCTTTCTACCTAGCCTTAATGTAAGAGCTGTAAGTTGTATTGTAGCTATTAGTTTGTTTTCTTGATACTAACTTTAAATGCAATGTTCCAAACACTTGCTTTGGGCGAGTGCAGACTGCAGGATCAGAAAGACATTACACCTGTTTTGCTTCTATCAAGTCAATTTGCCAAACACTTGCTTTGGGAGAGTGTAGACTGAAGGATGAGAAATGTAGTTTTTAAATTAAGAAAGTACACATGCTTATATATTGTCATTCTGCAACAGGAAGTTGGGCTTGGTGTTTAAGAATGTGGACTCTTATGAGAGAATGAATAATGATTTGTACGCCCTTTTAACTTCTTATATGCTATTATCAACAACTTCATTTTAGGTGTTCAAGCAATCAATATGGACTACTCAAGTGTTTGATATTGACTGCATATCTTCGCTCTCCAAGACTATCTACCAATTATAGAAGACGATACTTGCATGTTTATTTTCTTATTAGTTACACACCAAGTTGTTTATCGTATCATTGACACATTACTTAATTTTGCTTCAAAAAATAAAGTAACTTATTTACGTTCTTTGTTGTTTGTTAATTCACATACTTAACTCCTTAATCAATAATTTCTTTAAAATTCTTGTGAATCCACAGGTCTATAAGCTATACAATAATAAACGGGAGTCAGAAGTATGGTTATGAAAGCACAAACAAGAAATATTACACAAAACTCGAATAAATGACAAATTAGCTACATTTTCAAAACGTTATCCCCGCATTTATTCATGGTTGGATTTATTTCCGCAAATAATACCTCATCTTAAAAAAGGAACACAACACGACAATTTTTTTTTTTTGATTTCTAAAAATTAAAAGATGACACAAAGTACTACTCCGTATTAGTTATTAAATTTAAGAATTTATTTATCATCAAGAATCTCAATTACTACATTCACAAAGATTGTCTATACACGAGTAATATTCTCCAGTTTCACAAAATTCTTTGCAATCATTGTCTTCTTTACAATCCTGGCTGGGAACGGTACGATTACTCTCATTGTCGCCATTAGAAAGCATTTGATCTGTCATTACCCGCACGTATGCAATAACAATTGGTATTTGCAAACCTGTAACATTATTTTGTTAGCAATATATGAGTTATGAACGTGTTGTATATAAAAATGAAGAGATTTATTGGTGTCTATTTTAGGATGGTTATCATAAGAGTTAAAAGAGATTTACTGGTGTCTATTTTAGGATGGTTATCATAAAAAGATAATCACAAACTTGGTGTAGAACTAATTATTTGTACCGAGACAAAAGCTATTTTTGCTACATCGGGATTGTTTTCGAACATTATGCTTTTTTTCTTACTCAAAAAATATAAACAATTTCGAGTATACAAATACGCATGGTGATTTTTCAACTCAATGTTGTAGCCATTTCACATAATATCACAAATCGATCTCTTATATAAACGCTATTCAACAGTTTTAAATTTACTCCCGTGAATTTCACGGGTTAATAACCTAGTACCTATATATACACTACAACACATATAAATTTACAAACACAAATCTTATAAAAAAAACACACAATTTAAGTCTATAAAAACATAACAAAAAAAATATGAGTGAAACATCATGGTCCGGTGAGGATGATCGTGAGGAGTTTGAAGAGATCGAAATGCTTCTTCAAGAATTCAAGAACGAGCAACAACAACAGCAACAACAAGCCGAAAGTAGCACATGCACATCCATTCCCCGGGAATATAAAATTGCTGAAGCACGGCTAATGCGTGATTATTTTGGTGACAATCCAAAATACCCGGAAGAATTGTTTAGGCGTTGCCATCGTATGAGCCGTAAACTATTTTTAGAAATAGTTCAAGGTATTCAAACATGCATTCAAACTCATCATCCTCTTCCAAATCACTTTGATTTCTTTAGAGTCCGGCCCAATGCCGCAGGTCTAATGCGTTTTAGTTTGATCATGAAATGCACAAGCGCCATACGCCAATTGGCGTACGGCTTAGCGGCTGATGCATTGGATGAGTATTTACAAATGGGATCACACTGTGCACGTGATTGTTTAGATAACTTTACTATGTGCATAATCCAGTTGTATATGGGTGAGTTTTTAAGAAAACCAGACGGTAATGACGTTCGTAACTTGTACCACGCACATAACGCGGTTCATAAGTTACCGGGAATGTTGGGAAGCATCGATTGTATGCACTGGGAATGGAAAAATTGTCCTAAATCATGGCAAGGCCAGTTTCACCGAGGTGATAAAAAGTATCCAACCATAATGCTTGAAGCCGTTGCTTCATATGATTTGTGGATTTGGCATGCATTTTTTGGGGTAGCGGGCGCGAATAACGATCTTACAGTTTTGAATAATTCTAACTTATTCGACGACCTGCTTGATGACATCGGCCCCGAGGTTCCGTTTGAAGTCAATGGGCGTAGATTCAAAAAAGGGTATTATCTTGCCGACGGAATTTACCCGGAGTGGTCTAGTTTTGTTAAATCATTGACGGTTGCGCATACCCCAAAAAATGCCGTATTTAAAGCCAAACAAGAAAGTGCTCGAAAGGATATCGAAAGAGCTTTTGGTGTCCTCCAAGGACGTTGGCATATTATTGCCCAACCGGCGCGAGCATTTACGGTTGCCAAGCTACGGAGAATCATGTACACGTGCATCATATTGCACAACATGATTTTGAAGGACGAAAACTTTGCCATTTCTGATGTTAGTGAAACGTATATTTGTCCGCGAATAAATTTACAACGGACATGGATTGAGCGATGCGATGTGCAACGAAGAAAGGGGAAGGAACTACGCGATAAACGCGTACATGCAGCGCTTCAACGAAATCTTATCGAGCAAGTTTGGCAAATAAATCAATGGGAAGCATTTCAGCAGCAACAACAACAACAACAAGATCCTTAGTTAGCTGATGCACTTGATGTATTATTAGTATTTGTTGTATCGTTTTTTTAATTCCCGTATCGTTTTTTTTTTTTCGTATCGTAACTTTATGTTTAATTTGTGTTTGAATAAAATGTATTGTATTTTTATTTGAATAAAATAAAGAGAAAATTCCAAAAATAGGCCAAAACTTTTCAGCCATTTCAAGAGGAAGCCAAAAACTAAATCCTTTTCCCAAAATAGGCCAACCATTCCATGCTCGACTGCTCGACCCCATAAACTTATTGACACGTGTCATTCCATTTTTTTTATTAATAAAAAAAATAATAATGGAATGACACGTGTCGATAAGTTTATGGGGTCGAGCAGTCGAGCGCCGTCAGTCGAGCGCGCTCGACTGCTCGGCCCCATAAATTTTTGGCCACGTGTCATTCCATTATTTTTTTTATTAATAAAAAAAATAGAATGACACGTGTCGATAAGTTTATGGGGTCGAGCAGTCGAGCATGGAATGGTTGGCCTATTTTGGGAAAAGGATGTAGTTTTTGGCTTCCTCTTGAAATGGTTGAAAAGTTTTGGCCTATTTTGGGAATTTTCTCTAAAATTAATTTTAGTTTATTTGGGTATTTGATTAAAAAAAAAATGATAGTGGTGGGGCCCAAATGAGTAAGTTGTGGTTAGTTGATTGGGGAGGGGGTTGTTAGTTGTGGTTTGTTGTGCTGACGTGGCACCCCGTGGGGCCCGAATGAAAAGAAATGCTTGCTCACTGCACCCCTGCTCTTAATAAATCAACTTAAAAACATGCATTTCTTTATTTTTTTCAAAAAACAATTTAAAAATACATATTTCTTTATATAAAAAAATATGAAAACTTGCATTTTTTTTTTCAACAAAACAATCCAAAAAACCAACATATATAAACATAAAGTCTTTTCCTATAAAATAAACACCAAAACACACATGCTTTAAAAAAACATATATAGATTATTCAACCTAAAACAAACACTGAAAACACAAACATGCTTTTTTAAACAACAAAACATATACACGTTCACTTAACATTTAAAAAAAAAAAAAAAAAGGTATTTCTCAAGACATTTCCACAAAAACTTACAGAAACAAACACATAAATCATGAGACAAAAAAAAAAAAAAAAAAAAAAAAAAAAAAAAAAAAAAAAACACACACATAATATAACAACAACGTAGACATGCATTCATTTGAAAAATAGCAACATAAAAAGAGAGTATAAAAAAAGTGATATACCGTAAATAAGCTAGCTAATAAGTTGATAAATATTTGTTTGAGAGCAAAAAAGATGAAACCCTAGAGAGAGAAAGTGGTGTTTGATGAGTGAGAGTGTAGCAGGAGGGCAATGGGGTGGTAAGCTTTTTACAGTGTTGGTGAGGTGATGGTGTGAGGCTGCCTGCATTAATGGTAGGCAATCGAATGGTCGATCGAATCACATGTCGATCCCCTTACTGTGGGGAATCGATCGAGTGGAGTTGTGGAGAGATGAAGGTCGCATCTGCGATCGAGTAGTGTTTTGTCATTTTTTTTTTTTTTTTTTTTTGTGTGTGCAGAAATTAAATATAAAAGGTATTTTTGTGGGCCATGTTTTTTGTTGTGTAGGTCGCTCTTACTCGAGCGTTGGAGAGAGAAAGCTGACGTGACAGAGAAATTGGGAGGGATTGACCCTCCTTACTGGGGCCAGCCTGACAGTATATTGTGTTCATCGACTTAATCATCGACACGTGTCCTTCGATGGTTTATTACATTTTTGGCCTTTTGTTTTGTGTGTCTTGTGTGTGTTTTATGGGTTCTTTTGTCTTTTTCGTTTTGTGTGGTCACTACGTTACTCTCTCAAGTTTCTTTTTTCTATTTTGTTAAATTCATAAGTTTTTTCTTGGTAATGATAGTTTTTATGTAAAATTCGAGTTTTCTAAATGTATATGCTTCAAAAAAACTGGTTTTAGATCCCCGTGCATGCACGGGTTTTTGGGTTTAATTGTTTTTAGATTAGTTTTGTTTGAAAAAATATATAAATTTATTTTAATATTGTTATTAGATATAGTAATAATTACAAATCATATTATGGCATTCACTATAGTGGGTTTATGAAAAGGTCTAAAAAAGATGAAAGTGTTTATGTTTCATTTCAACGATAGCGGATACTCATTTCATATCTATGTGGCATGAAGAGGTCCTAATTCTTGAAGCTCTTTATGATATAGTTTATATTATAGTGAATGTAGGTTTATAATATTAAAAAGTCTAAAAATTATTAATGTATCATTGTATAAAACTTTGTAAAAGGTTTACTATAGTGGATTATCTTATTATTAATATTATATTAATATATAATATAATATGAATAGAATAATATGTTACAATATTACCACCTACCTAGAAATTAAAGTCATTAATTTTTCTTCAACTGCACCTATAATTTCATCTTATTTAAATACCTCTTAATATCCAATCTCGAATCAATTCATACACTCTAATGGAAATAGAAAAACACACACATATGATTATCAGGAAAATATATTGTAAAAAAGTGAAGAAAATGGTTGTGAGAAATGGTGTTAGATCTGCTTTTGATTGTGTTTTCAAGTTTTGCACCTACCTGGTCATTTTTTCACTATGTGTTTTGCAATAAATTTCACAACCACCTCGTTAGTGGCATGACAAAAAAATACAGGGATAAGCTCTTATTCTTCATAGTTGGGTTGTTTGAATATAAAGATTTCCAATTCATGATTTTGGGTGGGGCATGTCCCATGGTGATTATATTGTTATGTTTTCGTTGTTATTACGGTAAAATATTATTTTTTGGTTATATATTGTTTTCAATTTATCTAATGTAAGAAACTGCATCTATATAAATAGTTTTAGATTTTTGGTTTTATTTTTGTTAGATTATTTTTGTTTCAAAATAATTAGAAATGTAGATGTACATCATAATTTGATTTATGTTAGATTAGTTTTGGGTTAATATATATATATATATATATATATATATATATATATATATATATATATATATATATATATATATATATATATATATATGCTTTAAGAGTGTGAATTCGGTTGTTGAGCTTTATAGTTCATATTATTATTAATATTATATTATTAGTATTTTTTATTTTTTTGAGATGGCAAAATACGTTTCTGATTGAAAATGCGATTCTGATATTCATTAAATCTATAATTTTAAATTATAAAAACGTAGATTTAAAGATGTTGTGGTTTTTAAGAAGGTGTATTAGATACAATAGTTTCACGATACCAAAGTTCTAAAAAACACCTTTGGTTTCTAAAAAGTTTATTTGACTATAGTTGTTGTAATTATTAGATTCCTTCTTATCCTTATTTTAGACCAGACATTAAATTGGCTTCAACTACCTATATGTTCCTCCTATTTAAGCACTCCTTGTAACATATGTAGAACCAAACTATTTTCTTTAATTCAAATAGAAACAATGGTGATAAGGAAAATATATTGTAGAATAGAAAATCAAACGGTAGTTGCAAATGATGTTAAGTCTGCTTTTGATTATGTGTATCTTTACCAAAGGATACTTTTTCAGAAAACGTAAGTTGGATCAAAGTAAAATTTAATCCATCGGATGTCGAGTTGTTGGAAAAGTATTCCTTTAAAGTTCAGATTTGATGAAGTTTGAAAGTTCAAAACTGATGATACTGAAGATGATGTTCACAAGTAAGAGGGTGATTTTTCAAATATCAGATTGATGATAATGAAGGATGTAATCATTTAGTTAAAAGAAATGATTGTACATTTTTAAAGTTCAATTTGATAATAATGTTATTCAATATTTTTGATACATCTTTGTATCCTATGTTAAGATGCAATGTTAATCCTTGAGCCGCTTTAAAGTTTTAGAATAAAAATATATGTATAGTCTTTACTTTTAATGTATCAGAAATATAATAATAATTTGTATAGCAATATTATAAAGGGAAATTTTAATATAGAAAAGATAACGCCATATTTTGAGTTGTAATTTCATAATAAGTATATGTTTCTGATACATAAAACGTGACCTTTCAATATGAGTTTCTGATAAATAAAGTACACATTTGATATAGCATTTACGTGACAAGAATATATACTATAAAACATAAAAGACTAGTTTTGTTCAATTGCATAAGATAGGCCATTAGTTCTGAATATTGAAAGCATTTTTATAATAAAGCGGACAACTTTTAGTCCAAGTAGTCGATAAAAAAACGTACTAATAAAAACCATTTTAGTGAGCCCAATATATTTGTCATAAATGCGAAAACAAATGAGGTCGTCGATAATTAAATAAAAAATCATATTATTATTAATATAATATTAGCCAGGCTCTTTGGGTTTAATTTTTCACATTACTTTTGTTTGAAAAAATATATACAATTTTATCAATATATATATATATATATATATATATATATATATATATATATATATATATATATATATATATATATATATATATATATATATATATACACATTTATTTTAGTATTGTTATTGATGATGTACCCTCCGAACGGGTCGAAGGACTCCCCTTCGAGCCTATAGAAAGCCCTCTCTTCGGAGGCCCAGGTTAATCTTCTAACACGTTTCATTGGCGTAAAACCATTCGCCTGCGAACTGGTTACCATGTGGGAATCCGCCAATCGAAGCCCTAAGCCCTTCGGGGTATTCCTGACGAAGGGACTAGCACGAAGGACCATCTTGACCTGGTCAAACCCACGTCTCCTCTTCCCTTTGGCTTTCCCGCCAAAACAGAGATCGTGGGCTACAAAGCCCTAGCGGTTACCACTTTCCATGGGACGCCCCCATGATCTTCGAACAATGTGCAACCGCCCACTATGTCCTATTTCTCCCCTATAAATAGCATGGTCGGGCCAAAACAAAGTAAGTTAACTTCACCCTCTCAATTTACGACCTATATCACCATTATACATACTTACTCGCACGCCGGAGGTGGTTCGCAGGGTCCAACCCCTGCGCAATCACTTAACGTAGTGTCTTCGTATTTCTTATTTTCAGGTTAAGAACAAGCTTGGCGCAATCTCAACACCCCATTATTCCTTTGATCACCATCGAAGGCTTGGTTGACAATTATTTGTTCAATCAGTGGCGCCATCCGTGGGACCGCTACAATTGGTCTCGTTAATTCCGAGCTTATAACCTACCAACCAATTTCACTATTATTCCGGCATGGATCAAGGGAGAGAAGATACTCCCCCACCGGGTTTCTCTACCTTGGCACCAATACCAATCGACGACTCTAACAACCTTCCCCCAATAACCGCTTCCACCTTCACAACACGTTCTCACCCAGAAATCACAACCAACAATCATGCTTCGACATCAGCCAACCCAGAACCTGTCATTAGCCCAACCTTTGTCGAAGCCAACCACGAAGTGTTGGAAACCCTGTTAAGGGCTCGTAACAGGCAAGTCAGGAATGCTGAGGTGCGAAGGGAGTTGGAATACTCGAGTGATGAATATGATGAAGAAATGGAGATGGAGCCTAGGCCTCCGACCCAAGGGCCAACCCTATCGGCCTTAAGAATTGGGTCTCCAATCGGTCGAAGGCTAAGCAAAAGGTCCGTTGGTTTCGAAGGAGTCCCCGAAAGGGCTCCGACAAGAAGGGAAGGGGCGGTTACCGAAGGCTCTAACGGTAGGAGCCAGCGAAGGGAAGAAAGGGGGGTGACTTTGCCTCCATTGCTAGCAGCTCATCTTGGAAGGACTGAAGCTGGGGTTCCGTTGCAGCCTTCTCACGCATCAGGCGTAGAAGGCAATCCGTCTACAATTAATATGGGAGGAAATCTTCCTCCCAATGGTATGTACCCCTCGTTCCAAACTCAGTCTTATCCTCAAAATTTATATCCTCCAGTAAATGGACAGCCTAATAACCCAAACTTCCCCCAAAATTATGGGAGCATGCCCTTCGGCCATCCTATGGCGTACCCTCCGTACGCCATGGGAAACAGTTACCCGTTTGCCATGAATACACCTTATCAGTCCTACCCAGGCCAGACTCCTATGGGAATGCCCCCAAACAGCAATCCATACAATACTGTCCCCATGTACGCACCACCTTATAATTGTCTATATTCAGACCCTATGGGTTCAGCTACACCTTTCGTTAGGTGGATAGAAGATTACCCATTGCCTGATGGGTTGAAAATGCCTTCACATGTCGGGACTTATGATGGGAAGGGGGATCCGGACAATTTCTTACACTTGTTCGAAGGGGCTATCAAAATGCAAAAATGGGTTATGCCGGTGGCCTGTCATATGTTTACATACACCCTACGGGATTCTGCTCGTATTTGGTAGAATGGGCAAAAGCCCGGTAGCATCGTCAACCTTGATGATCTCAAAGCTAAGTTCCGGTCACACTTCAGTCAGCAAAAGAAGTTCACAAGGACTCATTTAACGGTGCACAACATCAAACAAAAAGATAACGAAAGCACGAGGGCCTTCGTTACTAGATACACCGATGAGACTTTGCAAATTTTGGGTCTTCATGAAGACCAACGTATTTCTGGTTTCATACATGGCCTTCGGAATCGGAGTTTGGTGGAATTCTTGTCCACTGACCTTCCGACAACTTACAAGGGGCTGACCGAAAAGACATATACTTGGATCGAAGCAAAAGAAGTGTCCACTAATGAGGCTCCGATAGACAAAGATAGCAACAACAAGTTTTCGAAGAATTCTTCGTGGGAAGGGTCCAAAAACAAGAGCAAGAACAGAGACAGGTTTTCTCCGTACAACAAAGGCCCGAACCATGGTTTATTAAGCAGTCTAACGAAGTCTCCAAAGGAAATACTTGCTATGGAGAGGGCAGCCAAAGCCTTCAAAGCACCTCCCCGCATGACAAGTAAGGGCAAAAACAGGGATACCAGCAAGTACTGTCACTTCCACGAAGACAATGGCCATGATACGAACAGTTGCAGGGAACTAAAGAAACAAATTGAAGAAGTCGTAAGATCTGGGCAGTTGGCACACCTGGTAAAAGGAATCAGAAAGGCAAAGAAAAGATGACCGACACTCAAATGGACAAGGATACCAACCCTACCGAAGCCCCCATACTAATGATACAACGGGGCAAAACCACTTCGAAAAGGAAAGTACCGGAGCCGGAAGCAAACGAGGTAAGGGAAATAACGTTTTCCCCTATCACAGGCAAGATCCCTTCGAATGATCCGGTAGTTATCAAAATCCTAATCTTTAGCCAAGAGATAAGTGGAGCTTACATGGACTGCGGAAGCCCTTGTGAGGTCATATATGAACATTGCTTTCGAAGGCTCTCGCCTGCGGTCAGATCTCAAAGGGTTGACTCAAAGATGCCTTTGGTAGGATTTTCTGGCGAACGTTCGTGGCCTCTAGGAGAAGTTCCTTTGGAAATAACAATTGGAGAAGGCAGGGTTGCAAGGACAGAAACCCTCATGTTTACTATCGTAAGGTCCAACTCTCCCTACAACTTGTTGATAGGAAGGACCGCCATGCAAAAGATGGGTATAGTAGTCTCCACTATACACGCAGCGGTGAAATTTCACACACCCTACGGAATAGGGACGGTATTTTCTGAGCACGGTCCGGAGGATAGCAAGAAAAAAGGGAAGGTTCTAAAGAACTTACGAAGGATGCTATCAGGGGTGCGGATGTTGAAAAAGATATCGTTACAAAAAAGCATCACGCAAGACGGAAGATAGTATGCGAAAAGCAACCTCCAGCTAGTTCCACAACAGACTTGAAGAAGCCACACAAAGCCGAGGGGAAAGTCTTCGAAGGGACACATCCTAGGAATACCAGAACTCCTCAAGTACCTGTGACTGATGACAAGCTCTACGGCGAAGAACATCAACTCAAGGGGTTCAAACCCATTGAGCCAACTAAGCAAGGAGTCAAAGCCAACCCTTCGAAGTTTAAAGCAGCTATTGATCTACCAGCTCCGAGGTCATTAAAAAGACGTAATAGTCCAAGCTCCATCAAAGATCAGACATCCGCAGGAGTTCTCAACGAAACACCTTCCAGACATAGCCAAAATAGAGAAATTCCCCATATGGCAACAGAGGGGTGGAAATTATACACTGACGGAGCCTCAAGCTCCGATGGTTTCGGAACAGGCTTAATCCTGATTAATCCGGATGGAAAGGAGTACAGTTATGCATTACGTTTTGAATTCAAGACCACAAAAAATGAAGCATAGTATGAAGCCTTGCTGGCTGGCCTTCGACTCGCAAAGGGCATGTGGGTTCATGACCTCTCCATCTTCGTAGGCTCACTTTCAGTCACTAGTCAAATCAGGGGTTCTTACAGAGCAAGGCAGCCAATAATTAAGGAATATTTGAATGAAGTTAAAAAGCTCCTTCAGGGTTTCAAACGACACAAAGTAACAAATGTCCACATAAGCCAAAACTAAAAGGCGGAGGCCCTAACCAGATTAGCATCGACTGCTTTTGCTCATCTACCCAGTGAGGTTTTAGTGGAAGTATTGGCCACCAGGTCAATTGCACGAAGTGAAACATCTGACGAAGGCTCCAGCTGGATAGCACCAATAAAAATGTACTTGATAAGCGGCACTTTGCCTGATAATTCAAAATCAGCGCGAAGAATCAAAGTCAAAAGCCCCCAGTATAGGCTCATAGGCAATAATCTATACAAAAGGCGTCTTTCATCTCCTTGGCTTCGTTGTGTCGAATTAAAGCAGGCTTCGAGCATTCTCTACAATGCT
Source organism: Artemisia tridentata subsp. tridentata (assembly GCA_021014915.2). Classification (NCBI taxonomy): domain Eukaryota; kingdom Viridiplantae; phylum Streptophyta; class Magnoliopsida; order Asterales; family Asteraceae; genus Artemisia; species Artemisia tridentata. Next base: position 179,453,785 of record CP139503.1, read on the forward strand.
CATAAAGAATTTTGCGGAAGACACACAAGCCCTAGAGCCATCGCCTCGAAGGTAACAAGGTGGGGTTATTACTGGCCATCCGTACTAGAAGACGCAAGGGAAGCAATCAAAACATGCATGGTATGTCAGACACACTCCAAAGCCCGGAAACCATTAGAGTATGATGCGACATCTAGCATGACAGTAAGGCCTTTCGGTCAATGGGGAGTCAGCATAATCGGACCCCTACCATTAGCTCCCGGAGGGGTACAATTCTTGGTCATAGCCATCGATCATTTCACCAAGTGGGTCGAGGCCAAGCCGTTGGCATCAACAAAAGGAAAAGATGTGGAAGAGTTCATGTGGGAACACATAATTTTCAGATTTGGAATCCCACGAGTCATCACCTCTTATGAGGGGACACACTTTGCCGAAGGAGCGTTCCCCTCTTTCTGCAAAAGCCTGAATGTGAAGCAAAGGTTCATTTGTGTTGACAAGGATATTGTCGTTGAAATCGAGATGAAGCTAGGGCAATATCAGCATAAGTGGGCAGACAAACTTCCTAAAGTCCTGAGGGCATATAGGAATTTGTCCTTCGAATGAAAGCAAGCGAAACCAAGTGAAAGAGCCCATCGTCAAAAAAGAAATGCTGTGGCAACAAGGCATAGAAGCTCGAAGGGCAGAAAAAAAATGTGTCGTGAACAAGTTTGGACATGACACCAACTCTCGTAAGTTTTGCATATAAGAACTTACCTTTCTTTAAAAAGCACTTAGTTGTTTTTCAATTTCATGTAACCCACTCTTCTCACATGGGAAAGAAGCATTAATGGTAGGTTTCTAGTGTTCATTTCTTCAAATGATGTAATCCTCCCTACCCACTTAATGATATAACATGTTTCCCTCAAAATCTCTTGTTTCGTTTTATACAACATAGATTGGTTCAGCCAAGTACTTTACAAGTTTCAATGTCGAAGGATGAAGCAAGGCACATGTCTTGTATAACAATAACATCCATTACAATTCACATTAACTTTCCTATGAAGTCTTAGGGTATTAAAAGCCCTCTGTAACTTAAGGATAAACACGGAGTGGGTCGCGACCCTCTGTCGCAGTCAAATTATACGATTGCATAAAATCTTGGTCCAAAATACACACAATAAGGTTATAACCTTAGGTTGTATGTTTACGTTGTTGTAAGGAGCGTAAGAGAAGATAAGCATGGCATCAAAAAAGGAGCATATCCCTCCAAATTAATAAAGACTACGCATAGGCGTAGCTATCAACAAAAGAGGTAATTGTTTAAAGTTATGGGTCGAAGCCCAGACAAACTATTCCAACAGGCACACGCCTGATAAAAGCATGATAAATTGTCTTAAACAAAGGCACCAGCCTTTAAACATAACCAAATTGTTTTAAAGGGTACACGCCACCCTTACAGACTAAATTACTGCCAACATGGCAGCCTTCATTTGTTGATGGAAGAATTTGGGTCTTCCTGATGAGTCGCAGACTTGGGTTTCTCAGACAAGGTTCTTTTGGTTGGAGACGGAGGCTGTATGCTCTTTGGTTTTTTAGAAAGGAGATCTTCAATGGAGGCTGAAGGATCTTTGGTTGCTTCGGCAAGAAAGGGGTACACTGCCGTGGTGAATGCGTTACCAGCTTCATCATACTCCCGAACGGAATTCGGACGATAGTATGGAACCTTCGAAAGCACAACTGGTTTCTTGGTTTCGGCAATCTCCTCCAAAGTTGTGCATTTGCCATGGAATATGGCTGCATTCACTAGCCTACCCACAACCTCCCCCACCTCATCGCTATGGTATAATTCCATAGCAATATAGGGGATGGCCTTTGAAACAACCTCAGCCCTATCTTTTCTCAACCTTTGACATTCGAGCTTCAACTTATCAACCTCTTGACAACGCTTGGCATCCTGCTCCACTAGTTTGGCCCTCTCAGTCTCCAACCCAGTACACTTAGACTCCAGGGCACTCACCTGGTTTTCATAGCCAACAACCTTAGCTTCCTCCAACTTTAACCTGCCACACTCAGCCTGCGATTCCTTAAGCTGTTTCTCAAGACCATCAATCTTGTCTCGAAGAGCCTCGTACCTTGGGTGTTTCTCAAAGTTCTCCATGGCTTCGTCACACCTCTTCTCCAACTCAGCATAACTCTTCTCCCTTTCTTTCTCTCTGGAAACAACAGCAGCAACCTCCTCCTTCGCCTCCTTGACTTTGTTAAGCAATCCCCTGGTGCGAAAGCTAAGATGGTTGTCCAGCATTGCTTGCCTGATATAACTTTTGTCATTGTGATCGCAAAGTTTCTCAATGGACATCTCATTCATTTTACTCCTCCATGAGGCAGGAGTGACATTCTCAACAAGCAAGCGGCAGGAGAGAGCGTTGGGCAGTTCCTTCGTATCTGGCAAACCTAAAAAAAAAAAAAAAAAAAAAAAAAAAAAAAGCGATATAAGCCAAATACACAATATTACGGAAAGGGAGGAAGACTTGAGGAACTTTCACTTACCCGGGATGTCATCTTCATCAACCATTCTCTCTGGCGCATACATAATGGCTTTCCCACGAGCTTTTTCTGTTTTTTTGTTTGAGATTCCTCGATGAGGGTGTAGGAACATTGGGTTTTCTTTTTGGAACAGTCTTTGCAGCTTTGGCACTGGTACCTTTCCTTGTTCTCACTCTATCAGCAATACCGGAGGACCCTACGATCCTGAGCTGATCACTTCTGGAAGGGGTATCATCAGAATCACCAACATCCTCCACAAGCTGGGGGGCTTCCTCAGTACCAAGGGGTTTGATTGGGGGAATCACAGCAAGAGGTTTGGGTGGAGAGACATCAACATCATTATTATTGACAGATATAGAAGGAGATCCCACTCCGTAACTTGTATCCTGAGGATCCTTCGGCATAAAGCTAACCTCTTTGGCACCTCCAGCCACAACAAAGTTTCTGAATGCCATTTCTGCACAAACAAACGAAAAGGAGATGAATATCAGCAGATAAGTTATTTAAATTATTTAAATAAGATATATACATACTTTTTCCTTCATAAATTATTTCAGGTGATGACGGAGACCCGTCCCAGCTGTCACTTAAACCAGCCATGTACAATATAGGCTCCGGAAATGTTTGGACGTCAGCAGGGTGGCGTGCGAGACGCTGGTACAAGGGGTCACTCCTTATCTCATAGGGAAGAGGGTCATTGTACTTCTTCTCATCATACATATTTGATTTATCCAACAATGCTGGATACTCAGGAGGTATGATAGTACTCTCAACATAGAAAAACTGTCCTTTCCAGTTTCTAATATTTGAAAAAGGTTTCGTGACAAGAGCAGGTATGTCATGTTCACCCCTTTTGGCAATGGTTACCCAATCTCCACCAGGGTAGAGATTCACAAAACCCCTAAGCACCTTCAATGTGGGTTCATAGCCGTATGCTTTACACATTACGATGTAAGTGGTCAACTTAGCAAGACCAAAAGGGTTTAACCTAGACACATGAACCTGATAGTATTGTAGAAACTCTAAAATCAAGGGATGAATAGGTATCCTAAGATTCGATTGAGTGAATGCATGCACATACAAACCCACAAACCCTTCGGGAGCATCGAAAATATTTTGTTTCTTACTAGGGAGCATAATTTTGTACTCCGAGGGTATAGGGTAATCAAGCAGGAACTCAGATAAGGCTTGTTTCGACAAGGTACAGGTCTGTTGCCTAATAATTCGCTTAGCGGCCATGCTCATATTAAAAGAATAAAAGATCAAGGAAGGTTTATTGGAATTTTACCTTTTGGTTCCAACGGAAGCACAAGATTGCAGAGCAATGTGTATATTTTGGGCGGAGGTAAAATGAGCTAGGGTTTAATTATTTTGGGTTTATGTACCCAGACGGTTTTGATCCCAAGCGCACACGTGTACACCTAACTTTGAAGATCTTACAGATCTTAAATGGGCATTTAAATTTTGAAGTGATGTTTGCTAGTACCGATTAAATAAGCCGTTTGAGTTTACAGCCCAAGTGGGAAGATAATCATTAGCCCGCATTAAATGCGCGGTTTGGTTAGTCATTTATTTTCGCTCGAGAGTGTAATTTAATAGGTGTAATGCATGTTGTTTTTTGAGTCGAATGCAATTTATACTCGTACGTATATATCACTTTCGACTGGGGGGCTTGATGATGTACCCTCCGAACGGGTCGAAGGACTCCCCTTCGAGCCTATAGAAAGCCCTCTCTTCGGAGGCCCAGGTTAATCTTCTAACACGTTTCATTGGCGTAAAACCATTCGCCTGCGAACTGGTTACCATGTGGGAATCCGCCAATCGAAGCCCTAAGCCCTTCGGGGTATTCCTGACGAAGGGACTAGCACGAAGGACCATCCTGACCTGGTCAAACCCACGTCTCCTCTTCCCTTTGGCTTTCCCGCCAAAACAGAGATCGTGGGCTACAAAGCCCTAGCGGTTACCACTTTCCATGGGACGCCCCCATGATCTCCGAACAATGTGCAACCGCCCACTATGTCCTATTTCTCCCCTATAAATAGCATGGTCGGGCCAAAACAAAGTAAGTTAACTTCACCCTCTCAATTTAAGACCTATATCACCATTATACATACTTACTCGCACGCCGGAGGTGGTTCGCAGGGTCCAACCCCTGCGCAATCACTTAACGTAGTGTCTTCGTATTTCTTATTTTCAGGTTAAGAACAAGCTTGGCGCAATCTCAACACCCCATTATTCCTTTGATCACCATCGAAGGCTTGGTTGACAATTATTTGTTCAATCTGTTATTATATTATTATTAATATTATATTAAAATTTATATTTTAACTTCCAATGCTAATGATGACCTCCTATTAAGTTGTCAAATAAGTAAACTTGAATTAGTCATTTATTTCTCTTCAACTACCAACAAATTCTTCTTATTTATACCTCTTATCATCTAATTTTAAATCAATCGACTCACTATAATTCAAAACAGAAAACACAAACATATGGTTATTAGAAAAGGATATTGTAAAAAAGAGAATAAGATCATTATATAAAATGGTGTTAATTCTGCTTTTGATTTAGTCAATTATCCAATATTGACTTGGCCATTTTGATCATCTGATTTGTCTTCTCCCACAAGTATTTTATCCTTAATTTGTGCTAAAATGCTTAATCGGGAGTTGTTCGCTGAGTTGTGCAGTTCCTGATCCTCAATAAACTTGGCTGAAGACATTTACAACAAAGAATCAATCTTTTTTTATTTTTCCCTTTATTCTGCTTTGTTGTATAATCAGTTGTAATAATGTCAAGAGCTTGTAGAAGCTACAGGGTCAAACTCAATATCCCAAAAAATGATCCTGCATTTCCAGAGGCTGGTATGCGCGAAAAGATTGCTTTTGTTGAGAGGCTCAGGTGTATGACAGAACCCACAACTTTAGAATAAAGGCTTTGCTTTGTTGTAGAATCAGTTGTAAGAAGAAGCTATCTTTGTATTTGATAATAGTCAAAATGTTTGATGTGAATGTTGATGATATTTTAAAATTTTAGATTTGAAAATGATTATGGTTTTGTAGAAGATATGTTGGATTTAATTATAGGTGAAGAAGATGATGTTGTCAAAAAAGTTATGTAATACCTGAAATTTCAAAATATGTAAAATTACCAAATTGCCCTTGTAACCTTAAATTTCACTTGTAAATTAAATAAAATACCAAATTAATCCCAAACTCTTGGAAATTAGTATCATATGAAGTAAAATAATTTTTCTTGAACATTTTAACATTTTACATGTCACAAAAATAATTGTCACATTTAATTTAAATATATATGGCCGAATGGTAATTATACATTATATTATATTTACTAAATTAAATCAATAAATCAACTAAATAAGGGATAAATACTACAAAATAATTAGAGATCTTGGAAAATCAGATTTTTGGCCTTATCACAATGCCTTGGGCCGAAATCCATGCCCTCTCCTCCATAATATATACGGTTCAACATATATCCCTTTCTTTTATATCCCTTTTAAATCGACAAACAACCCCAAAAACTCTCTTTCACTCCTGCGATTTTCTGGAGCTGGTCTTATATTTTTCGTGGCATATACTGAGTTCAAGGAAGCTTAGAAAAATAGAAGTTCGAATTTAGGAAGATTGGTTCAACAGTTCTTGATTTAATTGTTCGAATTCTTTTGGCCGAGAGGTATAATTTTTCCCTAGCTCATTCGAATTTTCTAAAAACATTCTGGTATTTTTCTGGACTTATTTACATCATATATAATCTGTATAAAATAGTAGAAACAACCCATGCATGCTTGTTTAATCATATGAGAATTTTCGAATCACTAAACCCTAAAAACGTAAAATAAATCTAGATCAACCATGCGATTTTTCTGTGACTTGGACATATTTTTACATGATCTTATATAAGTATAATAACACTTGAAAAATGCTACTTGAATTTTTAGAAGTCTAAAACACCCTTGGTTAGTTATTGTATAAATCGTATTTAAAGGAAAATAGGGTTTTTAAATAAAATAAAAATCAAACACTTTAGGGTTAGGGTTTTTATTGAAGAATCTGAGTAATTAATGCACTTTTAAGGTATATTTAATGATTGGTAATGATTGGTGGAGTTAGGTTAGGGTTTGTGTAGTTTTTTTTAGGTTTACCGATTTTAATAATAAAACTAGAAGGGTTGTTTTGTAATTATTAAAACTTATGGGATATTTTTGTAACATGTATTAGACTAGGGGCTATTCGAATAAAATATAATATAGGGGCCCTATGTGTAAATTTTGTAATTTAAAACGTTTAATTAGTAAATTTTGTAACTTATATAATTCTAATTAATAATTTAATAAATTGAGGGACTTGTTTTGTAAGTATTGGAAACTTAAGGGTAATTAGTATAAATATTTATGTCAGGGGTATAAGGTGTAATTTTGATAATTGAAGGCTTAATGTGTAAATGTGGATATTATAAGTATTAAAATGTAATTTAATTAACTATAGGGTTTAAATTGTAAATTAATTTATTTAGAGGGTTTAACTTGTAAAATTGTTAACATTGAAGGATTGGAGTAGTAATTATGGGAAATTATTGGATTAAAATGAATAACTTGTAATATTTGCATTTTAACCTTTATCTTTGGCATAATTACATTTAAAAACCCTAAAATATGGAAAGTTGTCATAATTGACCCTAAACTATTATAAATTGATAAAATAAACCCTAATTCCATAATAATATTAAAGTAATGACTTAACCTAATTTTACCTTTCTAATGATGGAAACCTGCTAAAGATAGAAGTTACTTAAAATTGGAAAGACAACTTAAAATCAATTGTAATTTTGTCTTCTACTCCTTTAGGTTCGAGGAAGGGGTAACTTGATCTTTGTCAGCTTTCTATTCTTGTTTTCTGCTAATAAGGTACATATATTCTGCCCTTCTTCAGTAAGGTGCCTTCGTCCTCATTACATTCTGATTTCTGATTCGTTATAGGATTCCCTAAGCCACTGCTATGTTCCCTTGTTCTGTGAACCTTTCCTTGTTTTTTCTCTTGATATTATGAACCTTAGATGTAAACTATCTGATCTGGACCATCTGATTTGAACTATCTGATCTGAACCTTTCTGATATTGACCCTTCTGATATTGAACCATCTGATATGAACCTTTTAATATAAACCTTGATATAAATCTGGATATGACCTACTTGAAATGAACTTTTAAATTGAAAACTATTTTTAAGACTATAAACTTGATACACTTGATATTATAACTGGATGAGAAAACCTTTTTAATTATTTATGAAAATGTTTTAAGAAAACTATTTTTAAGACTATCTTTTATGAAAACTATTTTGAAATATCATTTTTACGAAAACCATTATTAAAGGATTGTTTTTAAATGAACTTTTAAATTGAACCTTTACTATATACCTTTGTTATGATCTCTTGTCTTGACCCTTGACCTGAACCTTGATAAACTTGGATTAGAAACTTGACTTGAACCCCTTGATATATGACTTGACTTGAACCACTTGAATAAAACTTGAACTTGTACACTTGACACTTGATATAAGACTTGATACTTCATACTTGACCTTTGACCCACGGTTTGAGACTATGAGTTACTATATGTTTTCACTAGGCATGAGGGTTTCATGTCCATGTCATTGATGCACCAATGGCATGACTCTAGAGTAGGAGAGTGATGTCCTATTCCGTCCCTGACTTTATCTGATTTGGTGTGTATTGGTAGACTCTGGCCACCTGGGGCGTATGGATGCATCCTAGATCTGTTATCTGTATTTGTATCTGTTATCTGTGTAACACCCCCTAATTTGGTTTGTGGCAGCGGAAAAGTAATTAGGGTGTTACGGTGAGGATCGAGGTTTAAATTTCAGAAAAACGGCCCGGAAGGGGCGTTTTGAAAGTTATATGTCATTCAAAAGAATATTTTTGATAAAAAGTGAATTATTCGATTTGAAAATCCCATGAGAAAATGTGATAATTTGGAAGAATGACATATTTGATTTTACACCATTTTATTTATCAGAGTAAAAGATGCCCGCTCCGTGTCTTGTCCTGCTCCGTTAATTACCTGAGATAAACATGCTTAAAAACGTCAACACAATGGTTGGTGAGTTCGTGGAGATTAATAGAAAAGAACTTTCTTTCATTAGATTTAAAAGGTGTCCAGTGATTGTCGAAATAAATAATAGTTCTTCATTAAATAAATAACGAGTCGTGTTGAATAAAAATCCACAAGTAATTCATGTATGATCTCAAGCGATCATAAGTTCAAGTTATAAATGAAGATGAGCTACGTTGTTATACGCTCGAAATGATGTGTTGGGTCAACTTTTAGGAGTAACGATATACTAAGCAATTTGAGCTATCTCGAATAGAATTCTCATTTAAGTCACATACGATAACAGTTAAAGTTCAAGTACAGGATTCATAATTATAACACATAGTGAAATTAATAATCTAGAGTCTGAAATCTATCAGTGTAAAGTGGTGGTCTTCTAAATACAGCTGTACCCTAATATATATGATACATTCATATATTCATAAAGTTATATTGCCCTAAGCCTCATGATACGCAAACGTTAACAATGTATCGCACAAACGACAAGTATTATACCGCACAAACGGTAAGAATGTATCGCACAAACGACATGTATTATACTGCACAAACAGCATGAATTATACCGCACGAAGCAGTATGAAATGTATCGCACAAACGACATGTATTATACTGCACAAACATCATGTATTCAATGAGAATCAGTGTCATGTTATGACAAGTAGTTTGGAGTGCTTTTATCCAAGTTCAACATGTAAGGTACGCAAGTAAATTGCAAGTAAAATGAGCATATAACTCTACTAGGGAGTATATTGTAACATGTAACCAGGAGTAGTAATTCATAGAAATCTTCCAAGTTCCGTGTTTAAGCTAAGCAAGCAATTTGCACATATAACAAACATGTATTCCTTTCAAGTATGATTCAAACATGTAAAACATAGTTGATAATTTCGAATAAATTATGAGAGTTTTCAGAGTATAAAAATATACTTAAAGCAGTTAAAGCATGTATCTCCCCCAAAAGAGTTATTAAAACAAGTATTAAAATAGGAGGGGCCACGACTCACCTTAGCCACAGCAAAGCAAGGATCACACTGACACGACTGGCATCTAGAGCATATCACAATGGTCCCAAAACATATAGTATGACGATACACAACGGTCTAGGATCGGCACAACCTAGTACGTATACAGTTATCTCAAAATATGGCTCGTACCATAATAAAGTCTATAAAAGACAATATGTCGTAGTTTTCGTGGATTACTCAGTTTTCAAAACTTATCAAAAGCTTAGTTTAAATGTTTCATGTGGTGTGGTAAGATAACCTAGACTCGACGTACAACTCACGCCAAAAAGAATAGACATCAATTAATTCAAGAGGATACTGACGAGAACTCAAACCAAAGAGGACAACTTAGCAGCTAAGACAAACAAACACCTCAAATCAAATAACTAGTTTGTGCGTTTCGGCATTTACCCCGTTATCCCAAATAATGTGTATAAAACATAAACGTTTTATAATAAAAACTAATAAGTTTAACTAATAAAATTAGTTTTCCTCAAGTCGTCGAGACTTGGTTTAATCAAAACTGGAATTACACTATTTAATAAGTTTATGTCTCGCTATTATTCTTGTAAATATTAGTTTTAGTTTTATTGAAGATTTTGGATCCGTTTCATGTTTAATATATTCAATAAGTCCAATGTCTAATGTAGTAAGTCCGATAGCGATCCACATTTGTCCAATGTCCAAGTATAATAATCCAAATCCATATTTAAGTCAAATTCACATTTCCAAGTATTATTCGAAACGTATCACAATGTCCAAGTCAATATCTCGTTTGGTAAAATATATTTTGCTTAAAATTTATAAACAATCACCTCTTTCTATTTTAAGTTTATGGGCTTGTGAGCCTTTTAACCAACCCAACAATCATTGGGCTTCGGCCCGTTTTAAACAAACAACCCTTGCTAGTTTGATGGGCTCCCTAGCCCTATAGACCAACAGCACTCACTTAACATGGGCTGTTAAGCCCAAACATAACCCACCAAATCCCATACTAACACAATCCCAATTCCTATTTAACACTAAACAAGTCACAAGTGAAATCAAGATTAATGCACCTTTTGTGAACCACGACTAGGGATTTAGAACTAACAAACTCGAGACAATTCAAACAACAAGCAGCACCCTATTAGCTGGAAATAACACCATTATAAACCAACACCCTATGTTGTTAATCCGAGACGCAAACCCAAATGACATAACAACGACAACGAAATTTAATCAATACATGACCATAATGACTAAAGTTATAAATTTACCAAACCAAGACCCTTCTTGGGTTCCTTTTTGTACCGCGACAACATCAACAATAACATTGCCGAGACCCTAGTGGTCTCGGTCTCAACCCAAACGTACCTAACTGTCAAAACCAAGCGAACCCTTATAGAATTTATCTCATGACTAGTGACCAAACCGGGTCACAATCAAACAAGTGGGTCTCGACCCGATTCAGAATATCATTACCAGACTTTTCTTACCACATAACTCTTAGCCAAAAATTTGTTAAATCTCATTTTTAAGCCACAAAACTAGTAACCTTGTTTTTAAATGGTTTTAACCCACGAAAAACAACAACAAATATAATCAGTGATATATATAAAAAAAAAAAATATAATAATAATAATATAGAGATGGGCTTTTCTCGGTTTACCAAGTCAAGAAAGAGAGCGAGAGGAGGAGGCGGAGACAAGTAGCATTGGTGTCGGCACAAGCTTGAGTCGCCGGAAAATATCACCGGAAAACTTGAGTTACCGAAAAAAATAGATGGGAGTGGGTTTTGAGGCGCGTGAGGTATAAGGAAATGATGGGGATGATGAGGAGATCACGGTGGTGGTGGCGGTGTAGTTGTGTGGCCGGCGGTGGTGAGGAGATGTGGAGGTGGTTGTGGTGTGTTGGTGGTGTCGATGAAGACACAAGGGAGAGGAAGAGGTGGTTTTCTTTTTCTCTGTGTTTATCAAAATGAGAGGGAAGCTGGAATGTATAGATGGTTGGAGTTTGATTGTGTGAATTGTGTGTTTCCACATCTCATATATTTTTGTAGGCTAACATGTAACATTCTGGTTCATACATTAATATTGGTTAAAATTGTGGATACGTGTTTATTTTATACTCGCATGTTAATAGTTTAATCTGTAGTTTGATCTCGGTAATTACTAACGTTGAATCCTTAAGTAACGAAACTTAAAACTAGATAACATAAAAATATAATGTTTATAAGAATATCAATGTTTATTAATAGACTTCAATTAATAATATTAATCATGAAAAATAGTTTAGCGGAAAGCGTACACGTTAATAAAATCTAATAGGGTTTTAAATAATTGTATTACGTAAAGAGTTTAATGTAAAATATAAAAATAATAAAGTGAAAATAGTTCATATAAAATATGTAGGCTTATCCTAATCTTATGTTGGTCGTGAGTATAGTATATTAAAGAAAAATTTAAATTTCCCCGTAAAAATGATCTTTGTTAAATGGTAACTCGAGGTTATTATTAATTAATGAGGATTATCATAATGGATTTTCGTGGGATCTTACAATCTGTTATATCTGGTGACTGATGGTGTGTGCGATAAACGTCTTTCACATCTTGGGAGCTCATGACTCCACCCCTTGGAGGTATCCCCTCATACTGTACTTGGTACCTAGGTCTCCCCTCCGTACACCTTGCTTGATTTGATTTGATCTGGGCTCGTAGTGGATTACTGTTACTGTTACCCTATAACCTGACACCTGACTTGATACTTGGCTTGCCTTGATTTGACTTGGGCTTGTGGTGGGTTACGGTTTGCTTTACACCTATCTATTGTAACCATTTCTTGATAACCTTTTCCATTTTCTTTCCTACTCCTGTTACACCTTGAAATGTTTTACTTACTTCACTATCCCTTATTACTGCTTTGTTATCGTTATATCTGTTCACTGAGCTTTCGTAGCTCAGCCGCATTTCTTTTCCTGTGGCAGGTTTTAGTTGGAAGCTGGGTATGAGTGGAGAGTACCATTGGATTTAGAAGACCCTACGAGCTATTGAAGATGACTAGAAGAATTTATAGTTAGATTTAGAAATTATTGTATTGTAACCTTGTAGTTTCGGATTATCCATTGTAACCATTGAAATTCTATTGTATTATTTATGTCTTATACTTGTGTTTGTTCTGATAATGAAACCATCATTGTGACATCTCTGCCCTTGTCGGGTCGGGGTGTTACAATTTATGGTATCAGAGACCAGGCTGACGACTTGTAATACATTACCCTGTCCTGTGCGTTTAGGACCATTAGGCTTCCACTGTAAGAAACTAGGAGAACACCTTGAGGACTTGCTTTAGGATTTCTTGATATGAACTTAAGTTTTGACCAGTGAGGAATGGGTAGACGATAAGGTATTTGTTTAAGTATTAGTGTTTCCGCATCACTCTGATTCGTGCCTTGCTATGACATTTGATTCTGTTGACCTCTGAAATTGTAGAAGTACTAGGTGGATTAAGGTAGGTTGTTCTGCTTACGACTCGAGATAAAGTATGATCATCAAGAAGGCATATTTATATGATGCTAGTATTATGACGCCTGGCCAACGTGATAATACTTACACCATATAACGTGCCCTCATTGTGGCCATAGGATATCTTGGGAAGCACCTAAGAAGTTTAGAAATTGATCTCCGTTGGATTATCCGTGATTAGTGAGACTTTAGGTTCATCCTACCTGTTCGTATACTCTGCCCTTGTTCATTAGATGTCTGGACAAGTTTAGACTCTCGATTTGCGTTCTGTTGATTTCAGTTATAAATCTTGAACTCTTGTAGAGCTCTTTACTGTTGATACAGTTAAATTGATTTGAAATCTTGTTCGCATTCCGTATGAGTTTCCGTTCTATTGCCTTTCCGCTTCCTTGCAAATTTTGAGGACGAAATTTTTTTTTAGAGGGGAAGAAGTTGTAATACCTGAAATTTCAAAATATGCAAAATTACCAAATTGCCCTTGTAACCTTAAATTTCACTTATAAATTAAATAAAATACCAAATTAATCCCAAACTCTTGGAAATTAGTATCATATGAAGTAAAATAATTTTTCTTGAACATTTTAGCATTTTACATGTCACAAAAATAATTGTCACATTTAATTTAAATATATATGGCCGAATGGTAATTATACATTATATTATATTTACTAAATTAAATCAATAAATCAACTAAATAAGGGATAAATACTACAAAATAATTAGAGATCTTGGAAAATCAGATTTTTGGCCTTATCACAATGCCTTGGGCCGAAATCCATGCCCTCTCCTCCATAATATATACGGTTCAACATATATCCCTTTCTTTTATATCCCTTTTAAATCGACAAACAACCCCAAAAACTCTCTTTCACTCCTGCGATTTTCTGGAGCTGGTCCTATATTTTTCGTGGCATATACTGAGTTCAAGGAAGCTTAGAAAAATAGAAGTTCGAATTTAGGAAGATTGGTTCAACAGTTCTTGATTTAATTGTTCGAATTCTTTTGGCCGAGAGGTATAATTTTTCCCTAGCTCATTTGAATTTTCTAAAAACATTCTGGTATTTTTCTGGACTTATTTACATCATATATAATCTGTATAAAATAGTAGAAACAACCCATGCATGCTTGTTTAATCATATGAGAATTTTTGAATCACTAAACCCTAAAAACGTAAAATAAATCTAGATCAACCATGCGAATTTTCTGTGACTTGTACATATTTTTACATGATCTTATATAAGTCTAATAACACTTGAAAAATGCTACTTGAATTTTTAGAAGCCTAAAACACCCTTGGTTAATTATTGTATAAATCATATTTAAAGGAAAATAGGGTTTTTAAATAAAATAAAAATCAAACACTTTAGGGTTAGGTATTTTATTGAAGAATCTGAGTAATTAATGCACTTTTAAAGTATATTTAATGATTGGTAATGATTGGTGGAATTAGGTTAGGGTTTGTGTAGTTTTTTTTAGGTTTACCGATTTTAATAATAAAACTAGAAGGGTTGTTTTGTAATTATTAAAACTTATGGGATATTTTTGTAACATGTATTAGACTAGGGGCTGTTCGAATAAAATATAATATAGGGGCCCTATGTGTAAATTTTGTAATTTAAAAGGTTTAATTAGTAAATTTTGTAACTTATATAATTCGAATTAATAATTTAATAAATTGAGGGACTTGTTTTGTAAGTATTGGAAACTTAAGGGTAATTAGTATAAATGTAACACCCCAACCCGTCAAGGGCAAAGGTGTCACAACAATGGTGGCATATCAGAACAAACACAAGCATTTGACATTAATAATACAATAGAATTCAATGGTTACAAAGGAAATATGAAACTACAAGGTTACAATACAAAAGTTTCTAAGTCTAACTATAAGTTCTTCTAATACTCTTCCATAGCTAGTCGGGCCTTCTATATCCATGGTACTCTCCACTCATACCCAGCTTCCAAACTAAAACTTGCCGCAGGAAAAAGAAACGCGGCTGAGCTACGAAAGCTCAGTAAACAGATATAACGATACAAAGCAGTAATAAGGGATGGTGAAATAATGAAATGGCACAAGGTGTAACAAGAGTAGAAAGGACAATAGAAAAGGTTATCAAGAAATGGTTACAATGGCTCAGTGTAAAGGAAACCATAACCCACCACCAGCCCAAGTCGAATCAGGTCAAGTCCAGTATCAAGTCATAGGGTAACATAAACAGTAATCCACCACGAGCCCAGAAACAGTACATATCATATCAAATCACATATCAGGGTGTATGGAGGGGTGACCTCAGCATACCAGGTACAGGGTGAGGGGATACCCGAAAATCTAAAACATGTAAAAAGACCAAATTGCCCCTATAATTTTAAAATTTGATTTAAAGCTTATACATCACCAAATAAATTCCAAACTTCGGGAGATGATCAAGATATGAAATAAAATTATTTCTACTACCACATTTGACATTTTGGGAAGTACTAAAATTAATTGTACACACTATATGTACCGAAAATCCTTTTGTATATTAGTAATATTATTTAAACTTTATAAATAATTTTAAATCCACTTAAAGTGCTAGGAAAAATTTGGAAACTAATCAAATTGAATTGGTCTATGATTATCCGTGATTTTTGCCAGCCATTTCCCCACTGTCACGGCATTATCCCTTTTAATAATAACAAACCCATTCAACCCTAATATAAAAATTACCGATTGAAACAAAGCACACACGTTATCAAACCCTAAACATAAACCTATACACTACACAATCTTGGACGTGCGCTGCCTTTTCTTTTCTCCCTGATTTGAATCAAAGGCAGCACAAAGGAGGCTCTCTTGGTGTTCTAGGCCAGGGTTTACAGAAGGTTCGAGAGGTGTTTTGCTCGTGGGTTCCTTGGTGCTTTCATCCTCTACGTGATCACGCTTCGAGGGTATTGTTTCATTCCTTTTGTTTGTTCTCATTAACGACATATAAACTCACATAAAATAATGACTATCGATCACCTAAATAACGATTGTAAGCTTCCATGATTGTCGACCCACATCTTGATCAACCTCCATATTTTCTGTTTTGTTTGGGTCGTTAGAACCTTATACGCATGCGATCTAAATTTGTTTGAACTAAAACAAAGGGTGCCATACATGTTGGTTTTGGGGTCAATCTAGTTAGCACAAAAACAGTTGTGGGTGTGTTGGGTTGTGTCGAACAAAAGGGAGTAGCATGTTTCCTTGTGTCCTTACTGTGTCGAGTCACAACCATGAAAAGAGTTTCAAGTCTGTTAAAAACTAAGCATGCATTCATCCGTAGACTCGCATGACCATCACAAATTTTTTTTTTTTAAAAATAACCCTACATCAGTAGCTGTGAATTAAGAAGCTGTGATAAAACTCGCATGACATTATAACCCTTTTGATATTAAAATAACACTTTTGATAAAATCCTACATGTTGACATTGACAAACTGTGATATTGAAATCTGGTTAACCCACTGTTGTGCGACTCGTATATGTTTTATGACTAATCCTATCGAGCTAAGAAAAGAACAAGGCATGTCGTGTGTGGTTTGTGTTCGATAGAAAAACAAAACAAAAAGGGTGCCGAGTGTGTTTGTTTAGTTGTGCGTGTGGCTGGAAATAGGGTTCATGGTTTAGTAGTGTAAGGGTCGTGTAGGTTACATGGTTGTCGTTGTTAATTGGTCTGAAATGTGGCGAGTTGTGTGGTCAAGGCAGAGCTAGCATGTTGTCTTTTTATGTGGGTCAGTGAGGGTTTGACGTAAGTAAATGTTGAGTCTTATGGATGCTATGCGTATGGGTTAAAGGGAGTTGAGCATATGTTTTGGTCGCCTTAAAGATGATTCGTGTATTGGTTGCTATGGAGATGATTATTACATGAGTGTTGTGAGCGAGTAAATGGATTTAAAGGTTATGTATAGAGTGGTTGGTGATGAATTGTATCCTACTGGATACTTGGCGTGTGTAAGTAATTATAGTCATGTCATGAGTGTGAATGTGTATGGTGATGAGTGTGTCATGTAAGGTGTGAGTGTTGTAGATTTGTCATAATAGAACTAATTACAAATTTGATTCTAAGCTTTGAGTATTGTCACATTCGGACCCTAAACTGTGCTACAATATCATACAAAATCCTAAACTACAATATTTGTCGTATTAAACCTTTAAGTAACCTATTATCATTTGTAAACCCCTAAGCTTGCTAATAAATGATTATTACCATAAATTACCAAATTTACTAAAACAAGGAAAATTATTAAAAATGGAAAGCTGACTAAAATAAATAATCTGATTTAAAATGAATTATTATTAAGATGATCATGAATTCGTGTAGATCCGCTGAAGAAGGAGTTGCTTCCAATCCTTATGTTTTCGGTTATGTTTGCAATTGCGGTCTAAGGTACAGATATTCTGCCCTTTTTAATAAGGTGCCTTCGACCTCTTGATTTCTGATTTGAACTTATGATATGAACCTTTGGCATTTGAACCTTTGACATGAACCTTTGATATGAACCTTTGACTTCTGAACCTCTTATATGAACCTTGTGATATGAACCTTGAGATTTGGACTATGATTATGACATATGAACCTTTGTTTTGATATGAACCTTTGACCTTGACCCCAGTTTGATACTACGAGCCAAAATATGTTTCCTAGCCATGAAGGTAACATGGCCGTGTCATTGATGCACCAATGGCATGACTAGTGTGTAGCCCTAGTGATTTGGTTACACCGTCCCCATTATGATATGATATGCGCGCTTTATGATTTGTTATGGCCAATATGATTTGTTTGGGGGGCGAATGGATGCATCCTAGATTTGATTCGTGTGATTTGTGAATTTGATATGATTTGATTTGGTGACTGATGATGGGTGCAATCCACGTCTTTCACAAAATTTGGGAGCTAGCTACTCCAATTGAAGAATGAGGACACCCCTCATATTATCTGATTATCTGAGAGGTCTCCCCTCTATATGATTATGAAGATATGATATGATATGATATGATATGATATGATATGATTCTGGGCTCGTGGTGGATTACTGTCCTAAACCTTTACTCTTTAATTCCTTTCCTATATCCCATTCATTATGATGTATCTGTTCATTTCCGTTTGCTTTTGGTTTCCGTTTATTATATATATCTGTTCACTGGGCTTTTTAAGCTCAGCCGCACGTTTTCTTTTCGTGTGCGGCAGGTTTTAGTTGGAAGCTGGGTATGAGTGAAGAGACCTTTGGACTTAGAAGACCTTGAGTAGAAGCCATTAGAAGGATTGCATTTGTATACTTAGTATTTAGCTTTGTTTCCCTTTGTATCCTTGTGTATTCAATATTACATTTGTAACCTTTGAAAATCTTTGTATTACTATTGAATGTATGCTTTGTTTAATCTGATATGAAGCCATTAATGTGATACTTCTACCCTTGCTTGGTTGGGGTGTTACAATTATGGTATCAGAGAGACAGGCTGCGATTCGTAATACATTTACCCTTGGCCTGTGTAAGTTAGGACCACTATGTTTTCCCTGTAGGCGCTCGTAGTACAACCTTTGAAGATGCTTTAAGATTTCCCTATAGGAACGTAAGTTTGTCCAGTGAGGAATGGGTAGACTAAGGTATTTGTTTAAGTATCATTGCTCCCGCATCACTCTGATTCGTGCCTTGCTTTTGATTGGATCTTACTGATATCACCTTTGGAGATTTGGAAGTCCACTACTTTGTACCGCTTAAGATCTGAACCTGATTAGATCTGGAAGACATTAAGAATTGCATAGTAAGTTGCCTGGCACTAAGTAATCTTTACCTTCAGATTTTGACTCTTACCTCTGATCCTGTGTTAATCACTTCGATACCTCTTTGGGACATTTGGAGAATCTCTATGGCGATGACGCACTGGATGTGTTTTGTTAATTGCCTTTTACTTTTGATAAGCATCTATGAATCGACCAACATAGATTGATTTCGTTTCACCCATCCCTATCCCTATGAGAAGTCTTGTGGTGTGTAACCACGAGCATAAGGATGTTTTCCTCTTACTTTCGAATGATAAAGATTTGATTGGTGACCGTCTATCTTGGGATAGTTGACTTCAATTTTATTCTGACAAGGAATTTGTTGAGTGATCATTCAAATATTTACAACTACGTTTCTATGTCTCATTGTGACGTTTGCAACAACTTTGGACTCCCTACCAATTGTTTAAACCCTCTACTATCACCATCAATCTGGAGACTCGTGTGTTAAGTTCGCGGTTATGAAGTTTTTCCTTGAACCCATTTCGTACATCAATAAATGAACTCCGACTTGAAACCTTTTGGCACCTTGAGTCTTCTGAACATGAACCATACCTTGAAACTTTTGACACCAAAATTTTCCAAACCTAAACCTTACCTGGAGAACGACTTGGCACCCTGCAAGTTCCTGTATATGATTCCTGATCAAACCGCCAAATTTCCCTATTGGAGCGTGAAGTAGGATTTGACTTGATGCTGAGAGAGTGTCTAGTCACAAAGCGAAGGTGTCTTTCAAATGTGCCCGGGATTATGTAAATTGGTTTGAGCAACCAGGAAGAACAACAACCGAAGACCAGGAAGTGAGTTTACACAAGTGTATTTCTGGACGTGTTTTAGTTTAGTACACAATAAGGAAGGATGGTGACTGGAGATGTGGACTGATTACATGAAGCTGAACCATATTATCGTTAAGAGCCAATATTCCACCACCTTGGACGACTATGTGCTTGTTTAAATTCAGAGCGCGAAATCTCCTTCTAATGAATTGATTTTATTCTTGGAATTGCCTTTAGTATTCGTAAAAGATTGCGATGACGATTAGTGACGCTAATAGTATTAGCTAATACTCTGATTTTTTTTGCGAATTTGATAAATTATGTTTTCTTGTGAGTACTTGGGCAAATGGGTATTATATGACCTAATAGTACGATCGAAGACGAATAAGAACATGAGAATCATCTATGCACTTTGTTAGAAAATTCGCCGATCCTTTGTGCCTTCTGAGAGATTGATATTTGTTCTTAATGGAGGATATCTCTTTAAGTTCCGCAAGCCTTGAAAACTATCACCAAGTGGTCAATACCGATAACAGAAAGGAGAACTGAAACCTTTTGAACTCTGTAGAGGAATTCTGGAAGATGTTTGCAACTTATGATACCATTGAGAAATTTCATGAACAGAGAGAAACAACTTAGTTTGATTTAGAATGGAGTTTGAAAAAGTTGTAATAGAAATCAGCTTCCACACCCTCGGGCGGAGCAAATTTTGGGATAAATCGGAAAGAGAATCGGTGGTACTCCCTTGCAACACAGAAGGTCTTTTCGTATGCAGCAGGACAACTAGAAACATGTCAGAAAAGTTACTTCACTGCCTGACTTAGAGTTGACAACAACGGCGGCTACCCTGAAGAGTGAAGACGTTCCTTATAAGGCAGAAGTGTTGGCGATGCAGAAGAAGACAATCTAGTCAAGACGGCGAACCAGGAGCTGATGAAGACGTGCAGTCTCACTTCCTCATTCATCTTGGTTGTACTAAGATGAATTGAGAGCGGAAGCAGACTGAATGATGAAGAGCATGCCAAGAATTCACATTACTCCATCACACTCCAAGAAGAACTGCAGGAGGCTCGACAAACCAGACACAAGTTCCTGATTTTGGTTTCACTTCCCGATTGATGGGCAGACGAAGATAGATCAACCGGACTCGAAGAGATTTGATGTGTTGAAAAAGTGGATTCCTGAAATGGACCCGTTATGTTTGGAAAGACAAGTTTTAAGAAGGCCGAAGTTCTTGGCAACTAACTTCCAGTTCCGTTGACCCTCCTAAGTCTCGTTATATAGTGATAAGATCCTCTTACGATTTAAGTTCCCTAGAAGCATTTCAGTTTCGTGTCTATTTCTTTCGTATGTTCGGTGATGACTTTGTTTTGAGACATTTTGGCGAATTGTAGAAGATATGATGCTTGTGACGGCGTGCCTCACTTTTGCTAGGCAATCTGGGATTTTGATACTCTTGCGAATAGTTTTGTTTTTCCTTCTTGACTATGGCATTCGATTTTGTTGACCTCGAACGGTAGAAGTACTAGGTGGATTAAGATAGGTGGTCTTGATTACGACTTGAGATAAAGTATGACCATCATGAGGGCATATTTATATGATGCCAGTATTATGACGTCTGGCCAACGTGATAATACTTACATCATATAACGTGCACTTGTTGTGGACATAGGATATCTTGGGGAGTACCTAAGAAGTTTAGAAGTTGATCTTTGTTGGATTACCCGTGATTAGTGAGACTTTAGGTTCATTCTACCTATGCGTTTAATCTGCTTTCATCGTTATACGACTGGATACGTTTGGATACTCGACACGCGTTTGTTGACCTCTGCACTTCCGATAAGAATCTTAAGTTCTCTTGTAGAACTTTCTACCGTCTGTTTTCTGTCAGTATGGATCCGATCTGTTACTATTAAAAAGTACACCTACATTTTTCTATATGTACGTTTCGCATCCGTTGATTATGTTTCATTATGATCTGCTATGAGTTGATTGAGGCTTTGGATTTTGAGGAGCAAGACCTGTTTGTCTATGAGAACACCTATGAAAGGTTATACTGAAGCCGAGACTATTTGAGAATCTGAAGAGTTTGAACTCATATATTACTCTCATGTTTGCTACAATTCGATACGTTTCCATTTGATTTATCTATTTCTATTCCACAGACGAAAAATCCGTCAATCCTACATCTTCCTGAACTTTCTGATGGGATACGATTATCATCTATTACGTTGTTATATCATTCTTTTGATGTGAATCTGAGGATATGTCTTTCATGAGGAAACCAAAATTATTTGATCGGCAGATTGAGTCATGAGAAACTACTTGGTTTGAAAATCCTTTTTGGAAGAAACTCGCTCGAGCGTGAGGAATGTTTTGACGATCTTTTGCGATTTGACACGACTTCGTTTAACTTTGCGACTTCAAATTTCGAGGACGAAATTTTCTTTTTAGAGGGGAAGAAGTTGTAATACCCGAAAATCTAAAACATGTAAAAAGACCAAATTGCCCCTATAATTTTAAAATTTGATTTAAAGCTTATACATCACCAAATAAATTCCAAACTTCGGGAGATGATCAAGATATGAAATAAAATTATTTCTACTACCACATTTGACATTTTGGGAAGTACTAAAATTAATTGTACACACTATATGTACCGAAAATCCTTTTGTATATTAGTAATATTATTTAAACTTTATAAATAATTTTAAATCCACTTAAAGTGCTAGGAAAAATTTGGAAACTAATCAAATTGAATTGGTCTATGATTATCCGTGATTTTTGCCAGCCATTTCCCCACTGTCACGGCATTATCCCTTTTAATAATAACAAACCCATTCAACCCTAATATAAAAATTACCGATTGAAACAAAGCACACACGTTATCAAACCCTAAACATAAACCTATACACTACACAATCTTGGACGTGCGCTGCCTTTTCTTTTCTCCCTGATTTGAATCAAAGGCAGCACAAAGGAGGCTCTCTTGGTGTTCTAGGCCAGGGTTTACAGAAGGTTCGAGAGGTGTTTTGCTCGTGGGTTCCTTGGTGCTTTCATCCTCTACGTGATCACGCTTTGAGGGTATTGTTTCATTCCTTTTGTTTGTTCTCATTAACGACATATAAACTCACATAAAATAATGACTATCGATCACCTAAATAACGATTGTAAGCTTCCATGATTGTCGACCCACATCTTGATCAACCTCCATATTTTCTGTTTTGTTTGGGTCGTTAGAACCTTATACGCATGCGATCTAAATTTGTTTGAACTAAAACAAAGGGTGCCATACATGTTGGTTTTGGGGTCAATCTAGTTAGCACAAAAACAGTTGTGGGTGTGTTGGGTTGTGTCGAACAAAAGGGAGTAGCATGTTTCCTTGTGTCCTTACTGTGTCGAGTCACAACCATGAAAAGAGTTTCAAGTCTGTTAAAAACTAAGCATGCATTCATCCGTAGACTCGCATGACCATAACAATTTTTTTTTTTTATAAAATAACCCTACATCAGTAGCTGTGAATTAAGAAGCTGTGATAAAACTCGCATGACATTATAACCCTTTTGATATTAAAATAACACTTTTGATAAAATCCTACATGTTGACATTGACAAACTGTGATATTGAAATCTGGTTAACCCACTGTTGTGCGACTCGTATATGTTTTATGACTAATCCTATCGAGCTAAGAAAAGAACAAGGCATGTCGTGTGTGGTTTGTGTTCGATAGAAAAACAAAACAAAAAGGGTGCCGAGTGTGTTTGTTTAGTTGTGCGTGTGGCTGGAAATAGGGTTCATGGTTTAGTAGTGTAAGGGTCGTGTAGGTTACATGGTTGTCGTTGTTATTTGGTCTGAAATGTGGCGAGTTGTGTGGTCAAGGCAGAGCTAGCATGTTGTCTTTTTATGTGGGTCAGTAAGGGTTTGACGTAAGTAAATGTTGAGTCTTATGGATGCTATGCGTATGGGTTAAAGGGAGTTGAGCATATGTTTTGGTCGCCTTAAAGATGAGTCGTGTATTGGTTGCTATGGAGATGATTATTACATGAGTGTTGTGAGCGAGTAAATGGATTTAAAGGTTATGTATAGAGTGGTTGGTGATGAATTGTATCCTACTGGATACTTGGCGTGTGTAAGTAATTATAGTCATGTCATGAGTGTGAATGTGTATGGTGATGAGTGTGTCATGTAAGGTGTGAGTGTTGTAGATTTGTCATAATAGAACTAATTACAAATTTGATTCTAAGCTTTGAGTATTGTCACATTCGGACCCTAAACTGTGCTACAATATCATACAAAATCCTAAACTACAATATTTGTCGTATTAAACCTTTAAGTAACCTATTATCATTTGTAAACCCCTAAGCTTGCTAATAAATGATTATTACCATAAATTACCAAATTTACTAAAACAAGGAAAATTATTAAAAATGGAAAGCTGACTAAAATAAATAATCTGATTTAAAATGAATTATTATTAAGATGATCATGAATTCGTGTAGATCCGCTGAAGAAGGAGTTGCTTCCAATCCTTATGTTTTCGGTTATGTTTGCAATTGCGGTCTAAGGTACAGATATTCTGCCCTTTTTAATAAGGTGCCTTCGACCTCTTGATTTCTGATTTGAACTTATGATATGAACCTTTGGCATTTGAACCTTTGACATGAACCTTTGATATGAACCTTTGACTTCTGAACCTCTTATATGAACCTTGTGATATGAACCTTGAGATTTGGACTATGATTATGACATATGAACCTTTGCTTTGATATGAACCTTTGACCTTGACCCCAGTTTGATACTACGAGCCAAAATATGTTTCCTAGCCATGAAGGTAACATGGCCGTGTCATTGATGCACCAATGGCATGACTAGTGTGTAGCCCTAGTGATTTGGTTACACCGTCCCCATTATGATATGATATGCGCGCTTTATGATTTGTTATGGCCAATATGATTTGTTTGGGGGGCGAATGGATGCATCCTAGATTTGATTCGTGTGATTTGTGAATTTGATATGATCTGATTTGGTGACTGATGATGGGTGCAATCCACGTCTTTCACAAAATTTGGGAGCTAGCTACTCCAATTGAAGAATGAGGACACCCCTCATATTATCTGATTATCTGAGAGGTCTCCCCTCTATATGATTATGAAGATATGATATGATATGATATGATATGATATGATTCTGGGCTCGTGGTGGATTACTGTCCTAAACCTTTACTCTTTAATTCCTTTCCTATATCCCATTCATTATGATGTATCTGTTCATTTCCGTTTGCTTTTGGTTTCCGTTTATTATATATATCTGTTCACTGGGCTTTTTAAGCTCAGCCGCACGTTTTCTTTTCGTGTGCGGCAGGTTTTAGTTGGAAGCTGGGTATGAGTGAAGAGACCTTTGGACTTAGAAGACCTTGAGTAGAAGCCATTAGAAGGATTGCATTTGTATACTTAGTATTTAGCTTTGTTTCCCTTTGTATCCTTGTGTATTCAATATTACATTTGTAACCTTTGAAAATCTTTGTATTACTATTGAATGTATGCTTTGTTTAATCTGATATGAAGCCATTAATGTGATACTTCTACCCTTGCTTGGTTGGGGTGTTACAATTATGGTATCAGAGAGACAGGCTGCGATTCGTAATACATTTACCCTTGGCCTGTGTAAGTTAGGACCACTATGTTTTCCCTGTAGGCGCTCGTAGTACAACCTTTGAAGATGCTTTAAGATTTCCCTATAGGAACGTAAGTTTGTCCAGTGAGGAATGGGTAGACTAAGGTATTTGTTTAAGTATCATTGCTCCCGCATCACTCTGATTCGTGCCTTGCTTTTGATTGGATCTTACTGATATCACCTTTGGAGATTTGGAAGTCCACTACTTTGTACCGCTTAAGATCTGAACCTGATTAGATCTGGAAGACATTAAGAATTGCATAGTAAGTTGCCTGGCACTAAGTAATCTTTACCTTCAGATTTTGACTCTTACCTCTGATCCTGTGTTAATCACTTCGATACCTCTTTGGGACATTTGGAGAATCTCCATGGCGATGACGCACTGGATGTGTTTTGTTAATTGCCTTTTACTTTTGATAAGCATCTATGAATCGACCAACATAGATTGATTTCGTTTCACCCATCCCTATCCCTATGAGAAGTCTTGTGGTGTGTAACCACGAGCATAAGGATGTTTTCCTCTTACTTTCGAATGATAAAGATTTGATTGGTGACCGTCTATCTTGGGATAGTTGACTTCAATTTTATTCTGACAAGAAATTTGTTGAGTGATCATTCAAATATTTACAACTACGTTTCTATGTCTCATTGTGACGTTTGCAACAACTTTGGACTCCCTACCAATTGTTTAAACCCTCTACTATCACCATCAATCTGGAGACTCGTGTGTTAAGTTCGCGGTTATGAAGTTTTTCCTTGAAACCATTTCGTACATCAATAAATGAACTCCGACTTGAAACCTTTTGGCACCTTGAGTCTTCTGAACATGAACCATACCTTGAAACTTTTGACACCAAAATTTTCCAAACCTAAATCTTACCTGGAGAACGACTTGGCACCCTGCAAGTTCCTGTATATGATTCCTGATCAAACCACCAAATTTCCCTATTGGAGCGTGAAGTAGGATTTGACTTGATGCTGAGAGAGTGTCTAGTCACAAAGCGAAGGTGTCTTTCAAATGTGCCCGGGATTATGTAAATTGGTTTGAGCAACCAGGAAGAACAACAACCGAAGACCAGGAAGTGAGTTTACACAAGTGTATTTCTGGACGTGTTTTAGTTTAGTACACAATAAGGAAGGATGGTGACTGGAGATGTGGACTGATTACATGAAGCTGAACCATATTATCGTTAAGAGCCAATATTCCACCACCTTGGACGACTATGTGCTTGTTTAAATTCAGAGCGCGAAATCTCCTTCTAATGAATTGATTTTATTCTTGGAATTGCCTTTAGTATTCGTAAAAGATTGCGATGACGATTAGTGACGCTAATAGTATTAGCTAATACTCTGATTTTTTTTGCGAATTTGATAAATTATGTTTTCTTGTGAGTACTTGGGCAAATGGGTATTGTATGACCTAATAGTACGATCGAAGACGAATAAGAACATGAGAATCATCTATGCACTTTGTTAGAAAATTCGCCGATCCTTTGTGCCTTCTGAGAGATTGATATTTGTTCTTAATGGAGGATATCTCTTTTAGTTCCGCAAGCCTTGAAAACTATCACCAAGTGGTCAATACCGATAACAGAAAGGAGAACTGAAACCTTTTGAACTCTGTAGAGGAATTCTGGAAGATGTTTGCAACTTATGATACCATTGAGAAATTTCATGAACAGAGAGAAACAACTTAGTTTGATTTAGAATGGAGTTTGAAAAAGTTGTAATAGAAATCAGCTTCCACACCCTCGGGCGGAGCAAATTTTGGGATAAATCGGAAAGAGAATCGGTGGTACTCCCTTGCAACACAGAAGGTCTTTTCGTATGCAGCAGGACAACTAGAAACATGTCAGAAAAGTTACTTCACTGCCTGACTTAGAGTTGACAACAACGGCGGCTACCCTGAAGAGTGAAGACGTTCCTTATAAGGCAGAAGTGTTGGCGATGCAGAAGAAGACAATCTAGTCAAGACGGCGAACCAGGAGCTGATGAAGACGTGCCGTCTCACTTCCTCATTCATCTTGGTTGTACTAAGATGAATTGAGAGCGGAAGCAGACTGAATGATGAAGAGCATGCCAAGAATTCACATTACTCCATCACACTCCAAGAAGAACTGCAGGAGGCTCGACAAACCAGACACAAGTTCCTGATTTTGGTTTCACTTCCCGATTGATGGGCAGACGAAGATAGATCAACCGGACTCGAAGAGATTTGATGTGTTGAAGAAGTGGATTCCTGAAATGGACCCGTTATGTTTGGAAAGACAAGTTTTAAGAAGGCCGAAGTTCTTGGCAACTAACTTCCAGTTCCGTTGACCCTCCTAAGTCTCGTTATATAGTGATAAGATCCTCTTACGATTTAAGTTCCCTAGAAGCATTTCAGTTTCGTGTCTATTTCTTTCGTATGTTCGGTGATGACTTTGTTTTGAGACATTTTGGCGAATTGTGGAAGATATGATGCTTGTGACGGCGTGCCTCACTTTTGCTAGGCAATCTGGGATTTTGATACTCTTGCGAATAGTTTTGTTTTTCCTTCTTGACTATGGCATTCGATTTTGTTGACCTCGAACGGTAGAAGTACTAGGTGGATTAAGATAGGTGGTCTTGATTACGACTTGAGATAAAGTATGACCATCATGAGGGCATATTTATATGATGCCAGTATTATGACGTCTGGCCAATGTGATAATACTTACATCATATAACGTGCACTTGTTGTGGACATAGGATATCTTGGGGAGTACCTAAGAAGTTTAGAAGTTGATCTTTGTTGGATTACCCGTGATTAGTGAGACTTTAGGTTCATTCTACCTATGCGTTTAATCTGCTTTCATCGTTATACGACTGGATACGTTTGGATACTCGACACGCGTTTGTTGACCTCTGCACTTCCGATAAGAATCTTAAGTTCTCTTGTAGAACTTTCTACCGTCTGTTTTCTGTCAGTATGGATCCGATCTGTTACTATTAAAAAGTACACCTACATTTTTCTATATGTACGTTTCGCATCCGTTGATTATGTTTCATTATGATCTGCTATGAGTTGATTGAGGCTTTGGATTTTGAGGAGCAAGACCTGTTTGTCTATGAGAACACCTATGAAAGGTTATACTGAAGCCGAGACTATTTGAGAATCTGAAGAGTTTGAACTCATATATTACTCTCATGTTTGCTACAATTCGATACGTTTCCATTTGATTTATCTATTTCTATTCCACAGACGAAAAATCCGTCAATCCTACATCTTCCCTGAACCTCTTTTGATGGGATACGATTATCATCTATTACGTTGTTATATCATTCTTTTGATGTGAATCCTGAGCGATATGTCTTTCTGAGGAAACCAAAATTATTTGATCGGCAAGATTGAGTCATGAGAAACTACTTGGTTTGAAAATCCTTTTTGGAAGAACCTGCTCGAGCGTGAGAATGTTTTGACGATCTTTTGCGATTTGACACGACTTCGTTTAACTTTGCGACTTCAAATTTCGAGGACGAAATTTTCTTTTTAGAGGGGAAGAAGTTGTAATACCCGAAAATCTAAAACATGTAAAAAGACCAAATTGCCCCTATAATTTTAAAATTTGATTTAAAGCTTATACATCACCAAATAAATTCCAAACTTCGGGAGATGATCAAGATATGAAATAAAATTATTTCTACTACCACATTTGACATTTTGGGAAGTACTAAAATTAATTGTACACACTATATGTACCGAAAATCCTTTTGTATATTAGTAATATTATTTAAACTTTATAAATAATTTTAAATCCACTTAAAGTGCTAAGAAAAATTTGGAAACTAATCAAATTGAATTGGTCTATGATTATCCGTGATTTTTGCCAGCCATTTCCCCACTGTCACGGCATTATCCCTTTTAATAATAACAAACCCATTCAACCCTAATATAAAAATTACCGATTGAAACAAAGCACACACGTTATCAAACCCTAAACATAAACCTATACACTACACAATCTTGGACGTGCGCTGCCTTTTCTTTTCTCCCTGATTTGAATCAAAGGCAGCACAAAGGAGGCTCTCTTGGTGTTCTAGGCCAGGGTTTACAGAAGGTTCGAGAGGTGTTTTGCTCGTGGGTTCCTTGGTGCTTTCATCCTCTACGTGATCACGCTTCGAGGGTATTGTTTCATTCCTTTTGTTTGTTCTCATTAACGACATATAAACTCACATAAAATAATGACTATCGATCACCTAAATAACGATTGTAAGCTTCCATGATTGTCGACCCACATCTTGATCAACCTCCATATTTTCTGTTTTGTTTGGGTCGTTAGAACCTTATACGCATGCGATCTAAATTTGTTTGAACTAAAACAAAGGGTGCCATACATGTTGGTTTTGGGGTCAATCTAGTTAGCACAAAAACAGTTGTGGGTGTGTTGGGTTGTGTCGAACAAAAGGGAGTAGCATGTTTCCTTGTGTCCTTACTGTGTCGAGTCACAACCATGAAAAGAGTTTCAAGTCTGTTAAAAACTAAGCATGCATTCATCCGTAGACTCGCATGACCATCACAAATTTTTTTTTTTTAAAAATAACCCTACATCAGTAGCTGTGAATTAAGAAGCTGTGATAAAACTCGCATGACATTATAACCCTTTTGATATTAAAATAACACTTTTGATAAAATCCTACATGTTGACATTGACAAACTGTGATATTGAAATCTGGTTAACCCACTGTTGTGCGACTCGTATATGTTTTATGACTAATCCTATCGAGCTAAGAAAAGAACAAGGCATGTCGTGTGTGGTTTGTGTTCGATAGAAAAACAAAACAAAAAGGGTGCCGAGTGTGTTTGTTTAGTTGTGCGTGTGGCTGGAAATAGGGTTCATGGTTTAGTAGTGTAAGGGTCGTGTAGGTTACATGGTTGTCGTTGTTAATTGGTCTGAAATGTGGCGAGTTGTGTGGTCAAGGCAGAGCTAGCATGTTGTCTTTTTATGTGGGTCAGTGAGGGTTTGACGTAAGTAAATGTTGAGTCTTATGGATGCTATGCGTATGGGTTAAAGGGAGTTGAGCATATGTTTTGGTCGCCTTAAAGATGAGTCGTGTATTGGTTGCTATGGAGATGATTATTACATGAGTGTTGTGAGCGAGTAAATGGATTTAAAGGTTATGTATAGAGTGGTTGGTGATGAATTGTATCCTACTGGATACTTGGCGTGTGTAAGTAATTATAGTCATGTCATGAGTGTGAATGTGTATGGTGATGAGTGTGTCATGTAAGGTGTGAGTGTTGTAGATTTGTCATAATAGAACTAATTACAAATTTGATTCTAAGCTTTGAGTATTGTCACATTCGGACCCTAAACTGTGCTACAATATCATACAAAATCCTAAACTACAATATTTGTCGTATTAAACCTTTAAGTAACCTATTATCATTTGTAAACCCCTAAGCTTGCTAATAAATGATTATTACCATAAATTACCAAATTTACTAAAACAAGGAAAATTATTAAAAATGGAAAGCTGACTAAAATAAATAATCTGATTTAAAATGAATTATTATTAAGATGATCATGAATTCGTGTAGATCCGCTGAAGAAGGAGTTGCTTCCAATCCTTATGTTTTCGGTTATGTTTGCAATTGCGGTCTAAGGTACAGATATTCTGCCCTTTTTAATAAGGTACCTTCGACCTCTTGATTTCTGATTTGAACTTATGATATGAACCTTTGGCATTTGAACCTTTGACATGAACCTTTGATATGAACCTTTGACTTCTGAACCTCTTATATGAACCCTGTGATATGAACCTTGAGATTTGGACTATGATTATGACATATGAACCTTTGTTTTGATATGAACCTTTGACCTTGACCCCAGTTTGATACTACGAGCCAAAATATGTTTCCTAGCCATGAAGGTAACATGGCCGTGTCATTGATGCACCAATGGCATGACTAGTTGTGTAGCCCTAGTGATTTGGTTACACCGTCCCCATTATGATATGATATGCGCGTTTTATGATTTGTTATGGCCAATATGATTTGTTTGGGGGGCGAATGGATGCATCCTAGATTTGATTCGTGTGATTTTTGAATTTGATATGATCTGATTTGGTGACTGATGATGGGTGCAATCCACGTCTTTCACAAAATTTGGGAGCTAGCTACTCCAATTGAAGAATGAGGACACCCCTCATATTATCTGATTATCTGAGAGGTCTCCCCTCTATATGATTATGAAGATATGATATGATATGATATGATATGATATGATTCTGGGCTCGTGGTGGATTACTGTCCTAAACCTTTACTCTTTAATTCCTTTCCTATATCCCATTCATTATGATGTATCTGTTCATTTCCGTTTGCTTTTGGTTTCCGTTTATTATATATATCTGTTCACTGGGCTTTTTAAGCTCAGCCGCACGTTTTCTTTTCGTGTGCGGCAGGTTTTAGTTGGAAGCTGGGTATGAGTGAAGAGACCTTTGGACTTAGAAGACCTTGAGTAGAAGCCATTAGAAGGATTGCATTTGTATACTTAGTATTTAGCTTTGTTTCCCTTTGTATCCTTGTGTATTCAATATTACATTTGTAACCTTTGAAAATCTTTGTATTACTATTGAATGTATGCTTTGTTTAATCTGATATGAAGCCATTAATGTGATACTTCTACCCTTGCTTGGTTGGGGTGTTACATACCAGGTACAGGGTGAGGGGATACCTCCAGGGGTTGGAGTCGCGGGCTCCCAGGATTGTGAAAGACGTGTATCGCACACACTCATCAGTCACCAGATATAACAAGTAATACAAACAAATCAGGTCAAGTCTTGGATGCATCCATACGCCCCAGTAGGCCACAGGGTCTTCCTCTACATAATAAGTAAATCAGTAACAGGTCAGGGACGGGACAGGTCATCACTCTCCTGCCCTAGAGTCATGCCACCGGTGCATCAATGACATGGACATGAAACCCTCATGCCTAGTGGGTGGCTCGTAGTCTCAAATTGTGGGTCAAGGTCAAGTATCAAGTCTCAGGTGTCAAGTATCAGGTATCAAGTGTCAGGTTTTATATCAAGTTTCATATCAGATTTCATATCAGGGTTCAAGACAGGAGATCAATGCAGGGGTTCACTATCAGGAGGTCAATATCAGAAAAGTCAAATACCAGAAGGTTCATGTCAATTTATTAAAAAGTAATCCTTTTAAAATGGTTTTAAAATAAAGTGGTCTTTAAATCAGTTTTCATAATGAAAGTCTTTAAAAGCAATTTTCAAAACCTCTTCATATGTAATTTAGAAAAGTAGTTATAAAATCCTATGAACCTTCAAGTATCCCAGGGTCCTAAATATTCAGGTTACCAGGTTATGAACAGGTCATGTCAAGTATCAAGGAAACATAACAGGGTCCAAGGCAGGGTTCAAAACAAATGATCAAGACAAGAGTTCAAAGCAAAGGTTCAAGTCAAGGTTCACAATACAAGGGGAACATAGCAATGGCTTGGGGAATCCTAAACGAATCAAAATCAGAAGTCAAGAGAAACGAAGGCTCCTTACAAGAAGGGCAGAATATCTGTACCTTATTAGCAGAACGCAAGAATAGCAAATGACAAGGATCAAATTACTCCCTTCCCGAACCTAAAGGAGTAGAAGACAGAAGTACAAATGATCTTTTAGTTATCTTTCTATTTTAAGTAAGTTCCCATTTTTAGAAAGTTTCCTTATTTAGTAAGTGTTCATAATTAGCAAATTTCTATAATTAGGAAGATTTAAATATTATAATTTTAGGTTAAGTCATTAATATAAGCATTATTATGTAATAGGGTTTACTTTATCAAGTGAAAATAGCTTAGGGTTAATTATGACAACTTCTCATATTTTAGGGTTTTAATTGTAAATTCACCAAAGTTAAAGGTTTTTATTGAAATATCTCAAGTTACTTATTTTAGACCTTAACTAATCCAGAATTACATTTTTAGTCCTTTAAGTTTCACAATTTACAATTTATACCCTTTAGTTATTTAATTTCCAAAATAAACCCTATAATTACATAAATTACACTTTTAATCCCTACATGTTTATATTTACATACCAAGCATTAAATTTTCAAAAATTACAGAATATACCCTCAGAATTATATGTAGTACGAATCATACCCTTCATGTTTCAGAATTTATAGAATTAGTCCCTTAACTTTATAAAACTTATAATCCAACCCATAATTTACTTATAATTACATATTAAGCCCATAAATACTCAAAATTACACCATACCCTCTTAATAACATTATTTAAACAGAATTACTTCAAGTTTCCATAATTTACACTTTTAGTCCCTCTATTTAATTTAAGTACAATTCGAACCATAATATTACCATTTAAATCCTTTCTTGCAAATTTTACACATAGGACCCTCATGTTATAATTTTTATACTTTACCACAGACTTAAACCCTCATTACCCAATCATTGAACCATCATTACACAATCATTAACATGCATTAATTAATCAGATTTTATCAAAGAAAACCTAACCCTAATTCGTTCCTAGGGTTTCTATTTTTTCTTTATTTTTCTTTTAGTCTGATTACAAATAAATTCGACCATGACAAAACTAGGCCTCCATAATTCGAACTAGCATTTTTCCATGATCATATGGTTCATGTAAGGTATAAATAAAATAGTTTTCAAACCCAAAAAAATTGTATAGATTATTATGGAATTTACGTACGTTTTACCACTTTAAAAATTATCACGATTAATCTAGCTTGCATGATTCGATTAGACCATTTTATATGAGTTATATAGGACCTAAACAACATCAAAAAAATACTAGATTGAATTTAGAACGTAGGGATTAGTCACAGGAATTGTTTACCTCTCGGATCAAGAATTCGACAAAGAAAAATTCACCACGTTCGAACCAGGCAATGCACGACCCTAAACTTATTTTTCTTAGCTTCCTCAAACCTTGATGAACACCATAAAAATACCATAACTGGTCCAGAAAATCGAATGGAAGCAAAGGGAATTTTTGTGTGTCGACTTAGGGATATTTTAGGGTTTCGGTAATTTGGAAAATAAAAATAAATGGGATTAGATTTATAATACATGAAGAACCGACTTAGGAGGGGGAATAAGGTCCAAAATTTCGGCCTAAAATTATCACAAGATCACGATTTGATTTTGTGTACAATTCCTTAATTTAGTTTTGCATTTATCCTAATTTAAAAGATTTTACAAAGTATAAATAAATTAAATAAATTATTTTTGGATTATATATAATTTATTTGGGTGCGAGAATAATTTTTGGACATTTTAAAATATTAAAATGTTGTCCCAAAAATATTTTACTTCATATGTAGTTCGTTTCCAGAAGTTAGGAATTTATTTGGTGCTTTATAAGTGTTTTAATTAACTTTTAAGGTTTCAGGGATATTTTGGTCATTTATACGCTTTCTAAATGTCAGGTATTACAATAAATATTTATGTCAGAGGTATAAGGTGTAATTTTGATAATTGAGGGCTTAATGTGTAAATGTGGATATTATAAGTATTAAAATGTAATTTAATTAACTATAGGGTTAAAATTGTAAATTAATTTATTTAGAGGGTTTAACTTGTAAAATTGTTAACATTGAAGGATTAGAGTTGTAATTATGGGAAATAATTGGATTAAAATGAATAACTTGTAATATTTGCATTTTAAACCTTTATCTTTGGCATAATTACATTTAAAAACCCTAAAATATGGAAAGTTGTCATAATTGACCCTAAACTATTATAACTTGATAAAATAAACCCTAATTCCATAATAATATTAAAGTAATGACTTAACCTAATTTTACCTTTCTAATGATGGAAACCTGCTAAAGATAGAAGTTACTTAAAAATGGAAAGACAACTAAAAATCAATTGTAATTTTGTCTTCTACTCCTTTAGGTTCGAGGAAGGGGTAACTTGATCTTTGTCAGCTTTCTATTCTTGTTTTCTGCTAATAAGGTACAGATATTCTGCCCTTCTTCAGTAAGGTGCCTTCGTTCTCATTACATTCTGATTTCTGATTCGTTATAGGATTCCCTAAGCCACTGCTATGTTCCCTTGTTCTGTGAACCTTGCCTTGTTTTTTCTCTTGATATTATGAACCTTAGATGTAAACTATCTGATCTGGACCATCTGATTTGAACTATCTGATCTGAACCTTTCTGATATTGACCCTTCTGATATTGAACCATCTGATATGAACCTTTTAATATAAACCTTGATATAAATCTGGATATGACCTACTTGAAATGAACTTTTAAATTGAAAACTATTTTTAAGACTATAAACTTGATACACTTGATATTATAACTGGATGAGAAAACCTTTTTAATTATTTATGAAAATGTTTTAAGAAAACTATTTTTAAGACTATCTTTTATGAAAACTATTTTGAAATATCATTTTTACGAAAACCATTATTAAAGGATTGTTTTTAAATGAACTTTTAAATTGAACCTTTACTATATACCTTTGTTATGATCTCTTGTCTTGACCCTTGACCTGAACCTTGATAAACTTGGATTAGAAACTTGACTTGAACCCCTTGATATATGACTTGACTTGAACCACTTGAATAAAACTTGAACTTGTACACTTAACACTTGATATAAGACTTGATACTTGATACTTGACCTTTGACCCACGGTTTGAGACTATGAGCCACTATATGTTTTCACTAGGCATGAGGGTTTCATGTCCATGTCATTGATGCACCAATGGCATGACTCTAGAGTAGGAGAGTGATGTCCTATTCCGTCCCTGACTTTATCTGATTTGGTGTGTATTGGTAGACTCTGGCCACCTGGGGCGTATGGATGCATCCTAGATCTGTTATCTGTTATCTGTATTTGTATCTGTTATCTGTTATATCTGGTGACTGATGGTGTGTGCGATACATGTCTTTCACATCTTGGGAGCTCATGACTCCACCCCTTGGAGGTATCCCCTCATACTGTACTTGGTACCGAGGTCTCCCCTCCGTACACCTTGCTTGATTTGATTTGATCAGGGCTCGTAGTGGATTACTGTTACTGTTACCCTATAACCTGACCCCTAACTTGATACTTGGCTTGACTTGATTTGACTTGGGCTTGTGGTGGGTTACGGTTTGCTTTACACCTATCTATTGTAACCATTTCTTGATAACCTTTTCCATTTTCTTTCCTACTCCTGTTATACCTTGAAATGTTTCACTTACTTCACTATCCCTTATTACTTCTTTGTTATCATTATATCTGTTCACTGAGCTTTCGTAGCTCAGCCGCATTTCTTTTCCTGCGGCAGGTTTTAGTTGAAAGCTGGGTATGAGTGGAGAGTACCATTGGATTTAGAAGACCCTACTAGCTATTGAAGATGACTAGAAGAATTTATAGTTAGATTTAGAAATTATTGTATTGTAACCTTGTAGTTTCGGATTATCCATTGTAACCATTGAAATTCTATTGTATTATTTATGTCTTATGCTTGTGTTTGTTCTGATAATGAAACCATCATTGTGATATCTCTGCCCTTGTCGGGTCGGGGTGTTACAAGTTATGAATCAGATTTGCTGATTTTCTAATTGTATCAGAAACGTTTTTGTGTTTATCAGAAACATAACATGTTTATTAGAAACACAATATGTGTATTAAAAACATAACATGTTTATTAGAAACGCAAGTTTTATTATATCAAAAATGTAATAATATGTATAGTAATAGAAACATAACATGTTTATCAGAAAGTTTACATTTAATGTAACAGAATTGTATTAATTTGTATAGCAATATTAGAAATGGAAATTCTAATATAAAAAAGATATTGGTAATGTGCATAATAGTTGGGGACACGTGTTAGAAACATAACGTGTTTATTAGAACCGTAAGTTTTATTGTATCAGAAATGTATTAATTTTGTATTATAAAAAAGATATTGGTAATGTTCCTAATGCCCAATTGTTTATTTAAACATATACGGAGTAAAATATATCCATGAAGATAACTATGATTTTTAAAAGATTGTATAACATGCATAATGTTATCGGAAAGTTTGTTTTGGTCAGCATTTACAAAATATCATATTTCATGCATGAGAAACGTCTAAATATTAAGAAAATTCCCAAACAATCAAGCTATATGACATTGTTATTGTTATTTTAATAAAGGATATCTACTTAAATTTTTACATATGACGTTTGTTTTTTGTTAAATGTTGCAGGAATCTAATAATGATACTGTTTGTTTTAGTCTACACATTTTCTAGGCGGCTACTATTTGATTTGATATGGTTGTCAGTTGTAATGACCTGACAGTCATCATTACCGGGGTGTTGGTTCATACTTATCACATTTGTGGTTTTCCACACGTGTAATTTATGACATTATACATATGTATATTTAACATTTACGCTTAAATATATGAAAATAATGTTTTTTTTTTTTTTTTTTTTTTTTTTTTTTTTTTTTTTTTTTTTTTTTTTTTTTTTAATATTCAATCTCATTAATATTTCATTGATTAAATTATAAAAATAGACATATACTTTGACCATGCTAGTCTCAAATAACGAAAATACTGTAGTATTTTTTATTATATTGAATTGGCACATATTTCTAAGTAACATTATTAAATTCTTTCTTAGCCTACTTTAGACCAGTCCTTAAATTGGCTTCAACTACACATATTTTTCTCCTATTTAAACACCCTTTTGTATCCAATCTAGAACCAAACTATTTTCTTTAATGCAAATAGAAACAATGGAGATAAGGAAAATATATCGTAAAACATGTAATCAAAAAGTGGTTGCAAATGGTATTAAGTCTGCTTTTGATTATATGTACGAAAAGATACTTTTCCATTAATTCAGGTATATATATATATATATATATATATATATATATATATATATATATATATATATATATATATATATATATATATATATATAGGGTCCCTTTCTTGCGAGAACCACCTTATCTGCAAGAACTGCGAGAACCACCCTTTTACAACTAATAATACACAATGTACATCATTTAATGCTCCATAGAATTTTGTTATTTTTATTAAATTCAAAAGGGTATAATAGTAAAAGACATTTTCATATTATTTTTTTTTTTTTATTATAATTCCCGTTTTTTATATAGCTTAAAATTCGGATTTTTTTTTTTTTTTTTTTTTTTTTTTTTTTTTTTTTTTTTTTTTTTTATGCTAACATTTTTTCAAAAAGTCATGGTGCATACATGTTTTTTTTTAGGCAAAGGTGCATACATGTTTTTTTCCTCCAAATAGTAAAGGTGCATACATGTTTTCAATTAGTCAAAATGCATACATGTTTTTTTCCAAATAGTCAATGTGCATACATATTTTTTTTAGTTAACACTTTTTTTTATCAACCTACCAATATTTTTATAAACACAAATTAGAGAACATAAATCATTATAAAAAGAAAAACAAGATTGATATACTTAAATATTACATTTCACTTGATTACAAGTAAAAAACACATGAAATAATCATATATCTCCAAAGGTCGCATTATCTTCATGTATAATCGTGTTTATCCACTTCCCGGTCTTGAATGATATCATCATCTTCATCAATCAATCTGAAACAAGCATGCACGAAAATAATTAAACCACAAAAAAATAAGAAACAAAAATTAATCACAACAACTAGCATAACGTATATGCACAATCTTGTGTATATTATACTAATAATGTAAACATATATGTTTTATAATCCAAAACACAAATCCTAAACACAAAACATATATGTTTTATAATCCAAAACACAAAACATATATGTTTTATACGTAAAAATATATGTATCTTTCCAAAACATAAGTAAGTTTTATAATCCAAACACAAAACATATATGTTTTTATAACCATACTAATCCCAACACAAAACACATACGTAAGATATTCTACTTATGTAACATGTAGGTATAAGACTAAGAGACCAAGACAACTTTGTTAACTGCTGTGTACTATTAAACACCAAAGACTAATCCAAGAAATACACCCCTGTTTTGCCAATGCTTCAATATTTTGCACAATCTTGTGTATAGTTAAATAGAAAGGCCTCATTACCTTTTCTTCCGCAATTACTCTTCGTAAACCACTATACTCACAATTAATCGGAGTATCTGAACTAACTCTACCAAATATTGTCACGGCAAAAGGCAGCACTTCGTCACCACCGTTGCTTCACCACCGCGAACCACCGCCTTCATCTCTGTCTCCAAAAACCTCCATCGTCTTAGATAATCAAGACAATTGCAAAGATTAAAACAGTACCATAAACACATATGAAACCCTTTAAATCCAACATTAACAATCCATGATTTTAAAGACCCAAATATCTTTGCATTCCTATTCTAATAACAAAAAGTCGCTTAGGTTTTTCACATAACCCAATCTAATTAACACAACTTACCGAATTCGTACCCAGTGGGTGAAGAGGTCTTCGTGGTTCGTCATTCGTAGGAGATCTTCGTGGATCTACCATAGTTTTTTTCTTTGTGTGTGAAGGTGAAAAAAACATGGAGAGTGGTTTGAAGGTGAAAGGATGGCGGCGCCTGAATGGTAGATCTGATGGAGGTTTTTAGGGTTAAGTGAGGGAGAGAGAGGGTAGATCGTAATATGTCAGTTTTTCTTTTTTGATCTGTTTATATTTTTAGCATTTTTTTAGGATGGATACACAATACCTAAATTGCCCTTTCAGCTTTATAAATATTAGCCTAATCTTTCAATGAATTACATAAATGGCACATTCATTTTTGACCATTGATCAATTAATCCAATGGCTAAAAAGTGGTTCTCGCAGTTCTTGTAGTTAAAATGGTTCTCGTTTGAAAGTTACACTATATATATATATATATATATATATATATATATATATATATATATATATATATATATATATATATATATATATATATATATATATATATATATGTACAATTTTTTTTGTAACCTGATAATAATGTAATTATAGAGTATTTTTTGATTTGTTTCTTACGAAGGCATGATCGGAGTCAAATTCGATCCATCCGACGTCGAGTAGTGGGAAAAGTATTCCTTTTCAGTTCAGATTTGATGAACCTTTAAAGTTCAGATTTGATGATACTGAAAATGGCACGGTTCATGAGTATTTTTGCCACGTTTTGGAAATTGATTGATGAGAAACACGTTTTAGGCTCTGTAATGAGATCATTCACTGGAGGAAATAGGAGGTGAGAAGCCCCACTTTATATCTTGAAAAATTCAAATAATTATATAAAAATATTTGGAAAGCTTCTTGGGAAAGAATATAAAAAAACACTATCGAGAGTGTTTGGCAAATGATTAGAAAAAATTGAATACATGTGATTTTAGTGTGTTCAGATTTGATGATGGTGATAATTGTATAGTTTTAAATTTCAGATTTGATGATAATGAAGAATGTAATCATTTAGTCCAAAAATATTAAGTTTCTGAAATGTATCTTATAAGAAATTTGTTAGACCCGTTTCCCGGGTGTTGGGACCCCACCCTAGATAAAAATGGATTATGGCCTTATGTGATTGGCCAGTCAACGGATATTATGTTTTAGTCAAACCCGATAGTCAAAATATGACTAAAGTGGTTATGTAAAATATGATGTGTAACTAAAGGGGTCTAGGTTGCCAAGTATTAAATATGTGATAGAGTTAGTTGTGGCTAAAATGGAAGGAAAAGGACTTGAGGGGCCATTCTTGCCTAATGCCCAAACTTGTGCCTAACTAGTTAAATCTAGATAAGTCTAGAGAAATCCACATATTTCTTATGTGTGGTGAAAGGCCGGTTTTTAGAAATAGAAATGGGAGGGAAAAGATTGTAGTGATGGCTTAGAAAAGAAGATGATCAAGTCTTGATGTTTATGGCCTTCCTTAGCTATGATCTTCCCAAGTAAGTATGTATGTTCTTGTTGTATTGAAGTTATAGATTATGGATTTAGTGGGTTTTCATCATATGATCAAGATATGATCATATGATGATTTGGTTAGCAAGATGAGTGTATTTGATGGGTTTTGTAACCCTTGTTATGTGTTTGATTGTTATGTTGTTAGGTTTTGATTATTATGAAGGATGATGATGATGATGATGATGGAGGATTATGATGATGATGATGAGATTATTGATATTGTTAGCTTGGATTAAGGTAAGTAAAATGATAGTAACATGTGTTATATGGATTTCTAACACATGTGTATTATGTATGTTTGGTGTCAAGTATATGGACTTGGATTATGCTATGTGATGCTTTGATTGTGGCTTATGTGATGCATAGATGCTATGGTATGAGTTGATGTTATGTGTTAGATGAGATGTGAGGTAGTAAGCCATGAAGTAAGTGTTATGTATATGATGCTTGTGTGGTTTGAAGTATAATGATATGTTATTGATCGTTTTACTTACTAAGCCGTTGTGCTTACGGTTTAGTTGTCTAACCATTTTGTAGGTTGGCGTGCTTATATGGATGATTTGGATATATGGGTTAAGGCTTGTTTATGCGATATGGGTAGATTGGTAAGAATGTAGAGCTTAGGTAGATACCGAGCTCATGTGTAAGTTTGTACCCCCGTTAGTATTTTATGGGTTGTTAAAGTGTAGCCGTATGGCAAAGTGTATGTCAAGAGTGGTATGACGATTTGGTAGTCATTTGATAAGTCAAAGTATGGTTTATGTGTTTTTAGTAAAGTTAAAGGGGCGTTTGGTTTAAGTGTAAACGTACCCATTTTGAGTAGTAAACGGGTCAAGTGTCGTTGGAACGTGTTTGATATGTTAAATAAATGAAGTTGGTCAAGTTTGGTGCAAAATGGAAGTCGCATGGGTTGTTTGTAGTGAAAACGGGTCAAAACGGGTTATATTGCATAACCCGTCTCATTTGTAAAAGTACCCCTTCGGGGTGTCGTTCGGTAAATGTTTTTGTATGAAAATGAGCCCAATGGTATATTAATGAAATCTGGAAAGTTTGGTTCGATAACGAGTTCGGGAAGTCGGGTTTCCGGCCGGGGATTTTGAAAAAAAGCCTTCTGATGAACAGTAACCGGCGGTTGGCAGTTTTTCAGATTTTGGACAGAATTTGGTAAACTTTGAAAAATCATATCTTTTAATCCGTAAGTCGTCACGGGTCGCGCCACCCGTCGTTTTGAAGGTAATTGAGTCTACTTTCATTTAAAATTAGATTCAAGGTCTGAATGTGTACTGATTTTTGTCAGTTTATGAAAGAGTAACAGCGGGTCAGTTTTGGTTCAAGTATTCCCGCGCAAAAAGTTTTAAATTTTGAAGTAAGCGGGCACGGGGTGTTACAACTTGGTATCAGAGCTTGGTTTAAGTGAATTAGGTTTCCACTTAGGATTGCCTAGTCTTAAACCACTCGTAGAAGCCTTGGACGTAAGTGTTAGTCGCGCGGAAACTAATTGCTAAGTGTTAGGCGGATTATGTTTTATGCTAGTTGAGCCTATTGATGATAGGTGATGTATGCTTGTGATGGTGTTGTTGGGTATGAGATACAAGTCTATGGGGACTTGAGATGCTTAGATAATTAGTCGGCCGTGCACCTTGGTTGGTGCCGGTGTTGGTATTGTGATTGTGTGATGTAAGTCCTTAGAGGACTTGGAATGTTTATATGATTAGATAGCCGTGCACCTTGGTTGGTGTCGGGGATTGTATTGCGATATGTGAATGTATGATAGAACTATAGTGATGGATTGCGAGTAGCAATGCTAAGAGGTATTAGAGATGGGTTGGTAAATGGACTAAGGTTTATGAGGCCTTAGTTATAAGGTAGGCTATTGCTTGCGGCTAGTTAGATGTTGATGCCCAGACATAGATTGCTTGTGCAACGTGATATATGATGCCATAGACTTTATGCTTTGATTTTGATTTTGAATGTTTTAACACTAGTCGGATAAGTGTTAAGTGCTATGATATGATTGCTATTGAGATGATAAGTCTATGGTAGTTTATTGTACGTCTAAGTTTTATGTGGTGTGCTTGAGAGCACGATAGCATAGAAGTGTATGAGTTGAGATAGATGCATTGGAATGCATGTTATGTGTTGACCTAGTTGTGGTCGGTAAAGTTAATAAGAATACATTGATATGTGAAATAAGAGTTAAGAAGCGTGTTAATTATTTGAAAAGCATAAGTTCTTAAAAAGATTTAGATAAGTAAGAAGTGAATAGCGAAGTATGTTTATAGCTTGAATGCTTTGAAGACGTGTTGAGTCTAATTGTGATTGTTGTTTTGAAATGAATGAATAGATTCTTGAAGCATGATTTATTATATGCTAACTAAAATGAGAGAGAAAAGAGTATAGATAAGACGCGATGAGATCATGTTGCATATCGAACATGATAATTAAAATGTGTTAGTAATGAATGAGTAGAAGAGATAAATGAGATTCGGATGTGCTAGAAGTCATAAGTGACTTGAGGTGTGCTAGAA
This sequence comes from Artemisia tridentata subsp. tridentata, assembly GCA_021014915.2. Taxonomy (NCBI): domain Eukaryota; kingdom Viridiplantae; phylum Streptophyta; class Magnoliopsida; order Asterales; family Asteraceae; genus Artemisia; species Artemisia tridentata. Next base: position 179,497,660 of record CP139503.1, read on the forward strand.
AGAATTGTAAAACACGTATATAATCATGCTAAACTATACATTGAAATGTGTATGATGAGATTTGTTATGGTGTTAAAGAATAAACCTATGTAAGGTTTATATGTGTACAAGTTGAATAAACCAAATGAAGTGATAGTCTAATTTAGAGAATATGGTCAACAAGGGGTTGACGGGTATTAGTAAGAGTGTGTTGTAAGAACACGTGGAGATGTGTAAGTTGTAATGGATAAGCATTACATATAGAACTTGTCTAAAATAAAGATGACACATAGCAAGTGTGTGAGTCAACTTGGGGTTGACGAATGAAAGATAAGTTGCATTGTGAAATTGCAAAGATAATAAATCGACAAGTGTTATATAGAAACTTGTCAAGATGATAGTAAATGTGATAGTGAATATTGAAATTGCGTAAGGCAATGAAAATTGAATATATGATAGTGTGCCTAATTATAAAAGTGCATGAAAGATAAAGCGAGTAAAGATGATAAGACAGATATAGCTTGGATCCAATGCTCTAGTTTTGGCATCCTTTGGGATGGCCTAGCTTGCCTTTATGGCATGATTGTTAGCTTGCCTTCACCGGCATGGTTTGCCTACATCCTTGGCATGTGTTATAGTATGGTATCCTTCGGGATGGCCATGTGTTATAGTATGGTATCCTTCGGGATAGCCCAGCTTGCCTTTATGGCATGGATGTTATGTTATGGTATCCTTCAGGATAGCCCAGCTTGCCTTTATGGCATGGATGTTATGTTATGGTATCCTTCGGGATAGCCTAGCTTGCCTTTATGGCATGGATGTTATGTTATGGTATCCTTCGGGATAGCCCAGCTTGCCTTTATGGCATGGATGTTATGGTATCCTTCGAGATAGCCCAGCTTGCCTTTATGGCATGGATGAAAGTTAGTGAGATTGGATCCAAGGCTAGAAAAGATGGAAAGTAAAGTATGTATGAATGTTATGTTGGAAGCATATAAGTAGGACGGTTTATGGTTTCTTGATTTAAATGGATTGGGACGCCTTTTCATTTAAATGAAGAATTGTAAATCGCCGAACCATGAGTTTATAATTCCTTGTTTACATAGATTGGGACGCCTTTTTATGTAAATAAAGAGTTATAAATGAGTGGGCTTATGTGTAGCCGATATGACATGAGTACGGATAGTGATATGAGATAGTGAAAACTAAAAACCGGTTAGACGTCATAAGAAAAGATAAATACGAATAAAACTTATAGTGGCGTTAAGGTAATGTGTGAAACCTTAAGTTAGACGTCTAAATTGAATTATGTTTTAATTTGATAAGTTAATTTGTGAGCATTTCCTGAAATTTGATAAGAAAGTTTGTTTAAGTAATGCGTGAGTAAGAATTTTTGAAGGTGCCGTTTGTATGGTACTTTGCATTTTTTTGAAATAAGTTGCCGGTTTTTGGCATAGATACGTATTTGGTATTATGTGAAATGTAAGATTGGCCGGTATAAGATGTTATGTCATGTTAGTGCATGGGCGTATGTCGTGTTTATAGTGATGAAGTTTGACTTTTATAAAGTCAAGTAGTAAATATTTTCGGATGACAAGTCGTCATTGTTGGAAATCTTGGATAAGTTTGCGATGAGAAGTGTGTTTTAAGTGAATTATGAGTTATGATTGCGTATAGTGAGTTTAGAATTTGCAAGATCAATTAGATCGTTGCAAGGTAATGGCCTTGAGAGCATGGGAACAAGGGCTTATATATGTTGTGATTTGGTTTTTGATAGTTTTAGACGAGAGATTTCGGGGACGAAATCTAAATAAGGGGGTAGAATTGTTAGACCCGTTTCCCGGGTGTTGGGACCCCACCCTAGATGAAAATGGATTATGGCCTTATGTGATTGGCCAGTCAACGGATATTATGTTTTAGTCAAACCCGATAGTCAAAATATGACTAAAGTGGTTATGTAAAATATGATGTGTAACTAAAGGGGCCTAGGTTGCCAAGTATTAAATATGTGATAGAGTTAGTTGTGGCTAAAATGGAAGGAAAGGGACTTGAGGGGCCATTCTTGCCTAATGCCCAAACTTGTGCCTAACTAGTTAAATCTAGATAAGTCTAGAGAAATCCACATATTTCTTATGTGTGGTGAAAGGCCGGTTTTTAGAAATAGAAATGGGAGGGAAAAGATTGTAGTGATGGCTTAGAAAAGAAGATGATCAAGTCTTGATGTTTATGGCCTTCCTTAGCTATGATCTTCCCAAGTAAGTATGTATGTTCTTGTTGTATTGAAGTTATAGATTATGGATTTAGTGGGTTTTCATCATATGATCAAGATATGATCATATGATGATTTGGTTAGCAAGATGAGTGTATTTGATGGGTTTTGTAACCCTTGTTATGTGTTTGATTGTTATGTTGTTAGGTTTTGATTATTATGAAGGATGATGATGATGATGATGATGGAGGATTATGATGATGATGATGATGATGAGATTATTGATATTGTTAGCTTGGATTAAGGTAAGTAAAATGATAGTAACATGTGTTATATGGATTTCTAACACATGTGTATTATGTATGTTTGGTGTCAAGTATATGGACTTGGATTATGCTATGTGATGCTTTGATTGTGGCTTATGTGATGCATAGATGCTATGGTATGAGTTGATGTTATGTGTTAGATGAGATGTGAGGTAGTAAGCCATGAAGTAAGTGTTATGTATATGATGCTTGTGTAGTTTGAAGTATAATGATATGTTATTGATTGTTTTACTTACTAAGCCGTTGTGCTTACGGTTTAGTTGTCTAACCATTTTGTAGGTTGGCGTGCTTATATGGATGATTTGGATATATGGGTTAAGGCTTATTTATGCGATATGGGTAGATTGGTAAGAATGTAGAGCTTAGGTAGATACCGGGCTCATGTGTAAGTTTGTACCCCCGTTAGTATTTTATGGGTTGTTAAAGTGTAGCCGTATGGCAAAGTGTATGTCAAGAGTGGTATGACGATTTGGTAGTCATTTGATAAGTCAAAGTATGGTTTATGTGTTTTTAGTAAAGTTAAAGGGGCGTTTGGTTTAAGTGTAAACGTACCCATTTTGAGTAGTAAACGGGTCAAGTGTCGTTGGAACGTGTTTGATATGTTAAATAAATGAAGTTGGTCAAGTTTGGTGCAAAATGGAAGTCGCATGGGTTGTTTGTAGTGAAAATGGGTCAAAACGGGTTATATTGCATAACCCGTCTCATTTGTAAAAGTACCCCTTCGGGGTGTCGTTCGGTAAATGTTTTTGTATGAAAATGAGGCCAATGGTATATTAATGAAATCTGGAAAGTTTGGTTCGATAACGAGTTCGGGAAGTCGGGTTTCCGGCCGGGGATTTTGAAAAAAAACCTTCTGATGAACAGTAACCGGCGGTTGGCAGTTTTTCAGATTTTGGACAAAATTTGGTAAAATTTGAAAAATCATATCTTTTAATCCGTAAGTCGTCACGGGTCGCGCCACCTGTCGTTTTGAAGGTAATTGAGTCTACTTTCATTTAAAATTAGATTCAAGGTCTGAATGTGTACTGATTTTTGTCAGTTTATGAAAGAGTAACAGCGGGTCAGTTTTGGTTCAAGTATTCCCGCGCAAAAAGTTTTAAATTTTGAAGTAAGCGGGCACGGGGTGTTACAAAAGTATTGTTCATTTTTTAAGTTCAATTTGATAATAATGCTATTCAATTTGTCATTCATCTTTGTATACTACCTAGGTTAAGTGGAAATGTTGATCTTTAAGATATACATTTATCTAAAGAATCATATCCAAAATAACATATCATAAATGTATAAGTCTTCAGCAACAATTTAAAATAACTAAAAACAATTGAAAAAAATAAGATTATTTATTCTTCTTATACCTTTCTGTATCACTTTTGTCGTGTGGGCATTGGCAAGTTCCTTTACACACGGGGCAACAACAAAACTCTTCCATCATACTTTTAAGAATATATGGATCTATAGAATCATCGTCAGAATAATCTATATAATTGCAAAGTTCACATACACCAGTTTCTTCCGTTAAAGTATGAAGTATATGAATATCCGTTGATGTTGTTTTCATTTTTGACTTTAAATATTCAAGATCAATAATTGTAACATCGTCAACGACTTTTTTATCTTGTTAGTGCCATCGACGTTCGGGATAGTACCTTTATTTATTCCAATAGGCAAATCAATATTATTTGATGAATCACTCTTATCATCTTTAATTAATTCTTTATCGTCACTTACCATCTCTTTATCGAACTCTTTAGCAATTACCATCATAAATTCAAGCTGTTAGAAAATGTGTCTGCATAAAATTAGGCGAGTGGAAAAAACAATCAATAATTATATTCAAGCAATATTCAAAAAATAAAGTATTAAACAAACCTTGATGAAATAAAACCGACTAAAACTTTTCTATATGAATGAATTAGGGTTAAGAAGTGGTGTGTTTATATAGGTATAAATTATTATGTAAATTATTATGTAAAAATATTTTTTATTAATAGTATCTCAAAACGCGTGGATTTAGTTATTAAGTTAGAGTCGGCTATGAACTCTTGCAATTAATTTAGTAAGAAAACATATGTGTCACAAATTTGAAATTTTAAACTTACAAAATATCGGAAGGACTTGTTTGTAATTTAAGAAAAGATTACCTTTGGCCCTAGAGAACATAAAGCACGTTTCTTTTTATTTTACACCGCCTAACAACCGATAATCCAAAGATTTACAAAATGTCCACATCAAAGATCGAAATAAATACAAATAAAAATAAATCACCTTTCGTTTGTACTTCTTCTGAGGAATCAAATGATCATTCTCATATAAAGAAAAAATATAGGGCCAATTCTACAAATAGCCCGGTCGCTTAAGGTGTTGGGCTTTTTTAGCCCCAAAAAAGTCGCTTTCTCAAAATAGCCCAAGAAATAAGCGACCAAATGTGGGAGCGACATGTGGCATGTACTTTTTGGCCCCTAGCGAAAATTCGCTTAAAAAGTCAAAAAGTCGCTTAAAATCTAGCAAAAGTCGCTTAAAAAGTAACTTTTTGGCTGCAAAAAGACACAAATAGTAAGTCGCTTAATTGACAAAAAAGTCGCTTTAAGCGACTTTTTGAAAGTCGCTTATTTCTTGGGCTATTTTGAGAAAGCGACTTTTTTGGGGCTAAAAAAGCCCAACACCTTAATAGACCGGGCTACTTGTATATTTGGCCCAAAAATATATAAAAACGGTTGCCTACGTTGAAGAAGATTCGAATGATAAAATCATTCAAATTTGTGTGAAGAAATAAAGGAAGATCATAAATTCAGTATTCAGCTTTTGGAGCAATATGCGTTGGTCCAGAAAAAATGAAGAGTAAAATGAAACAGTTGGAGGAGAAGTTAGTCTGAATTATTTTTTATTTATTTTATTTTATTATTTATTTTATTATTATTATTATTATTATTATTATTATTATTATTTTTTGGTTTCTTCATGTATGGTTTGGTAATTAAGATGTTCTTATAATATATATGTTTGTGTAATATATATGATGTTTATGTTTGTTCTTAGGATGTTCTTATAATATATATGTTTGTGTAATATATATGATGTTTATGTTTGTTCCAGTATTTTTTCATTATGATTTTTGAGTATGTTTAGAAATGTTTTATACATGTTTTTTTAAGAGTAACTTTAGCAAAATGTTTAGACATTCAATTGTTATGTATCAGAGACATTTTATCCCTAACAATAAACATTAGAAACGCAAATATTATAGCATCAGAAATATAAGCACTTGATAAATAAACCTAAAAACAACAAATTAATCAGAAAAGTTCCCATTGTCATCATATGGGTCATTATCGTTGTCACTATTGACGTTGCCACCATCATCCCTATCTGACATATCGTTATTAGAATCACGATCAAATCCATCAATTGATTTAACATCATCACTATCATTATGAGAAGTCTCATTGTAAAAAATGTCAGTTTCATCAACTTCATCAGTTTCTTCCCACAAATTCCGAAAGACAAATCGTTCATCTTTAGCTTGATTATGACCGGACAAACATTTCCATTGAGACCATCGTCTTTCAAACCAATAGTACTCTTTTTCTTCCATTGTTGGGTATTCAGCATGGACAATATAGAGGTCGACGGTTTCATCATTGTTTTCTTCTGAATAAAGCTTGGAAACCTGACTATTATCTGATAAAGGTTTGAAAGAATACATTGTTCCAAAATGTTCAGGTTTGCCAGGGACACGGTAGAAGAGAGACTCAATATCTGAATATTGAGTCATTTTACTCTTAACGTAGTCGAGCAATTCATCTTTGGAACAATTAAAAAGATTTATAGCATGAACGATTTGCTTTGCACCACCCCAATAAAATCCATGTTTATTGTCAGTAACCATTCGTCCACCATGGTTAACACATATTTTTACGATATGTGATGGAAATACTTCGCCAATCCTATAAAATTTAGAATATATTAATTAGTAAACAAAATAGAAATTACCAATAGTTTTGTAATTATTAATATATAATTTCTTACTCTTCATCAATGATGGGAATGTTGCTGTTGACTGATTCGTTGATAGACATTTTGAACATGTAGTGTTTAAGTTTATTGTCTTGCCACAAGTATTTATAACAATGCAATGAGATGGTATTGAAAAATGTTTAGACCATTTTATTGTTAACTATGTATATTGAATCGATTGGTTATACCTGATATAATAGTGGTAAATGGAAATATACATGAATTAAATAATATACATGTACTTTTACAAATAATTGAATATGAAAAAAGAATACAAAAGTCTTGAGAAACATAGTTGCAAATACTAATTCAAGTAATACATACAATAATATTTATGTTTGGGTTTATATGTACAACTTTTATATCAATTATATTTTTGTCTAATGTGAATAACCATAGACGCATCTTTATTAAATCCGATCGCGTTCAAGATGAAGAAAGAGTGGATTTACATTGTGGAAGAAAACGTTCAACAACTCCCAAAGTAAAACCATGTAACCATTTAACACATACATTGGATGTATAGCAATAATTTGATAATAGTTTGAAATGCAACAAAAAATCATATGTGATGTAATCAGAAGTCTTCCAACATTAAATCATAAAAAAAAATTAAAAAATATTATTGCATACGAAAGAAATTACAAACAATTATAATCTTGAATTTGTTTTTTAACATCGTTTATCCTCTGTTAATACTCTATTACTTGTTTCTTTCATTGATCAATTGACTCTTTATATTCCAATACTGTTTGTTCGTCACTTACGATTTTTGCTTCCAACTTTGCTATTAGTTTCGTATACTGATCAATCAATCGCATTTCGATGGCAAATTTCCCAGAGTTGCTTATATCCCAAACTTTTTGTGACACACCATAAAATTCATATGGGTTTCTTTTTGAATTTGATGAGGGTTCTTTTGGTGGGGAAACACTTCTCGGGCGTTTGTTTGACGACTTTGATGACGAAGATTCCGTTGGAAACTTTTTTTGTTAAACGAAAGTAGAAAATGGTTGTAGATTTTTAATTGCTTTTTGAGATTGAATTAGCATTTATAGATGATGAGAAGTTGTGACGTTTTGTTTATTTTTAGATGGCGATAAGTTGGGACGTTTCTTATATTTTTATCATATTATAAATAAGAAATTCTTCCAAGTTATAATCTATAATAAATTTATTTTAAATTTAAACAAAATACTGTATACTATATTTATCTATTACTATAGAATAGCATATATATATATATATTAACAAAATATTAGTGATGTTTTATACTTTTATGAATTAAGCTACCACTAATTAACTACTAATTACCTACTAAATTTAGAGAGAGAAAGCTAGAGAGAGAAAGAGATGGAAGGGAGATGATTACACACACTTAGTAACAATAATTCTAATTTCATCAACCAACCAACCCTTTCCCTAAGGAGGGAAGGGGTATATATAGTTTTACATGGTAGAGGGCATGTAGCCTTAATTCTCTTAACTAATACATCATTAAACATAATAAAATAAATAAACGACACAGCCCATGGGCCTTCTACACGGGCTGGGCCTAATAACAAACCTAAAGGCCTAAGCAACCTTAATACAATTTGATCAATACTTGAATAATACAAAACGTGTTCCCAACAATCTCCCCCTAAGTATTGGTCATCAAGGTTGCTTGACGTCGTCTTTGCTTCTTTTGGCTTTGACGTCTTCAAAATCTTTGTTCTTTGTTCTTGATAGTGATGTGATACGATATGGTAGTGATCTGCCGAGTTCCAACGATCTTTGCTTCCGGTGTCTTCACGTCTTCTCCACCATGCTCATATTTCTTTTGACTTTGGTTCTTCAACTTGTTCTCAGTTCTTTAATCTTTATCTTTGAGAAAGGTTGTAGTGCTTGAACTTTAGACTTTTCTTTAACAATTCTGCACTTTTGATATTTCTGAGTCTTTGTGAGAACTTCTCTTTAGGATATGAGCATGATGGAGTCTTGATGGTGGCTGAACTCCAGGTCTCCAAGCTCCGCAGCAACAACAGCACGAACCAACCGGTACTTACAGGCTCAGACTTGAGATCATCAACAGCATAGTGTGAAGACTTTCTCAAATCCTAACCCAGACCGTTCTGAACCGGATTCCCCCGAAAGGGATAACACGGACACACCGAAGTGCACCCACGATTCAGTGAGTCGCTGGAGATCACCCCACGACTGTAGACCGTTTGGAGCAAACACTAAGCGTAACCCACAAGGAGTTACCGAAGTGACCTGCTGTCAGAGTTGTTTGATGTTGCTCTGGCAGGATTTCCATTCAATCATTGATAATCACAATTGTGACTTTTCTCATGAATGTTCTCGGCAGATTGCTAAGATCTGCGAAGGACACTTTCTTAATTTTACATCTGCTGCCCATGATGTAGAACAGCAGAGTAATACTAAGTGTACCTAAGAGATCTTTTATGAATCTCATGGCTCTAGACTCAATTAGTGCACATTTGGTCGTCGGAGGCGTGGAGCAGAGTGCCTCCTTTTCAATACCAACCATCTCGTAGTGAGAGGTCGATAGATGATGAAGGGTTCTCCGTGAGAATGAAACAAGTGTCTTTTGAGAGACACCTGAGTGGCTTAGAAGGTTTAGTGCAGTGCGTCACTGGGTCCATGACGTCTTTAGTCTTCAATACCGGTGATGCTCATCAACCAGTAGATTATGAATTGAACCCGGTGTCTGCCCTAAGGTTGAATAAATGGAGGGCTATTTCTTTTCACCCTTTTCTTTGCTTTTCTTTTTAATTCTTCAACCCCTTCTTTCCCCGTTCATTCATTATCTCCTTTTTATCATACCTAGGACTTTCTAGTTCTAAACTATTGGTATTGTCCTTGGGTAGATCCCTCCGGCTCTGGCGGATCATAGGACGGTTTTCCCTAACCTTAGTCACCTTATAACTCCATGACTATCCTAATGATGCCATAAAACCAAAACCATTGAAAATCTCTCAAAGTGTTGATAATTTGTAAAGACATTTTGTTGACACCTTGAGAGTTTGATGATTTTCAGAAAGACTCCCCCTTAACATGTGCGCATAAGTAATAAATTTGAAATTTGCACATGCCGGAAAGAGTTGGCACTTTTGAATTGATTGACTTTCAATGAACCTGATCGTTGCGAGACACGCTTACATCACCAGTTGAACTGGCTTGAAATTATTACCCGTCCAGATCAGATTCAAAGATTATCGCTCGAAATTGGTACATTCTACTCAGACATATCCATTGCGAGACACGTTTACATCACCAGATAAACTGGCTTGAAATTATTACCCGTCCAGGATATGTCCTTTCGACTACTGACTGTTGTTATCGTCAATTCGAGGGTCAATTCTTGAGTCTTATACTCATGAGATATCATCGTTGCTTCCACCATATTTTAATCACATTTTCATTCTCCCCCTCAAAAATAACATAATAATGTTGTTTTTGAAAAACTTTTGATTAAAATATGCTCTTTTTGAGGTGTTTGTGGAAGAATGTCAAGAACGTTTGTATATTTGGAACAAAGATTTTTCAAATACTCCCCCTTAACAAGGGAGTACTTGTCCTTATGAGCAGAATTGTTTAAAACTTTGAAAAATTTTCTGGTTTTAATTCTGCTCATAAGTAAGAAGCTTTTGCTCCTTTTTCAGGATTGAGGCACTGACGCGTACCTCAGGGTCCTTTCTTTACAAGAGCGGGTTGTACACTGTTATGTGTGCACAAGCCGTGGTCAATGATGAAATATAGATGAGATGATGATAAAATGAACAAACAATGAATTAGTACCAGTGTTCATTACTCAGGACGGCGAAACGTGAGAATGTTAGGAATTTTCGCCCGACCTCCAACATAACCTTCCAACCGACGCATCTGCTCTCGAAACTTAATCTTCTTCTCTATCCTTTTCACGAACTTCCTTGCTTGTCTTTTCTCATTCCCGCCCCACTTCAACTCTTTAGCCAACTTCTCATCCTTTAAGATCTTCTCAAGTTCGGATTTGACTTGTTGAATGGTTGGGTCACTGAACTTGCGAAGATCTTCGAAACCCATAAATCTTGTACCAGCTCTCCTTCTATGATAGTATACTCCAAATGGTTTGTACCCAAAAGTGTATGGCTGCTAATCATGAAGACTTTCAGGTACGAAGTCTGGCTTGGTGAGATTTAGCTTGGTTTGATAACTTTCAACTCCTAGATGAACGTCTTCAACCCGTTGTCTAATCACAATGTTGCGAATGAAGATGAGAAGGGAGTTGATGATATCGTACTGAAGCCGTCCAGGGAGGTGTTCAAGTTTTCCCTGAATCTTCAATAGATACATGTCCTCGATATCATTGGGGTTAAGGAGAGGATAGTCAGCTTCGGTGAATACATACTCCTTATCATTGCTTCATCTTACAATGATCTTTGTTAGAAAGTTATATCCATACATAAACTCCATTTCAGCACTGACGATAGACATGATCCTATGACTGCTCCATACCTCGTCCCCTGTCCTTCTCTTGGCCATCATATATTTGTAGTACAACCTCCGCAGATTTGGCCAATGATGGATCCCAAACACAGCATCTTCATTATACTTCTGTATCTTTCTGCTCCAAAGATTGTTGATTTGTTCTTCAAACCCTTCTAAGGCATACCTGGCTGCCGGGTATTTGGTAAGTGAGGTGGCATATCTCTTCTCAGGGTTCGTGTTACCGTACATGAGGTAATTTAAATCTTTGTTGAAGAAGTGTGCTATGGGTAACTTGAGGTTGTGAGGTGGTCTGACAAGAGGTAAGGGTTGCGTGTAGTTTTGAGGAGGTAATGGTTCTACAGATAATTGTTCTTGCGTCCAGTTGATGTTATCGTTTAGGGCTCTGGCTACTTGCTCAACGTTGTACTCGAATTCCAGCTCTGATGTTGAAACAGTTGAAAATTCCATGAATCCACTTTTGCGAACTCTGATGATGTCTTTCAGACCTAGTTGCTGGACTTTCATCACCTTTTTCAATCGTTTGGCGAAGTCTACAACTGATCCTTCCACTGGTTCAGCATTTTCATCGTTAGAATAATCGTCAACCATTTGATCAAACCAATCATACTTGGGAGCTGATGAATCGACCCACTCAGGTAATGGAACATCTTTAACAGTAGCAGAAGGAGCAACTACTTCTTGGATTAGAATAGGAGCAATTGGAGTTTCATGGTCAGAGCTTGGATCATCAAAGATTTCAGTTGCTTCAAATGCTCCGCCTCCAGTAGGAACAAAAGTTGTTTGGCTGGACTTCTTTGTTGTGCCAGAAGAGGGTGTTGTGGAAGCCCGACCTGATGAAGATGAAGGCTTTCTCCTTTTCTTTTCGTGAGCATCCAGTTCATCATCATGGTGTCGTTTGGTTGGTTTGACGGGCTTACATGTTTCTGTTTGTACAACAACTGCCTCTTCTTCTTCTCTGATGGATTCCATTAGTGCTTCCCGAAGTTTAGCTTCTTTGGGGTCATCTTCTAACTCTTGTAACATCATTCTTTTGCTCTCTAATCTGGATGGTTTCTGTGGCACTGTTTTGAGCGTGATTGATGTTGTTTTGACCATCTTTGCAACTATCTTCTCCAGGTCCTTCTGAACGTATTGTTTGATAATCTTAGGAATGGACTCTTCAAGATGCTCTTTGACCTCTGTGTTTATTTGAGAACTGACTTCTTCAGTTGTCATTGTTGTTTTGTTTTTAACTGCTTTGATCTGTTGATATATCTCTTTATGCACTTTATCTTCAGTCTCAAATTTCTCGATCATCTTTTCTTCGAGTACTTGTACTTTTTGTTTCATCTCATTTTCGAGTTCTTGAACATTTTGTTTCATCTCATTGTAATCTACTGTGGTCTGACCCACAGATGATGGTGGTGTTGGAGGTACTTTTGTTTTGCCTTGTTGTTCCTGTGAATCCTTCTCATTTTCTTCACCATTTCCATCATTGTCATCATCTTCATTACCATCATCTTCTTCATCATTATTATCTTCATCATCATTATCATCTTCATCATCATTATCATTTTCATCTTCATCTTCTTTTCCTTCTTCACTTTCAGAGCCAGAAGCTGATTGATCATGTGCATCAGAACCTTCACTACCTTCTTCAGAACTTCTAAGAGTTGTAGATTTAAGGTCCTCTGATCCTTCTGATTGTTCCACCATATGTGATGCAGATTCGCCTCTTCCTAGTTTTGCTCGTCTCTTTTCTTCCTCAGCCTGTTTCTGTAAGCTTTCTTTTCTAGCCTTCTTTAATGCTTTGTTCTCTTCTTTTTCAGTTGGGATTTCTCGGATGGGAGAGAATCGAGGAGAATTGAACTTGATCGATTTTCCCCTGCCAGGTTGTAGACTCTTATCTGATGTAACCAAAGCAGACTTGAATTTCTCAGCACCTTTCCCATTCTCTTGATCCAATCTTTCTTCTTCTTCATCGTTATCATCATCTGTTTCATCCCTGAGTTGCATCTTTGAAGACGGTTTAGCGACTACTTTCTTTTTCTGAACTACCTCAGATTTCTTTGATCGAGAAGTTTTGGCTCTAGCTGGGATAACTTGAGATTTTCTCTTTGGTGATTTTGTTTCTTTTGGTTTCCCTCCCACCATTTCAGCCTTTACTGCCTCATCATATTTCTGGTAAGCTTCTGTGTTCATAAGTTCACTACTTAGCAGATTTGGTGGAATTCTTGCTCCTTGATTTGAAGAGTAGCTTAGAACTTTGGTGAGAATACGGTCTCGTGCTTCAGTATGCATTTTCTCAGTTGAAGGACGTTTAAGCTCAGGATGATTTCGCATGGATCGTGAAATTAGAAGTTTTGTGAATCTTGGAAATGGAATGGGGGTTGAATCTTCACTTTGTTGAAATTTGGTGCCAAGGTAAACCATGTCCTTCCAGATAAGTTTGGCGAAGTCAAGGTGTTTGAGGTTGATCACTCCATAGAAGAATTGCAGTTGTTCTAATCTCGGATGTTCCAACCCAGTAGCCTTTCCAGTGATGCAGTTGATGATTATCGAGTATAATGTTTGCCATGGTTGTGGGAAAAATTTCCTTTCTATTTTGGAGAGTGAGGACATCTCAATTTTTGACTCATCATACCCAATAAGCTAAAGTGTTCGAATCATCTCATCAAGAGTAGGAGGCTCTTGATATGATGTGAATTCCTCTGCATCTGCTCTTGGAAGGTCTAGCACTGATCTAAGTGTTTCAACTTGGAAGTTGATTGTTGTGTTGTTTAGTGTAACTGTCATGTTTTCTTCGTCTTCGCTTATGATCAATGACTCCTAAAACTAACGCATGTAGACTTCAGGTACACTGGCGGTTTTAGTCAATGTTGTCTTTATGAAATGTCTTTCCAGAATTTCCTTGATGATAAGACAGGTTTCATGGCACTTCAACTTCTGAAAATCAATCCATGAGTTGCAGTAACCAATCTCTCTTTTCTTTCCTTCTGGATTCGTTGGTTGTCTGTTGATGGATGCTGATGACATAGTGCGAGACATGTTTTATCTGTTCAATGCAAACACCAACAACAATACCAGAGGCACAGTGTATATGTGTTAGAAAAAATGACACTGATATGATGACCCTAGGTAGAATCATATAACATTTAGCATATATCCAACACTATATATTACTGAACAAGACATTCTAATCTCAGTTAATGGACCAACTTAGACAAACACCACAATGCTCTATCATGCAATCATTATGTTAGCAAAGACAAGATCTCAAGACATGTTCATTTTATACACCAAACAAGCTTAGACTCAAAACACCCAGATGTTATCTTTCAACAAAGGCAAATCACAAGTCTAACTGAGAGCATAATCAGGCATAACAGACAACATGCTTGCAATCAATAATCAAATTCTATTCCGCATTTAATTATCACAGATTTGACAGACTATTGGATTGACAACATGCACTGGTTCGATTAGCCCTATGGTTCAATTAGTCAGATTTGGTTCGACAGCACATCTGGTTCGATTACATGATACGTTCGATAAGCTAAAAGAGACTTGATCATTTTAATTTTGTCGTTCGATAAGTATAGTCGTTCGACAGATATGATCGTTTGACTTAGAATAGGTCGTTCGATAATATAGGTCGTTCGACTGTTTAGATCGTTCGACTCATTAGATCGTTCGACTAATTTTGTCGTTCGACAAGTATAGTCGTTCGACAGATATGATCGTTCGACTTAATATAGGTCGTTCGATTATATAGGTCGTTCGACTGATTAGATCGTTCGACACATTTGATCGCTCGACAAATTTTGTCGTTCGACAAGTTTTATCGTTCGACTAGTTAGATTCGTTCGACCATAAGGTCGTTCGATTAACTAGTACGTTCGATAAAACTTGACGTTCGGAAAAAAATTGTCGTTCGATAAATTGGTCGTTCGACTAACCTAGTCGTTCGACTAAACTAGTCGTTCGACTAACTCTGTCGTTCGATTAAATTAGTCATTCGACTAATTTACTCGTTCGACAAAATTTAGTCGTTCGACTATTTTGAGTCGTTCGACTAATATCGATCGTTCGACAAAATTGGATGTTATCTCCTAACTCGGAGATAACATTATCTTCTATGAGTCCTTAATCATCTTAACAAACATACAATAGTTAGCAATAAGTCCATAAAACATTCAGACCAATTTTATCACTCGTTCGACCTCATACGAACCCTAAATCAAGATTAATCTCTCATTTAGTGTATTTTCAATCAATGAGTTCATTACCACAACGCTTATTACACAGTTAAGCTCAATTATACTCACTCAATTGAATCACAAATCATAAACACAAGAAACGCCCAAATCCGATTAGAAAAATTGAAACCCTAATAGTGAGGAGAAGTGAATAGCACTAAGAATCATTCAAACAAGCAATTATTTTTTCGATTAAGATGCTTACAAGTTAAAAGAAATTAAGAATCTTGAAAAATCTTGTTCGTTCGATAGAAAGAGCGGGCTGAAAGAGTTATTAGAGTGAGAGGGAAAGTGTGTGAATCTGTGTGTGTTTATATGTTGACTAAGTCAGTTTTTTCCTTTATATATATCCAACACAAGTTTCACTTTTTAACAACCTTAGTCCTCTAACTTGTCTTCCTACTAGTTTTAAGTCCAAAGTTAACTCAAAAACTTATAAGTTGACAATTTTAATCCTTTAAGTCCAATCTATTATTCTTTGTCATGAAGATGATAAAAATGAAGAGATAAGATGGTCGATGTGCAAAAATATCTCCCCCTCAAAATATGATCAATGTTTGAAATATCATATTTGAAAGATTGAAATCATATTTTGATGAAAATTTACTTTTGCACACCTAAATTTTTTTTTTTTTTTTTTTTTTTTTTTTTTTTTTTTTTTTTTTTTTTTAGTAATTATGTACAAGATAGTGTGAGAGCTTGACTTGATTAGTTGTTCTTGAGGAAGTTCGTCAATTCTTGAGGAGTCAAGCATCTCATTCCAATTTGGTGAACCAGTTTCACAAAATGATCATGAGGTAAGGCTTTCGTGAAAAGATCCGCCAATTGGTGTTTCGTTCCCACGAAATACAACTCAACGGTACCCTGCTCCACATGCTCCTTGATGAAGTGATATCTGAGAGCGATGTGTTTGGACTTGGAATGTTGCACTGTGTTGCACGAGATAGCGATAGCACTTTTGGAGTCACAGTACATCGGGATTTTGTTGAATATGTAACCATAATCCATCAGTTGTGATCGCATCCAAATGATTTGAGCACAACAGGCAGACATGGCTACATATTCTGATTCCGTGGATGATAGAGACGTACAATCTTGCTTCTTTGACTGCCAGGACACCAGCTTATCACCTAGGAATTGAACACCACCAGATGTGCTCTTTCTTGTATCAATACATCCCGCATGATCCGCGTCTGAAAAAGCAGTTAGTGCAAAACCAGAATCCTTCGGATACCAGATCCCCAAATGAATGGTTCCCTTGATGTATCTAAGGATTCTTTTAACAGCAGATAAATGTATTTCTGTTGGGTTAGACTGATAGCGTGAACATAGGTATGTGGCAAATACAACATCCGGTCTGCTAGCGGTGAGATACATGAGAGACCCAATTATACTACGATAAGTTGTAGGATCAGTGGGTTTCCCATGTATGTCAGCATCTAGCTTCGGGGATGAGGAGGACATAGGGGTGTTATAGGTGTCACTAGATGTCATGCCATGCTTTTTTAATATCTCTTGTGCATATTTAGACTGACTCAAGAATATACCACGAGGTGATTGGTGAACTTGTAATCCTAGGAAAAAGTTTAGTTCACCGATCATGGACATCTCAAAGTTTTGTTTCATAAGTTTTGCAAAAGCATTTGAGTACTTTTTATGGGTAGACCCAAAAATGATGTCATCCACATAAATTTGTACGATGAGAATGTCCTCCCCGTGTTTTTGTATAAACAAAGTCGGGTCTACAGAGCCTTTAGTGAAATGATTAGCAATAAGGAATGCTAAAAGTTTGTCGTACCAGGCCCTCGGGGCTTGTTTAAGGCTGTAAAGAGCTTTCTTAAGCCTGTATACGTGATTAGGATGTTCTGGATCGACGAAGCCCTCTGGTTGTGAAACATACACCTCTTCACGAAGTTGTCCATTCAGGAATGTTATCTTCACGTCCATTTGGTAAACTGTGATGTTCTTATGAGCCGCGTACGCCAGGAACATTCTCACTGCCTCAAGCCTAGCCACTGGAGCAAAGGATTCCTCGAAGTCAATTCCTTCTTCTTGGATATACCCTTTAGCAACCAACCGTGACTTGTTAAGAATAACTGTGCCTTCTGCATCCAGCTTATTTTTCCAAATCCATTTTAAGCCCACAACATAAACTCCGTCTGGTTTTTCAACGAGTTCCCAGACTTCCAATCTTTTGAACTGATCCAACTCCTCTTGCATTGATTCAATCCAATTGTCATAAGTCATGGCCTCTTTAATATTTTTCGGTTCAGCTTGACAAACGGTGAGAGCGTATATGCAGGTGTCACCGTCTGTGTGGAGTTTCTGTCGTGTCATAACTGGGTTATCTGGATTGCCAATCACATTAACTAACGGATGATCCCTTGTCCATTTATGAGTAGATGGGTAGTGTTGAATGTTGTGATTCAGATTTGACGGATCCATGTTGCTCGAGGAAGATTCTCCTGGTTCGGGAATGGTTGGGGGTGGAGCAAATGGATTGAAAAAGGCATTTCCGTCAAAATCTGGTGGTGTTGGAACTTGGTTAGAAATGGGGGAAGAATCTTCAACTGCTGGTTGAGGTGTTTTATCCATTGATGATGATGGTTCAGGTTGTGGTGCATCGTCAGCAACTACTGTAGAGGTAGATGCTGATGGATCAGGTGCTTGATTTGGGAGTTGTTGAGCAGCGGAACTTGTGGAAGCCTCTGACGCACTGTTAACCAAACTGTCATCAAACATAGGAGCAAACAGATCTTCCAGATCTTTCCTTTTGAAAGGTAATGGTTCAGCTGAAGATTCTGGGAAGTTCAAACGGTTGTGTGCGGGTTCCAAGCGGTCTTGCTCAGAAGCCATTTCTGTGAGTTCATCAAAATTAACGTGTATCGTCTCTTGAATGTCTCCGGTCCGACGATTCCAAATTCTGTATCCCTTGGAGTTCTCACAATAACCAACAAATATCCCTATATCTGCTTTTGCCTTCAATTTACCAAGATCATCTTTATCATTCTTTGGGTAACATAATGCTCCAAAGACATGAAAATAGTTGATATTGGGTTTTCTGCCTTGTATTATCTCGTATGGAGTTTTGTTATGTCTTTTGGTGATCATGCCGCGGTTCTGAGTGTAGCAAGCAGTGTTAACAGCTTCAGCCCAAAGATAATCTGGCAATTGGGCATTGATCAACATAGTTCTAGCTGCTTCCACGAGTGTACGGTTTCGTCGTTCAACTACGCCATTCTGTTCAGGAGTGCGAGCTATAGAATATTGGTGAACAATCCCATGTTTCTCTGTAAATTCCCGAAGGATTTGGTTTTTGAATTCAGTGCCGTTGTCTGTACGAATGATTCTGACGGTGTTGCGAACTTGCACTTGAATCTTTGTGAGAAATGTGATAACTATAGACGGAACTTGATCTTTTGTGCGGAGAAAGTAAACCCATGTCCATCTTGAGTAGTCATCCACTATTACCAGAATATATCTTTTCCCATTTACAGACTGAAGCCGCATTGGACCACACAAATCCATATGAAGCAGTTGTAGGACGTGGTCTGTGCTATGTTCTGTTTTTGGTGGAAAGTGAGCTCGGTGACTTTTTCCCTGTTCGCATGCAGAACACAGATGATCCTTGGCATATCTAAATTTTGGTAAACCATCTACCAATTTATTCTTTGCCAGGTCGGTCATGGTTTTGAAATTGAGATGAGACAACCGTTTATGCCATAACCATGCTTTCGTGGGATGAGCCTTGGAGAGTAAACATATAGGAGTCGAAGCTGTCATTCCTTCAAAGGAGATGGTGTAAAGACTAGTTCCCCGTTTTCCTTTCATTAGATCATTTCCCTGAAGATCACGAATAAAGCAGGTTTTCTCCCTAAATGCTACTTCTAAGTCTCCATCGCAGAATTGACCAACCGAGAATAAATTGTGACCCAGACCTTCAACATAGTACACACGACTTATTTCGATGTTCCCGTTTACATAGTCGCCATAACCCATGATGGCGGTGAAGTGGTCATTCCCGAACCTGACCGTTCCTATAAACTTTGCAATGAAGTTTTGGAGAAGTTTGAGATTGCTGGTCATGTGTCGGGAACAAACGCTATCAACAATCCATAGAACGATTTGAACTACCTGCATCACAATTAGTAGAAATAGATGGAGTAACGGTTGGACCCGTTGGGTTAGAAGCACATGATTTAAGTATCTTAGGAACCCATTTAAAGTTTGCTGTGTTCTCTAGCCAACGTTGCCATTTCCTACTACTTTCTGCTTTCTTCCTAAGGAATGTGCTAGGTGATTTGTTCTTTTTGGGATTTGCTATAGGTGCAACTATGGTCTGCTTTGAAACTGCTAGTGGTGGATTCCCTAAAATTGATTTGGCAACTGTGTTAGGCTTAGGGAGGCCACTAGTTCGTTTCGCTTTTCTCTTCAGCAAAGTTTTAGCAACACATTTTTTATGATTACCAGATAAGATACTAGTATGACAAAACACACAAGAAGCATTAACATCATTCATAACTGTTAAAGATTCAGCATTCATTACATCTTTTGTAGAATTACACTTAACCAAGCTAGATTCTATTTTGGACATAACATGCTTCTTATTCTCACTAGATGCATTAACTTCTACTTCTCCACTCTTAGATGTTCCACTCTTAGGTAGCCAGATACTAGTCTTCTTTGGTCTCTTTGTGGTCTTTGATCTTCTACCCTTAGATGTGTCAACTAATCCTGTGGAAGATGAAGTAAGAGCATTAGTGGTTGTCTTTGATGATGCATTCTTAGGTGCGCTGTCTACTTTTTGCATCCTTGGTACAATCTTATGAACTTTGGTTTTGCCTGTTTCTAAAACTTTGAGTTTCTTACTCAAATCAACAATGATGTGTCGTAATTCTTGATTTTGTGAATCCAAACGTCTGTTGAGGTAAACTGTTTCATTTCTGTTTTGAAGAATTTCATCTAGTTCCTTTTCATTTTCAAATAGTTTAAGTCTTAAGAAAGCCTTTGTTTCCTTGTGATTATCAGGAACATGACTATTTTGAAATGATAAAGATCCTATGAGATTTTGAAATTTTAGTTCAAATTCAGCACTTTGCTTTTGACACCAATCAAGCCTTTTTTGAAGATTGAAAACTTTGTTTTCCACATCATTGTTGATTTGTCGAAGATCCTCATTCTCTTTGACCAAATTTTCTATCTCCATTTGCAACATCTCAACTTTTACATCATGATCTTTCACAAGTAATTCATTGCATGACTCATAAAGCGAATTCATAATCACAGAAACAATTTCATAACACAGAACTTTTTCTAAGAGTCGATCATTTTCTTTTGCTAAAAATTTCTTTTGAAGTTTTTGACGTTGAACCTTGTCATCTTTAGCTTTGAAAATGGTTTTCATAGATGCTACTTCCGTGTATAACTCATCTTCCCATTTTGTTGCACATTTCTTCAGATTTCTGACATGAGGAAGAATTTTCTTTTGAAGAATCTCTTTCTTTTCTTTTTGAACAGGAGAAAGAAAAGAATAGACAGGAATTTGAGAACTAAACTCAATTTCATTCTCCAAAAGAGAAATGTCGTCCATAAATGTCTGAAAATATCGAAGAACCCGACATTTTTGAGGCATTTGTGGATCAACAAGATCCTCTGTCAAACAATCTTTGTATTGTGCAGCAGTTGTGGGGACAGAAGTTATAGACGAAGGAGCATTTATGTTTGTGTATGTTAACTTTTGTTCTGGATGGTCCTTAGGAGGGACAAATTATTTGCTCAAATGAGGTCGTGCATTATAATCATAATGTACTCTTGAAAACTCTTTTTGTGAATTTGATCGACCCTCAATCTTGTTTGCAAGAAAATCAGTTTCTTCATCAATAGAATACATAACAACACGTTGAAAGGTATCATCTAACAAAAATGTTGCATTGTATAACTTAAGATTGTCTTTGAGTGCTATGTGTAAATTACGGGGTTTTTCACTTCCAAGTGCAAAACTTACTCCTTTAGGACTCGGTTTCAAAGTTAGTTTTTGAATTTGTTTTACAGAATTACCCGTTTTATACACAACATTTTGAAATTCTTTGAGTTTGGTTTCCAAATCCAGAATTTCCTCAAGATATGAGTCAACATGTTTCCTAGTGGCTTGCTTTTCTTCAAGAAGATCCTGCTGAGATGTTGAAAGCTCTGAGTGAGTTTTTAACAACTCAGAAGTTAAAGCATCAATTTGTTTTTTGAATTCAAATTGATCCTTTTCTTTTTGAGAGAGAAGCTCAGCTTTGGCAATGGTTATCTCACGAACTTGACTTTCTAAATTTCGAACTTTTACGTACTCTTGTTGGAAAGCAATTTCAAAACCTTTTTCACGTTTATCTTGTTTTAGATATCCCGAAAGTTGTAGTTTGTAGCACTCATTATCCTTCGTTAACAATGCAATTTTCTCTTTCAGATTTTTATTGATTTCATTGCATTTTTCAATTTGTGATTGGGTGGTCATTAACAAGGCCTGAAGCTCTGAATCTTGATCAGTCAAAGGATCATTTTGTTCAAGATGATCCAAATTTTCATCGTCAATTGAATCATCAAATGAAACAACGGTTTTATCATCATCAAATGATACAACAGTGTTTATTTGATCATCTGATAGAGATGAGAATGATGAATCATGTTGAACAGAATTGTCATTTGTAGATGAAGATGCAGATGGTGAAGCAATTTCATGTATAAGACATTGTGGATCAGGTACCTGAGATAGACCATCGGTGTTATAGACCGGGCCTGTCTCGGACATGTTCATCTCTTGCATGTTTGCCATGAGCATTACTGCAGCATTTGCCTCAAGATCTTCCATCTCATCATCAGATGCAGCATTTGCCATGAAGCTTTGCTCATTTTGTGTCACCATTCATGTTGCCTTTTCATCTTTAAGAGCCATCAGAAGAGCTTCCTTGTGATATGCACTGCCCATAGTACGAGGCTTTGGACAAGCATTTGCCATGTGACCATTCCCACCACAGTTGTAGCATGTGATTGAAGTATTTGCAATGCCTTTCTGTGCATTCCCAGTCATCTGATTTCTGCTCTGAGTATTACCCACACTGTTCCTGTTACCCCCTGCTGAACTGAACCTATTCCCTCCTGACTGAAACCTCTGAGACCCGTAGTTTCCACTGTTTCCTGAACCATATCTGCCCGAAGACCGATTCTGAATTTCTACTCTGCCATCATTAATAACAGCTTGATTCCTGGTGTTGGAAGATGAACGAAGACGGTTGTTGGATTTGGTGAACTTGCCAAATGCCTTAGCAATTAATCCAAATGCTTCATTAAGAGAGTTGAATGCATCCTCCTCTTCATCATAATCAGCGTTTGAGTACAACATGGAATCTGAGTTGTTATATGGAACCATTTGATTGTCAGAGTATTGTGATGGTGCTTCAAATGGGATGATTTGGTTAGAAGGTTGTGGTGGAAAACTTGGTTGGAAAGATGATTGACCAAATTCCTGGTTTGGTAGTGGAAAGTTGGATTGAGCAACGAGAGCTAGTGAGTTAGGTGTTGGTGCTGGGATGAAACCGCCTCGTGCTGCAACTTCCTTATCTACCTCAGATTGATGTTGTTTTAGAAAGTCATACATGAGTCCATACTTGACCTCACCAATCTTCTTAGTTTGCCTGACAAATGTTGCATATTTCTGCCATTCTGGTCCAAGGCAACCCATAAATTTTGAATTGATAGCAATCTTAGGTAACTTGATGTCATGACGATCGAGGTCATTTACAACATTTGTGAAACGGTGGTAGTATGATTCAATTGTCTCCCCTGGTTCCATGATGAAATTGTTATATTCCATGTAAAGCTTTGACTCAAGGTCTTCTTGATTTAACTCAGTCCCTTCCATGAGAAGATGCACATGTTCCCACATGTCTTTGGCAGTCTTTTGAGCATCAATACTTCGGTAAATAGGATTAGGAATCCCCTGAAGTATGTAAGACATTGCCAATTGATTTGCCTCTTGTTGCAATGTTTGTTCATTTGTGTAGTTAGCGACAGCAATGGGAGTTGATGTTTCATCTCTTTCTGTGGTTCCTGGAACAACATTTACTGGAAGTGGAAAGGGTCCTTCTTCAATGGCTTGCTTAAGATATTTCCCATGGGGTTTGCGGAGTTCAATGAATCTGAGAAATCTACTAGCCCACTGCACATAGTTACCAGGTGTCAGCATAGGTGGAGTATCTTGATTTCCAGCTTCATGTCGGGATTGCTGACTGCTGATTGCCTCACACATCTTGTTAAACCAATGTGGTTCTCTGGAGTAGGATGGATTGTTCAGCATTTGATTCTGTTGCATGATTTGTTGTGGGGATACTTGTGGTGGAGGAATAAATTGATGTTGTTGCACATATGCATGATGTTGTGGATATTGTTGAGGAAATTGTTGTTGTTGTTGAGAGTATTGTTGTTGTTGAGGATATTGTTGTAGCTGGTAGTAGTAATTAAAGTGTGGTGGTTGAGACATCGTGTAGTAGCTTGAAACAGTTAAGGATCTTTAAAGGATAAAGACGGTTGTTGTTGAAAGATTAGAAACTCGATTAGTCACGTAAGAAATCCAAGAAAATCTCTGGTTCGATTAGGTAATTGTTGCTTCGATAAGCTGGTTCGATAAGGTAATTGTTCCTTCGATAAGCTCGTTCGATAGGCTGGTTCGATAAAGTAATTGTTCCTTCGATAAGCTCGTTCGATAGGCTGGTTCGATAAGGTAAGTGTTCCTGTGATAAGCTCGTTCGATAAGGTAAGTCCTTCGATAAGGTAAGTCCTTCGATAAACTTGTTCCTTCGATAAGCTTGGTCCTTCGATTAGGTAGGTTCGTTCGATAGAGTGGCTCGTTCGATCAGTTTTGATTGTTCGATCAAAGTTGTTCGTTCGATCAATTGGAAGAGTATGTCTAACTCGACTACCCTTTTGCTCGTTCGATTGAATGCTCCTTCGATCACCTTGCTCGTTCGACTAATGTTGTTCCTTCGATAACCCACTCGTTCGATAGATGTTGTTCCTTCGATAACCCACTCGTTCGATAGATGTTGTTCCTTCGATAACCCACTCGTTCGATAGAAAAGCTCGTTCGACCCAATACCTAGTTCGACAGAATCACTCGTTCGACTGATGAACAGTAGCTTCTCGGATGAACAGTAACTTATCTAATAATAAGGATTTCCTAAATTTTTCTTAGATCTAATCTTCTAACAACCTAAATTACCCCTAGGCGAATGATACCACTTGTTGTTTTACACTTTTATGAATTAAGCTACCACTAATTAACTACTAATTACCTACTAAATTTAGAGAGAGAAAGCTAGAGAGAGAAAGAGATGGAAGGGAGATGATTACACACACTTAGTAACAATAATTCTAATTTCATCAACCAACCAACCCTTTCCCTAAGGAGGGAAGGGGTATTTATAGTTTTACATGGTAGTGGGCATGTAGCCTTAATTCTCTTAACTAATACATCATTAAACATAATAAAATAAATAAACGACACAGCCCATGGGCCTTCTACACGGGCTGGGCCTAATAACAAACCTAAAGGCCTAAGCATCCTTAATACAATTTGATCAATACTTGAATAATACAAAACGTGTTCCCAACAATTAGCATACGATAAATAAGAGAAGAATTATATTTATTTGATTTAAATATAAACTATATTCATATGAAAATGAAAGTCAAGATTCATATCTTTTAATATACCTGCTATACTATACTGTACTACTTAAGAGTCATATGGATATGAAAAGGTTCAACAACTACCAAAGTAAAACCATGTAACCATTTAACACATACATTGGATGTAAAGCAATAAATTGATAATAGTTTTAAATGCAACAAAAAATCCTTTTGATGTAATCAAAAGTCTACCAACATTAAATCATCAAAAAAACATTAAGAAAATATTATTGCATACAAAAGAAATTACAAATTAACAATTATAATTATCGATTTGTTTTTGAACATCGTTTATCCTCTCTTGATACTTTATTATTTTTTTCCTTCGTTGATCGATTGCCTCTTTTGATACTCTATCCATATGGAAATCATAGTCAAAACTCTATCCATATGGAAATCATAGTCAAAACTCATATCTTTTAGTATAAAGTATATCAATACCAAAATCATAGTTAAAATTCATATGTTTTAGTATATATACATATACATACACATCTACCAAACAATATTAAGTCATATTTGACATAATACAAAAACCTTTTTGCTATGGACTTTCTTGCTCAATTCGATCTTGTTGAAGAACATATCAAAGGATTGGTATTTTTTTTTACCTTTTATTTACAAATATATATTATTTATGATCTTAATATCAACAGAATGACTATTATGATTTGCTAACGTAAAGTTTTTTATTGTTTTATTTAGCTTGTTCTTGTTGAGATGCTTGAACTTTCAACTGTTATAATGGATAAGAGAAAATTAATTTTGATGAATGAGAAAAATAAATATATGGTGTTTATTAAACCATTCAACAATAGCCATGCTCTTATCTATGGTGACATATGGGAAAATTTTGTTTATACAAAAGATTTAATGC
>CP139503.1:179523548-179646322 GCA_021014915.2 Artemisia tridentata subsp. tridentata
AACGATTAACAGTTTGCGAGATATTTAATTTTTTAAAAAAGGGTGAAAGTTTATATTTTATATATATATATTATCAAAAAAATAAATTGTTAAAATTGATTCATTGGATATATGACAAATGTGAGATCTATATTAAACTTTTGCCATATTGTCATTAACCTTGAAAAAAATTAGAAAAATAAGCGAGAACTTCTTTTTCATTTTGGCAAAAAAAAGAAAGCTAAATAAACCTTTCAAACTTCAAACTATTGGTCGTAAAATATATAAAAAGCAAACTTCTAACCACATTCATAAAATTTGTCATTAGCAAAATTCTATCTTTTATATGTTAGATATACTAAACATAATTACCAGAAAATGAAACTAATTTACTATTTTTTCGAATGTTATGTAGCCAAATTATATATATACCAAAAAAATTTAAAATTTTGTGTGTATTTTGTTCATGTTTAATAATTATTTTACCCTTCGATGTTATTAGTGTGGTTTAAAATATACCAGTAAAACAGTCACAAAATACATACAAAAGTCAAATTCAAAGTTTGAGTATAAAACAGTAATAGAAAGTTTGCTACACACAATTCAAAAAAAAAATGACATGTTAATAACATTTTCACATAATTATATAGATACTACTTTAATTCTTTTACGTTTGTAATACTTGTGTGTATGTTTTTTTTTTTCTTTTTTTTCCTAACCCTCATTCATATATTAATTTTGCTTCTTGAGTTAGGATAAAAGAAAAAGAATTCTTAAAATGAGAAAAATGATAAATAACAATAATCAAACATTAGAGATGCATCTTTAGTGTTTTAGATGGATCTTAATATATTTTTTTAATATCAAATTTGTTGTTAGTATTACTTTGAATAGTTTTCACTTCAAAATTACTTTAAAAACTAGTTGTGATGCATCAAATACTTAACTAATTATAAAGGAGGAATGGTTAAAGTGGAAAAGTGGAAAATTGAATTTTGGGTCAATCGCGATTTTGCCCTTGGTGAATGGTGATTTAATCAAATGCTCAATCTGATAAACACACGCTCTCTCTAAAAACACACATTAACACAACCTCATCCTCTAAAAACACACTACAACCGGAACCCTACTACCATATCTGCTGCCATCACCCGACGCCATCACCACGAAAACCGACGCCACCACCGAAATCCACCCTCCACCGTCTACTGCCGCCGCCAGAACCACCAAGATCCAAAGGGATTTTCAAGTTTCAAGGTATGTTTTTGAGTTTTTTTAATAAATCTACTTATATTAATAAACTTTTGAACTTTTTTTAGTAGATCTATAGATATTATTTGTAGATCTATAAATTTTAATGTAGATCTATATGTTTTTTTGTATATCTATGTATATTAACTTTTTTGGTTTTTCTTTTGTTAGTGCCGCCGATTGCCGCCGCTGTAGCCATTGCTATCTAGCCGGAAAGAGTCGCCGTCGCCACCACAGAAGTTTCGAGTGTGTTTTTTGAAGGTTTTTAAGTAAGTTTTGAAGGGTTTTTTTTATTTTTATTTTTTTAATGTAGATATGTAGTTTTTTTTTTGTATATATGCGTTGTAATATTTTATTGTTTTTTTTCCAGTAACCGTCGCCTCAAGCTGTGGTGCCGCCGCCTGAATCTGTGGTGCCGTCACTGAATCTGCTGTGCCACCACCGAAAATTGCTACAGGTTCCAGAAAATGTATGCTTATTGTAGATGTTTTGGTTTAAACTGTGTTTAGAGAAAGGGTGGTGGTATGTGTAGTTTTGGTTTTATGGTGGTTTATGTTGTTCAATCTGCTGAAAACTTAAACCGTGATCTAAACATGATTTTACAATAAACCATAGTTACATGAGGCCAGCGATGTGAAAATCATAATGTCTTTGTAGTCGAGAAAGAAATGGTGGTGGTCTACAAAAGCCGTTTTTTGGTTTAAGTTTGTTCCTTGCTATGTTTATTTATGTTTTTTGATATCTGAATGTTTCCAGTGACATTATTGGCAACAGGTTTTATTGTTTCTATTGTTTTCGGTTGTGTGTTGGATGTTTGTGTGGTGTTACTATAACCGGATATGTGGAATTTATAGGTTTTGATGGTTTCGGTGATGTTAAGTTTTGTTCTTTGGATCTGATTGGTTCTTGTGTATTTGTGTAGCATTTTTGTGGTGTTGGTGGTTTCCACTCGAAATCAGTTTTTGAGTTTGCAAGGTTTTTTGAATCCGGCTCCGTCAAGAACTACCATCATGAATGTAAGTTGTGAGATCTGGCTTTAGTGTGGTTTTTTGAGTCCGGCTCCGTCAAGAACTACCACCATATGATTCACGATTCAAACCCAAACCAGTTACCTTTACATCCAAAAACAAGTAACGATTTTTCAAAAAACCACCCACAACAGTTTCGATCTATGAGAGAAATTGGTTAGATTTTTTCAAAAAAACCACCCACACCAGTTACCTTAAGATATGTATCAACCGTTCCATGTTTTTTTATCTATTGAGACTAAACTTATTACATGACTCTATGTGGTAAGCAGTAGTTGTGCTCTTTCTCTCCTTTTTGATACCAATTCAAACGTGATTGCTTCAATTTGTTGGCAGATTGTAATGGAGTATTGTGGCGGAGGAAGTGTTGCTGATTTGATGAATGTTACAGATGAACCTCTAGAGGAGTGCCAAATAGCATATATATATGTAAGGAAGCATTGAAGGTACTCTTAGATCTGATCGATCTGCATCCTTGCATTTTTTTTGTCTTATGCTTGTGGATAAGTAGGTTACTAAAAGGTAAATTGAACAAATATAGAATCTCTTAGATCTATTTTTTTTGTTGCATTTGGTGTAGGGCTTATCCTATTTGCACTCGATCTTCAAGGTGCATCGTGATATCAAGGGTGGTAATATATTGTTGACTGAACAAGGAGAGGTGAAGTTGGGTAAGTTGTAGAAATAAACATGTTATGCAAATCTCTTCAAGTTTACTTATGTTTTCTTGCCCTGGATGGTCAAATGTGATAAGATTTATAGTCCTGGAAGTCTGTTTACTGTTTTGCTGAAATGTTTTTGAACATTTCAACATTCGACAATGCAGTATTATGGTATACTGATAGCAAAATGCATTGTAATTCTTTTTTACGACATATACAGGTGATTTTGGTGTTGGTACACAGCTGACAAGGACGATTTCCAAACGTAATACGGTATAGCACTCGAGTTATTCACTCTGATGGTTTAACAAACATCAACCGCTAATTCTTATTATACATAATTGATGATTTTTTTCAGAGCAGACCCTCTTTAATTTGCTCTCATAGCTTACACTCTATTTAATGATTGTATTTTTTCTTGTGTTTTTTTGCAATTAATTTATTTTCTTATGTCGTTTTCAGTTTATTGGTACTCCCCGCTGGATGGCTCCTGAAGTTATCCAGGAGAGCCGATATGATGGGAAGGTAAAATGATCATCTTATAGCTACCTATACACTTTAATGTCTATATTCATTGTTTTGACCAACAATGTATAAGGATTAATGTAGTTTAAAACTGCAAATACACCTTACTTCAAAAGATGCGAAACATTCTTTATGGGGTGACTATAACGTCATATCTTTTAGAAACTGTAATGGCATTTACATGAGCTGTTGGCCTTAATTGTGCAACCAAGTTTGATTGTTTAACGGGTCAAAATACCGGTGTTTCAGTTTGCGTTTCATCAGAGGCAATTAGAGGAGTGCATTGATTCAGGGAATCAATCAAGAGAAAGACATGAAGTTGCAAAAGCACGAAGATGTTGAAGGCATGGATTAAGAAATTAGGGGGGAAATGTTGAAACATAATTCCTTAATCCATGTTGGTCAAAGTTAGTGGGTCTATATTGTAAATAGTATGAAGTCATTAGTCACTTTAGTATATATGTATTATGTATTTTGCTGTAAACCGTTAGTTAGGTTATAATGGTTAGAATAGTTGTGTCGATTACTTTATTGTGAATCGGTATGTCTCTTCTCCATGGCACCGATTCATCTACTATATATATGTGTGTCAAGAGTCTGTAAAAACCAACCCGTATTCATAGAATATAATAATTAGTTTGGGTTCATCCTTTGTTTCTTGTTCTTATAATTATGTTGTGATTCTTGATTATGCTTTGGCATCAATGATTTATGGGACAACAATATGTTGGTTGGTTTGTTTTCTTACAACTATTTTATACTTCGAAGAATGTGCTAACTTAAACAAACTGTTTTCTGTAATCTACTTTTCTTGCAGGTGGATGTGTGGGCACTTGGGGTGTCTACAATAGAAATGGCAGAGGTATATCAACTCGCCTGTAAAGAAAGAAAAAAAAATCTTCTAAGTAATGCAATTGTGTTGGGAATCTACACCAGCATTAAGTGACTTAGTCCTTCTAATTAATGTGATAACAAAACTCACAAAGGATATACAAGTTATCTTTGAATACATTTGAAAGTTTAACTCATCAGATTGAGAGATTCAAAGACATATTGTATGTTTCTTGAACTCTAAACTCACAAAGGTTAGGGTACGTAAAAATTAGGAGATAATGGTTGTTTATTGAAAAACTTATAGAGTGTTGTTTTCAATTGTGATTAGACTTGGGATGTCAAGCCTACTCTCTACGGTTGAAAAAGAACTAAAAAGGCATCTCATGTCAAGAACAAAGATTATCTAAAACATTGTAGTACCTTTCATACAAGACACGTATAAAAAAACCACATAATTACATTGTAGTGTCAAAGTTGTAACATGTTATATGCAAAAGATATTAAATTATTACAGTTAATAATAATAAAAGACCACTTTCGACAACCATCGCTCTATGCCTACTGCTTCGATAAGAATAAAACGTTGCACAAAACACTTACCAGAATATCATTTGTGTAACCAAAATATCACTATGACTATATGCCGCTAGAAAATCCGTTGCTATGCACGAATACTCGTCTAATAAATAAAAATGCATCTAATTCAAATCAATATACCTCAAATGCCTAATTATAATTATTTTTCATCCTTCTGTTTTAAGTTTTCTTCCAGCTCAATCTTTACCATTTGTTTCTTTAGATATTTATTTGGGTACTTTTGGAAGTCACTGCGAGTAACTATTTGTCGTTTATTTTGATAAAGGGTATCCACTTTTGACCTTGTCTTTAGCGAGAATGAGATAACTCCAAAGGCAATTCAATGCGGGATACACTAACCACACCCTCCCTACTCGTGGGCCCCTACCTATTTTTAAGAAATGTACAAGTCGACAAAGCAGGCAGTACAAACAGCGGCAGCAGCACAAGTCAACACACCCTCTCTACAAGGAGGGTGTGGATAACATCAGCTTTCAATGCCCACCCTCTCTACAAGGAGGGTGTGGATAACATCAGCTTTCAATGCCCAACACCACGATACGAGCATATTCTTTTTTTTTTTTTTTTTTTTTTTTTTTTTTTTTTTTTTTTTTTTTTTTTTTTTTTTTTTTTTTCATAATATTGGATGCCATTTTTCTTCTTGACTTTGAACAAGGAAAATGTCATATACAAACTTTATAGCAATGTTTTAGAGTTAATTTTATAAATGGTCTCTGTGGTCTGTCGAGTTTAACGGATATAGTCTATTTACTTTTTTTTTAATGGATAATTTCTTTTTGGTTGCGACCCATAACGGGTTTGATCCCTTGACCAATAATTTCGTTAGTTTAACCGTCAAACTCACAGAAATGACATAAATACCCTTAAAAGTAAGGTCCCTGTGGTTTGTGGTGTATACCGAATTTAGTCCCTAATTTTTTTTATTACGTTTTCATTCGTTTTCATACGTTTTTATCCGTTTTCGTACATTTTTTTATGTTTTCGTCCATTTTTCTTACGCTTTTGTACATTTTCGTCAGTTTTCGTCCGTTTTTATACGTTTTCGTTCATTTTCATAGGTTTTTATTCGTTTTCATCCGTTTTTATACGTTTTCGTACGTTTTAAACGTTTTCATACGTTTTTATACGTTTTCGTCCGTTTTTTATGTTTTCATCCGTTCTTACACGTTTTCATCCGTTTTTATACGTTTTTGTCCGTTCTCATCCGTTTTTTACATTTTAGTATGTATTTTTACGTTTTGACCCTATTTTTTACGTTTTGCTATGTTTTTTTACGTTTTCGTCAATTTTTTATGTTTTCGTTAGTTTTTTACGTTTTACTTCGTTTTTTTACGTTTTCGTTCTTTTTTTACGTTTTCGTCCATCTTTTTACGTTTTCGTCTATTTTTTACATTTTCATCCGATTTTTTTACATTTTCGTTAATTTTTTTTATGTTTTACTCCCTTTTTTACGTTTTTGTCTGTATTCTTACGTTTTCGATCGTTTTCTTACCTTTTCGTCCCTTTTTTTCATGTTTTCGTCCATTTTTTACGTATAAAAACAGTGGAGAACAAATAAAAATGGTCGAAAATATATACAAACGAAGGAGTATGAGTAAAAACGGACGAAAATGTATAAAAATAGAGGAAAACGAATAAAAACGGACGAAAACGTATAAAAACGGATGAAAACGTATAAAAACGGAGGAAAACGTATAAAAACGAACGAAAACGTAAAAAAAGGATGAAAACGTATAAAAACGAACGAAAACGTAAAAAAAGGATGAAAACATATAAAAACGGATGAAAACGTATAAAAACGGATGAAACGTATAAAAACGGAGGAAAACATATAAAAACGAATGAAAACGTATAAAAACAGACGAAAACATTAAAAAACAGATGAAAGCCTATAAAACGGACGAAAACGGAAAAATATGGATGAAAACGTAAAAAAAGGGATGAAAACGTATAAAAATGGATGAAAACGTATAAAAATAGGCGAAAACATATAAATACAGGCGAAAACGTATAAAAACGGACGAAAGCGTATAAAAACGGACGAAAACGAACGAAAACATATAAATATGGATGAAAACGTATAAAAACGAACGAAAACGTATTAACACGTAAGAAAAACGGACGAAAACGAATAAAAAACGGATGAAAACGGATAAAAACGTATGAAAACGAACGAAAACGTAATAAAAAAAATTAGGGACTAAATTCGTTATACACCATAAACCACAGGGACCTTACTTTTAAGGGTATTTATGTCATTTCCTCTTAGTTTAACGGTCAAACAAACGGGAAATTTGGTCAAGGGACCAAACCCGTTATGGGTCGCAACCACAGGGAGAGGATCCGTTAAAAAAAAGTAAATGGACTATATCCGTTAAACCCGACAGACCATAAGGACCATTTATGACATTAACTCAATGTTTTATCTATACGAATTGTATCAACCGATAAAAAAATTTAGAATGTGCTAAACCGGTATCTAAAATAGAAAAAATATGTATCAGCTATCAAAGTACTGGAATGAATTGTATCAATTTGTTACATGTTTAGAATGGTAACCGGTGTATAGAAGTTAAACTAAATTGAGTGACAATATTATTAGCAAGGTATTGTTTTCGTTTGGGTCGGTTTAGAATGGTAACTCACCTACCAAAACCGGTTATAGTTACTGGGGTACCAAACATTGTACTGTGAACACTCAACATTCATAAGTGTCTTGTGTCTAGCACGGTTTAATGATATCAGGATTTCTGTTGAAATTTTGCACCGTCCTCGTTGTTTGTTATTTGGAGTGATCTAACCGTAAATGCGCAAACGGTATCAATACTCCCCCTGCCATTACTCAAGAAAATGAACGATATATAAAAGGCAATTCTCGAATGTTCAAAAGCCTTGAGCAATGCTTGAAGAAGTAAAACATAATAATCTAGCATAGAATAATTAAGATGGAGTCCAACTTAAAATGTCGGATCAAGCAAAATGGATGGTCGATCAAGTGCGTCAAAGCTAACTTATGGAATTATCTTCTTTTTTCTTTTTCTTTTTTTTTTTTTAAATTATATTTATGATGCATCATAGGGCCAGGTAGTCAATATATATATCGTTTTCAATCTTTTTGAAAGTTACATTTGCTAATTTGTATGCTCAACGAACTTTTTGAATTAATTAGGGTAAGCATTCAAGTTGACAGAACAAAAAGTTAGATCGTTAGAATATAATTAGGTTTAAAAAACCTGAAAAGATTTATATCTTATTTCAATTATAATAAAAAATAATTTTAAATCTATGTGGCATGAAAATGCTCTAGTTTTTAGATATTTCATAAACTCAACACAATTAATGAATGCATAACGTGGATCATTTATACAGTGAGAAAAATTCAAATGCTTACTCTTATTTTGATGCTTACTAAGGGATAAATCCCCACAATCCATCTAGTTTAATCTAATAGTGGAGATTAACCTAAGATTAAATATGAGAACCTAAGTCCATGGTCAACATCTCGTTGTCTAGGGTACGTGCAAGGCTTCACTATTATTCAGTGAGGTTTCTCAGATGTCGTATCCCGACTGAATGTTCGAAAAAAGAAAATCCATGGTTTTTTTTTTTTTTTTTTTTTTTTTTTTTTTTTTTTTTTTTTTTTTCCTTTTTCTTTTGTCTTTTTTTCTTTCTTATTATTATTAATATTATTCTTTTTTTTTTGGTCTTTTTTCCTAATTCACCTTTTTTTTTTTCATGTTTTTTTTTTCTTTTTTTTTTTTCTTTTTTTTTTTTTTTTTCTAATTCAAGTTTTTTTTTTCTCCAATAATTCACGTTTTTTCTTATTTCAAGTTTGTTTTTGTTTTTGTTTTTTTTAACGCTTTAATATGTTTTCGTCTGTTTTCATACGTTTTCGTCTGCTTTCATACGTTTTTGTTTGTTTTTCTACGTTTTCGTCTCTTTTCAATCGTTTTCGTCATTTTTATACGTTTTCAAACGTTTTTATACGTTTTCATACGTTTTTGTCCGTTTTCAGACGTTTTTGTCCGTTTTCGTCCGTTTTTTACCTTTTCATCCATTTTTAGACGTTTTCGTCTGTTTTCAGACGCTTTCGTCTGATTTTGTAAGTTTTCATCCGTTTTCATACGTTTTCGTCCGTTTTCGCCCGTTTACGTCCGTTTTCATATGTTTGTATCTATTTTCTTATGTTTTCATACGTTTTCGTTCGTTTTAATAAGTTTTGATACGTTTTTTTTTCGTTTTCGTCCATTTTTCATACGTTTTCGTCCGTTTTAAGACGTGTTTTTACGCATTCATACATTTTTGTCTGTTTTCGTCCATTTTCTTACGTTTTCTTACGTTTTTGCCCATTTTCGTCCATTTTCATACGTTTTCATCCGATTTCTTACGTTTTCGTTCGTTTTCATACGTTTTCGTCCGTTTTCACCTGTTTTCTTTCTTTTTCGTCCATTTTTCATATGTTTTTGTCTGTTTTCATACGTGTCTTTACGCTTTCATACATTTTTGTCCGTTTTCATACGTATTCGTCTGTTTTCGTTTATTTTCTTACGTTTTGGAATGTTACAAGTGATATTTAGAATATCACAAGATATTCTGAATATCACTTGTGATTTTCTTATGTTTTCGTTCGTTTTCATACGTATTCGTCCATTTTCGTCCGTTTTCTTTCGTTTTCGTCCGTTTTTATACGTTTGTGAATATCACAATTGAAATTCAGAATATCACTTGTGATTTTCTGAATATCACTGGTGATATTCTGAATATCACTTGTTATTTTCTGAATATCTATCACTTGTGATTTTCTGAATATCACTTGTGATATTCTGAATATCATTTGTGATTTTCATGTTACAAAACATTAGTTGAAAATCACTTGTGAAATTCAGAATACCACTTGTGAAATTCAGAATACCACTTGTGATATTCTGAATACCACTTGTGATATTCTGAATATCACAGAATATCACTTATGATATTCAGAATATCATTTGTGGTACTCAGAATATCACTTGTGATATTATGAATATCACAGAATATCACTATCACTTGTGATATTCTGAAAATCAGTTGTGATATTCTGAAAATCAGTTGTGATATTCAGAAAATCACTTGTGATATTCAGATACATATGAAAACGGCCAAAAATATTTAAAAACAGACAAAAACGGACGAAAACGTAAAAAAAATGGACGAAAATGTATGAAAACGAATGAAAACGTTATGAAAGCATAAAAACACGTATGAAAAAGGACGAAAACGTATGAAAACGGAAAAAAAACGGATGAGAACGGACAAAACGTATGAAAACGAACGAGAATGTAAGAAAACGGACAAAAACGTATGAAAACGAATGAAAGCGTAAGAAAACGGATGAAAACGAACGAATATGCATGAAAACGGACGAAAACGTATGAAAGCGTAAAAACACGTCTGAAAATGGACGAAAACGTATGAAAAATGGACGAAAACGAAAGAAAACGGATGAAAACGTATTAAAACGAACGAAAACGTTTGAAAACGTACGGAAACGTATGAAAACGAACGAAAACGGACGAAAACGTACGAAAACGGATGTAAACGGGCGAAAACGTAAGAAAACAGACGAAAACGTATGAAAACGGACAAAAACGTATGAAAACGGACAAAAACGGGCGAAAATGAATGAAAACGGACTTAAACGGATGAAAACGTTAGAAAACGGACGAATATGTATGAAAACGGACGAAAACGTATGAAAGCGTAAAAACACGTCTAAAAACGGACGGAAACGTATGAAAAATGGACGAAAACGAAAGAAAACGGATGAAAACGTATTAAATCGAACGAAAACGTATGAAAACGGACGAAAACGTATGAAAACGAACGAAAACGTAAGAAAACAGACGAAAACGTATGAAAACGGACGTAAACGGGCGAAATGTAAGAAAATGGACGAAAATGTATGAAAACGGACAAAAAACTATGAAAATGGACAAAAACGTATGAAAACGGGCAAAAACGTATGAAAACGGGCGAAAACATATGAAAACGTGCGAAAACGGACAAAAAAGTATGAAAACGAGCGAAAACGTATGAAAACAGACGGAAACGTAGAAAAGCAGGAAAAAAAACGTCAATTTATATTAAAAAAAAAAAAAAAAAAAAAAAAAAGGACTTAGGTTTCCTTATTTAATCCTATGTTAATCCCCACCATTAGATCAAACTAGATGGATTGTGAGGATTTGTCCCTTGGTAAGCACCAAAATAAAAGTATGCAAAATAAAGTGCATAGTGAAAAAAATGTTTTTAAACTAAAAAAGTTTAAAATTTATTACTATTTGATAAAATAAAACTCTTATAAAACTTTATAAATTTTATCCGTATTCAATGTTCTTAACGTCAACTTGTAATTATAGAATAAACTTATTAATTAGTACTAAATAAAGTTTGTTGAGAACTTGATAAATACAAACTTTAACACAGGTTTTTTTTTTTTTTTTTTTTTTTTTTTTTTTTTTTTTTTTTTTTTGAACGGCTAACTCTCCTATACTACCCCTATTACAATTAAATTTCCGTTGCCAATGTTTGAACCCTAGTCTTTTCACCTAAAGGCAAATGCCTTACCACCACGCCACAAGGGGTGGGGCAGGTTTAAACTTTAACACACTGCCACGTTAGCTTTAAAACACTCACCTTTAACTCAACTTTAACACTCCCAACCATAACTTACCTTCAATGTTGCAAAAATCGTGAATCGGTAGCGTGGCGGTCGACCACCCTGCAGCGATTAATCGGCCAAGGCGGGATTAATTGGTGATTAATCGGATTGGCATTTTTTGCATGTTTTGGGTATTTCTGGAGACCAAACTAAAGATCGTAACTGATTCCAAGCCTACTATGTTTCCAAACCTCAATAAAAGGCTCCAATTCTGATTATGAGGCTCATTGTGTGTTATAAGTGAAATAAACGATCCCCAAATTAAGTAGAATGCCTATTTTTTTTATTTTTTAAAGCTGACCGATACGGCCGATTTCTGGCCGATACGGCCGATTTTTGGCCTTTTTTTTTCCCAGACCGATTTTTTGACTGATATGCAAAATTCTACATGGTCGAAGGCTGATAAGCGATATATCGGTGATTAAGCGGCCGATACAGCCAATTTTTGCAACATTGCTTACCTTAATTCACCTTAACTCACCTTTATATCAAATATTTTCAAATTCAACCCCTAAACTTATAATAATACTTCATTTATTAAAAACTTAACATTCATTAAAAACTATAACATTACATACTTAATAAAATAAAATTACAACGAAATAAAAAAAAATGATAACGAAATAAATAATTATTCATCGTCTTCGGAAAATTCTTGTTGTTGCTGTTGATTTTGAAAGTGGTTCTGCCAAAGATGCTCCATAAGGTCTCGTTGGAGTTAAGTATGCGTTTCTCTGTCGCGTATTTCTTTTGCCCTTCGACGTTGGCCATCGCATCTGTCGACCCACCTGTTTTTCCTCAAACGTGCTGACGGATCCACCCACATATCGTTAAAATCAGGTAGTGCAAATTTTTGATCTTTCAAAATCATATTATGCAAAATAATGCAACAATACATGATTCTACGTATCTTCACAAGTTCCATTTGACGTGCCGGTTGTTGTAGTATACCCCAACGTCCTTGAAGCACACAAAAAGCACGTTCGACATCCTTTCGTGCACTTTCTTGTTTCCTTTTAAAGTAACCATGTTTCTCGTAAGTTGTTGCCGAGAAGAATTTGACAAACGTAGCCCACTGTGGGTAAATTCCGTCAGCTAAGTAATAGCCCTTTTCATACCTCATTCCATTTACCATATAAGGTGCTGCAGGGGCGACGTCATTAAGAATGTCGTCGAATAACGGTGAGTTATCCAAAACATTAATATCGTTATTCGCCCCCGCCATCCCAAAAAATGCATGCCAAATCCATAAATCTTGTGAAGCAACTGCTTCAAGCATTATAGTTGGGTATTTTTTATCACCCCTACCAAATTGCCCTTGCCAAGCAACTGGACAATTTTTCCACTCCCAATGCATGCAATCAATGCTACCAAGCATTCCCGGAAAACCATGGTGTGCCTCATGTCTTTCATAAATACTTTGAATGTCGGTCCATGTTGGTTTTCTTAAATATTCCGGCATAAACAAATCAATTACACACTTGGTAAAATTATCAAGACAATCAGATGAAGTACTCGCACCCATTTGCAAATACTCATCAAACGCATCGGGTGACGTGTCGTACGCCAATTGGCGTATGGCAGATGTACACTTCAAAAGAGCACTTATACTCATTCGACCCGTAGCATCGAGTGATTGAGCAAAAAAAAAAAAAAAAAAAAAAAAAAAAAAAAAAAAAAAAGATCCGGAAGAAAATCGAAGGTATAAGTTTGAATACCTTCGACTATTTGTAGAAATAGTTTCCGGCTCATACGAAATCTTCTTCGAAAATACGGATGCGGATACTTACAATTTGGATCGAAATAGTCGGCAAGCAAACGTTGATCAGCAAGCTCACGTTCACGAAAGATATGACCACGTGGTATCGGAGGTTGAGCTGCTGCCTGTTCCATCTGCACAAGTTCTTCGTACACGACTGTCATAAACTGAATGTCACTTTCGTCATCTTCATCTGACCAGTTGCTAAATTCTTCGTGACTTTGATTCGGATCCATTGTGACTGAACGAGGTTTTTTTTGTGTGAAAGAATGAAGATGAAAGTATATGATGTAGTATATTGATTTGTGGAAGTGTGAAAAAAAATATGGTGTTAATTGGATATTTATAGGAGAGTGAATTTTTTTTAATTTATTATTATTTATTTATTTATTTTACAAACAACCGTTTGATTCAACAGCTATAAACGCAAAGGCCAAAAGTGAATTTTTTTTGAAAATAACGGCTAGTTTGGGCCGTTTTAGGGGGCAAATGTTTTTTTATTTTTTTATTTTTTTTTTTTATTTTTTTTTAATTTATTTTTTTACCCTACAAACCCTTAACGCAGCGTTAAGGGTTTAACTTAGGCCCTTAACGCTGCGTTAACGCAGGAACGTCCCAACCATTAACGCACCTTAACGTGGCTTTAATGCGGCTTTTTGGCACCTTAACGCACCTCCTGCGTTAGCGTTGGAGGCGCTCTAATGATTGTAGGCATGAAACAATATGTGGACCAATTAGGTCATGCCACGTGGACTAAAAAAGGTTTTTTCACCCGAATTCGAATACGTGATTATACCTCATACACACTTTTTCTTTAGTCTTCTCGTAATATAAAATAGAGTAAA
Organism: Artemisia tridentata subsp. tridentata; assembly: GCA_021014915.2. Taxonomy (NCBI): domain Eukaryota; kingdom Viridiplantae; phylum Streptophyta; class Magnoliopsida; order Asterales; family Asteraceae; genus Artemisia; species Artemisia tridentata. The sequence goes on from CP139503.1 coordinate 179,537,726, forward strand.
CTGCAAAAAATGTCCTTGATCATTTCAAAAAATACAGAAAATGTCCTCGAAAAAAAAACTGCAAAAATTATCTCTAATGTTTCAATTTTCCGCAAGTTATGTCCTTTAAGCGTTACTGTAGCTGCAAAAACACGTTTTTCGCTAAGGCTCGTTAGTAAAACCCTTTAGTTAGCCCTCAGGTGCGTTGCACGTTAGGGTATTTTCGTCATTTCAATTTTCCCGACATTAAATCCACCTGACAGCCCTACTAGCGCACCTACCTTTGTGTTGAGGGACATTTTTTGCATCAAGGTTTTAGTTCTTTCATTCTTACCACTTAACACACCTAAACACCTATAACATCGAACCTGTGGGAAACTAGAAGGGGGGGTTGAATAGTTTACCGGTTTAAAGTCCTTTTAAAAATCTTGTTTTAAAAGTATGCTATTGGAAACTTTGATTCGAACTCTATGTGTAATCAATCAACACCAATATGAACTACACACTAAGCTAAGTAATAATAACAAATAAAAGTAAAGAGTAGAGTTGGAAAGATCAAACCGAGACAGAGGATTTATAGTGGTTCGGCTACGAAGCTCTTCTTCGCCCTACTCCACTCCCCGAGTACCACACTCGAGAGTTTCAAACACTATATCAACAACCTCCCTTCAGGCGGAGAAAACCGTACACGTCGCTTATCCTATTACCGACACTAAGCTAGATGTCGAGTGCTAATCTTAACTAGCACCAATCTACCAAGGTCCACGTGACCAAACACTTAAGCCCAGTGGCTTCAAGAGATCACCAAGATCTCAACACGATCACAATGATCAACACTTACTTCACTCTACTCAACTAACACTAACCTAATGACCCTTGATCTTCTTGATCAATCACACAAGCCCAATGGCTTCAAGAGATGTTCACTATCTCTATAGATCACACTTGATCTTCACTCTCACTCACAAAAAGGAAATAAACTTGATGTATGCTAAGACACAACAAGATTGTAACAAGTGTTACAAAAACCTATCAACTATAACTCTAGTATCTTCTTGATTACTTGAGTTCTTCTCTTGCTAATGAAGAGGGATGACAACACCTTGTATCAACTTGGATACTTGTGTTCTTCTCTTGCTAGTGAAGAGGTATGAAGAGGATCACTTGAAGGATGATTGGATCACTCTTGAAACAAAGAAAAACTAATCTAAATGAGCCTAAGAAGTGAAAGCTGTGAGAGGATTTAGCTAAGGGATTTTTCTGTGTATGAAGGGTGCCTAAAACTGTGAAAGGGGTTGGTATTTATAGGCAAAGAAAATCTGAACGTTACAGAAAAAATGGTACGGACGGCTCCTTTAAATAACCCACGGCTCCGTTAAATTTAACGGTACCGTGGAGCCGTGGTAGACTAGGACGCTCCAAATTTTGTCTTTTCTGGTGAAAACTTATTTGGGGAAGGTTGGAGCTGATTTTGGGGGGAAAAATAGCTATTGTGATTTTCAAACTAATTTTTCCATTAAAACATTTCTTAATATTTCAAAAATAATTTGTCATGTGTATTTTTGAAAAAATGTTTTGTCCCATTTAAAATGTGAATTTTCAAAACATAAATTCACTTCTTTGATCACTAGTTCAAGTTGTAACTTTGTTCAAGAGTGATTTACGTAGAAACGGGATCTTCCGATTAAAAACTTGTTTACGTTAATTTTAACGTATCGTGATTTCACATTTTGTCATCCTCAAAACGTGAAGTAATCGAAAGATATAAATAACGTTTTTAGAACATTATTTGCATCAACAATCTCCCCCTTTTTGATGATGACAAAATATAAACTCATGTTAGGTTAAAATTAGTTTTAACAAGTTTTTAATGAGTTTACTCCCATTTCTCCCCCTTTTTGTCTAATAAAAAAGGTGACAAAGGCTCCCCCTTGATGTGTACTCCCCCTCATTTGGAGAACACAAAGGAATCGAGCAATGATTCGTGCTACAAAACAAGGTTAGACGACAAGTATACAATATCTAACAAGTAGCACATTTGACAAATATCCAACCACAAAAAAAAATATGGCTAAGTAGCCAAAATGAAAAGCCCATTTCATAAATATAAAATAAATGTCATACATAAGTATGACTACAATAGGAAAGCAAATTAAACTAACAAGAAGACACATAAACATCTAAAGTAACATGAGGCTTCTAGATTTGCTTCCAACTTCAAAAGGTTCCTAATCATTTATTGGAGGGACTAAACATAACCATGTTTAGTTTGGGCTATTGTGTGGTGGAGGTGGTGGAAGTATGATGGGTCCTATAGGTGGTGTGTAGGAGGTGTTCTAGGTATGAGAACCTAAAGTTAAGCTCATCTCTAAGGTTCATGATGAGTTCAAGGTTGTAGTTGCAACAAGGGCAACTCAAGGTGTGTGAGTGAAGGGGATAAAGGATGGGATAACCCATTAAGGGTTGAGGTGATGGTGATAGGGAAGGAGATGATGTGTAGCTTCCAAACTCAAGTGGAGTTATTGGTGATAAGGTGAGGGTGAGAGCTGGAGGTTGTGGTGATGGTGAAAGTGATGAGGGTGTTGTGTTAGTTCCCAATTCAAGGGAAGTTGATGGTGATGAGTTGAGTGTTAAGGCTAAAGGGTGAATGGGACTAGGTTGAGATGAGTGTGTGTTGGTTCTTGTTGTGGAGGATGAGGATATGGGTTTGTTAGAGGTTGCCTTGGATGGAGCTAGGGGTGTAGTGAAGGAAGATGATGATTTGGTAGAGGTTATGGGTGTGTGGGTTTCATCTTCATCATCCAAGGTGAGATCAATGAATGCAATGTCATTGTTGATAGGTTTAGTTGATGATTGAGGTGTGTCAATACTCTTGATCCATTGATCAACTAGAGTAGTTTGCTTGGTTGGTTTGATGTTGAATCTAGGTTTCTTGAACACTCTTGATCCCATGATGGTTGTGTGGTGAGTGTGAAGGTGTAAGGATGGGTGTAAGAATGGCAATGCATGATGTTAGCTTAAATAGCCAAATCATAAGCATGCAAGGTTGAAAAGGATGTTTAATTTGGGGATTTGGGTGCATGGGAATCAGGTTTTGTTTGCAGTTTTTCAGGAAAAGAAAGTCAAAAAGTGAAAGAGAATTGTTAAATTCGTCTTCCAGAGGCACGGTACCATTAAAGGTACGACGGCACCACTAAATTTAGTGGAGCCGTGGCCTATTTAATGGAGCCGTGGGCTCTTTTGACATTCTTTCTAGGTCTGCAGGTTTTAGGCAGCCTAAATGGGGAAATTTCTGGCGAATCCATTGGCTGCAAATCTCAAAGCCTCAAATTACTAAACACATAGAATTCCTAAAGCTAGTTTCAACTAGCAACTAACATGATCATGTGATCATCTATGTATTTAGGCAACTATTAAGCATGCATGAATTCAAGCATTTTTAACATCTAGTGCATGTAATAAAATAAGCTAACATGCATGATTTAGGCAAGATAAACCAACATGAGGATTAATTAACAAGAGAATTAATCATGTTCAAGTGTTAAAAGGAAACACATCAAGCTAGTTAATGTATTAAGCAACAATGCCACAAACTATTAGTAGTATTTTAATCATAATACTTATATTAATAATACTACTTAAGTTATTTCCATCTAATCCTTTCTTTTCCCCAACTTCTTAATTTTGTTCCCAAGCCCTTTGATCGCCTTGCCGATGGACTTGAATCCCCTGATAGTTTGCTCATGCATCTCCACTTGTCTATTGTACATTGTGGTTTGCCTTCTCATCACGTGGGATAGATTTACCATCCCATTTTCGAGGTCGGTTGTACGTCGAAATGATGAGGTATCAAGGTTGTCAAAGAAGGTGTCGGGAGAGGGAGTATTAGGACGAGACATTCCTTCTTCGTTCACCTCATCATCATCCTCATCCATGGGTTGAGAGGACGAACTGTGACCGAATGAGGGAGGAAGATGTAGGATCCCACGAAAATCCGCTATGGTAATCCTCATTAATTAATCATAACCTTGAGTTACTGTTTGCCAAAATCCCATTTTTACGGGGAAATTTAAATTTTTCTTGATATATTATTTCACCACGTCGCGTTATCACAACGGTTATCAAATAACGACCCTAGCTCACGACGTGTACTAAGAAACATATTTATTTCACAACAACTACTAGTTCATAAATCACGAATCTCACTAATTAAGACTAATACAAAAATCACATTTTTGCTAATTTCAAATCTTCTTAAATCAATACACTAGTCACAATAACCACAATTACATATATAATCACACTTACATTTTCACTAAACCAACTACAAACCAACTGGGCCCTTTCTGCCAAGCCCATCACAACCCAACCGGACCCCCAACACCACCAAACACGTCACACAAGCCCAACATCAGAAACCAGAACCCTTTTTGTGAATATTAAGTGTGTTCGATCAGCCACACCCCTTTCAAAATGACTCAAGTTCTCCCAATTTGTAAATGCAACTCCCTAATATTTTTACACCATTGCATACACCACCCACTAGACTATACCTAGGCCAAATTCCAAATTTAAATGTCGAGTTTTAATAAGGTTTCGAAGGACGAATTGTTTGTCCCATATTACCTCAACACATATAAGCAAACATGACGAAAACTCAACCATTTTGACATCCGATTGTTCCTACGATCTTCTAATAATAATGCTAACACAATGAAACATTTAAAATGAAGTTAGGCCAGCAGTAGAACTCGTGGCTCACTAAACCCACTCGACCCTTGTTTAAATATAAACTAAATACACATACACACTACCACAAATCAAAGTAAGGATTCCCATGTTACTTCACCTAACAAATATCTTCTTTGGTCAGTGAAAGGTGCATACGTGTCCCTCAAACTACAGTAACCATCAATCATTGAAGATGAATTCTTTATAGTCAATAGAAAACGTGTATGGTTTTCTTACTTCTATATATACCATCTCATTTAGCAATCTATCTCGCTCACCTTTCACTTATTCTGCTCTCACTCGACCCCTTATAAAACCAGAAATGTTTATTTTTCTTTAGAGAAGCCATATGAGAAAGAAATAAAACATTGTAAACATACATTGTAAATCTCTATATAACTCGCCCCATTCTCACAGCCTACACTAATCCTTTCCTACACATTTCACACGCACTAAATGTCATCTTTCTAAATCTTTTCACTCACAATACCATCACTGAAAAACCAGAAGTGTTAGCTCGCCCATGTGGAAGCTCTTCAAGTAAACCGGCTACATACATAAGTAGCCTTTAGCGAAGTGGGTTGCATCTTGTGCTTCGTTCGACCTCACCCACGTCTCCACCACCTTAAGAGGTGTAGTAAGTACTCGTTGAACCTATTTATTTCATTTCCCACATGCACAAAGACCACACCATGCATTGCATATTCGAGCGAATCATTTATTTTTGCATATCGATATCATGTTGATTTTATTTGGGTTCATTGCATGAAACCCACATAACAACAATCTCCACTGTGAAGGTTTAAAAACCACAACTCGCACATCATTCTCATGATCACATGCATGCATCATTCTTACTTGAACGTATAACATTTTTAACTATGTTGAACCATGCGTACATCGAACTCACATACTCTCATGATCATACTCTAGTTATACGCTTCATTCTAAATGTAAAAACATCATATGTCATGCTATAAATAGAATTGGGAAAAAGCTAAAATATGCTAAGTAATTTATACATATACAAACCGTCCCAAGTAACCTTCAAAACGACTTCGTACCTCACGTTATGACTTAGTGACTATACATTTTCCTTACACGACTTGTTAGACCCTACTACTAGTTACATTTTTCATATAAACAATTTGTAAAAATACTCATGATTTGACCCTCAAAAACTACCCAAGCAAATCGCAGAAACCATTTCTTTTAAATAACTAAAAGTTGCGAAATGGAGTTAAAGCCTGTTAAGCCGTTTGTAAGTTGTTAAAATAATATGACCTTTGGAGCTTTTCAGTATGAAAACAAGATGTAAAAAGTTATCTTTTAATATATCCAAACTCACTCTCAAACGTACAAATACCAATTGTTAATGGGCTTAGTATTTTGGCTCGCTAAGGGCCCATTAGTAGTAAGAATAAGCAAACAATTGAATAAGCTGTTAAAATATGCTTTAATAACCCTAAATATAACTTATAAAATGTCGCCACATTTTTCCTTATCATTTTGTCACTTTTGGACTAAAAATGTAACGCGATCTAACTAGAGGGACCAAAACTGCCGAACCAAGAAACTTATGGACTGAAGCTGTGAAAACAGTTTGTAGAGGACTTAAATTGACATACCATTGAACTCCAAGCCTATTATGGACATATGGACAAGATTTGGACTATTATGGACTTTGGACTTAACCAAGGACTAACGACGTAACGCAATCGCAGTTAGACTAAAGAGTATAAAATCTGAAAAGGGCAAGGACTTATTTAATTTCACTTGACATTCTTAGTTTATTTTCCATTTTGCACCCTTCATTTCATACGCATGTTTCATTTTAAGTTATGCATTATTAAAGTTTCGTTATTAGAAATTTAGTAACTTCACTTGCATATCATTTCAGCATATTTTGAGAAAGTAATATTTTGGTCGATTTATATAAGAACCAAGATAATATTATAGATATATTATATTTTTAACTTGAGGCATTTTAAGCATATCACACACTCACATCACCAATCAAATCGTTATACGATTTATCTTTTCCACATTCGTTATTAGTATTTATTTGATCAAATATTGCCCTAAATCGTTCCTTTTGTCATTTTAGGTACTTTTGAGAAGAAATCTGGAAAAGGAAGCATTTTGGACGTTTTTGGAGCATAAAAGTGAAGAAAACGACAAAGTCTCAAAATCATGCTAAAAGTTACCTTTGACGGCGTCAGGATTATCCCTGGACGGCGTCATGGCTTGGCAAGAAAAGGTGGATGTGAAATTTACTCATGATAAGCCAGAGAAATTTGCATGGGAATTCTGACGGCGTCACGCTTTAATATGATCAAGGTCGTCACGGCTTAATTTAAAGAGGGACGGCGTCACAACTAAATCTGACGGCGTCAAGCCTTGATAAGCCAGAACGGATTTTGGATAGCTAAAGAGGGACGGCGTCAAGAAGGTCATCCGGGAACCCTAAAAGCGGCGAGGTGACGGCGTCACACTCCATAACGTGACGCCGTCAGATCTAAAAATCTATATATAGTTTTGCAATTCTTTGTCATTAGTGTGAAACTTATTGGGGAACTTTGTGTGTGAAAACCCTAGGACGAATTTGGCAGCTTTTTCAAGGCTTTTTGCCTTGAGATCTTCCATGTTACATTGAAGATAAGTTATCAATTAATCATTCAATATGTCTATGTGTTGTTTGATTCTATCTTGTTCTTGTCTTTTGTTTAACATGCTAGGCTAGATTTATCTTGTGTTTGCTTAGATCTAATGAAACCTAGCTATTGATTATTGGTTATTAGTGTGTTATTAGTTGTATTGGATGATTGTTCATCTATGTTAGGCTTAAGAAAACTGGCTAACTTCCTATTCGGTAACTTGCTTGAACGTCTTAAGAAACATGAACCAATGCGTACTAAAGGTTTTTATGGTTGTATTTAATGCAAAAGCGAATTCTAGTGATCCCATGTTAGGAGCTTCCTAGCCGGCTCGACATAGGAGTGAAGTAGGAGCTTGTAGATTTGGGGAAGTACGTACGCCACCCCACGATTGGTATTAAGGAATACACCCGTCATCCACGCAACTAATACACACTAATCAACCGGTAAAAGATAGTTAGGGAGTAAGGAAATCTAAGTAAACACATTTCTCTCTACATAAGTTTTCACCAACATTTTCATTTTTGTTATTTTATTTTATTTGCATTCGTAGTAACTTGGGTTAGTTGATTAGCAACTAATTCCGCCCACTCTTTCAAACCCGAGATTTTACTTGCTTTCATAAAAAATATAAAAACATAAAAAGAATCTTCTCTCACCCTTAGACCTATTAGAGTACTTTTTCATACCTAACGAACACTATTCCCTGTGGAGAACGATCAATCCCCCGTACTTACCACTACACTATACTACATCGGTCAGGTACACTGCCTGGTGGGGTTGTAAGCCTCTTGAGATCCCTTGAGAGGTAAAACCTGTTGTAAGGTTGCAAAACCACGCATCAAGTTTTTGGCGCCGCTGCCGGGGAATAGTTATTGTTTAGGTTGAATTTTTATTTTATTAGGTCTACTCACTAGATTCCTTTCTAGTGAGATTTTTATTTTCTTTTTCTAGGATTTTCTTTAGTCTATCTTTTTCTTCGTGTCTTTGTTCGTAAAAGAAATTTCCATTGACTCTTCTGTTCACCATTATGGAGAACGTGAATCCACTACATAATCTACCCTTCCACTCCGAAATGACATCTTTATGTTCCGTCGACATAATGGTGAATCTTTTTCCGATACATGGACTCGTTTCAAATACTTATTAAAAAAAGGTCTTTCATCATGGTCTTGACTTATTGTTTCCACTTCAAATCTTTTACACTCGTATCGACCGCCAAACCCAGCAGGAGATTGAAAATATGGAAGATGGGAAAATGTGGGATTATGGTGATGAAGAGGCATGGGAAATCTTTGAGATTCTCGCCCAAAAAAGAAGTGGAACATGTGACCCAAAAAATGCAAGCTTAGACCTATTTGGTATTTGGATAAATCAATCGGAAGGTTTGTTTAGGAATGAGGTGGGTAGAGTTGAGGTACCTAAGTGCATGTCATGGTTAGGCACTACCATAATACAAGATGAACACATAGGTGATCTTAATGAGATGGAGGATATAGTAGAAAACCCAAGCCCACCAAGTACCCCAAAGTCCCACCATCATTTGAGGCATACACACCACCCGTGACTTACCCGGAAGAAGTAGAAGAGACTATAGGAACCCCAATAGAGGTAGAGCCCTTGGACCAAACACAACTAGAAGAAATAGGTTTGAATACTTGTAGTCATAACCTTTCTTTTAGTTCTATGGAAGTTCCTAGTTTTGATGAACCGGAGCCTCAACCAAAACCGCTACCTAATCTTCCATCCTTAGATGTGAATTTAGGAATTGAAAAAGGTCCCGATCAACCCATCAAACCATATAGTCCGGATAGTCTTACGTTGGAGGTAGTAGACTTTAAGCCTTGTAGAGAGGAAGCTAACATAGGAGTGAACCATGATCTTACAAGCTTACATAACCCACTCATGATAGATCACAAGAAACATTATGGGTTTAAACCAGGTTTATTAGGTCAAGATGGATTCTTAACTAGGAATCTCTCGAAGTTGATAGAAGATGATCCCTTTCTAGGAGAAAACTTCAATTCACCCATTGACCAAAGTGAACTAGGTAAGGTTATGATGAAAGGAGCACACCCCTTTGAGTATATAATTCATCCACCACTCTTTCCTCACGCGGCATACTTCCACCAAGATGGTGTGTATCGCTACTATCACCCGCACTTAATCCTAAGTGTAGGAAAAACCTCTCCTTTATCCGTTAAATAAGGGTAGAGTCAGGCTCGTGACTCGAACAAAAACAAGCGCTTCTTGGGAGGCAACCCAAGCTTTATTTGCTTTGTGTGTTTATTTATTTGTTTGTTTGATTGATTTTATTTGTTTCCGTATGTATGTTTAAATTTTATTATTATTGATTCATGTTCAAAAGTAAATTGTGAAAATGCTTTATGTTGTTTTTAACTTCGTCTTAACTACATATAAAGGTATTTTGCAAAAGATAAGTGTAAGGGAAATCTAAATCGGTTTATTAGAACACAAATGAACATGAATCATAATAATAATAAATTAACATACATATTAGTATTTGTTTGAGTCAAATGCTTGTATCGAGTCATAATGATGTTTCGCAGGATTTCCAGGAAGTAAGGTATAGGTTTTTCCAAAATTTTTCTAGAAACGTAACATGAGAATTCTGTCAGATCATTTCTGACGGCGTCAGGAGTTACAACCTGACGGCGTCAGGTTTAATTTTCAGAAATTTTTGAAAGTTTTGTTTTCATAAAAAGTTTTTATTAAATCTATAACTTATAATCTCCAGGAATCTGCAAAATTATCATTCCACAAGCATTATATCCTTATATATAGAGTTTATCCCGCCGATGTTATGCAGGTTTTCGTGTTTGTTTTCTCAGGTTTAACAGGTTATTTTGGACAAGGAAATGTTTTTGGATCAAGCTTATGGCGATGCATTAGTCATGGAGCTTCAACATTACCTTGGAAGAAGATCTAACCATGTTACTTCATTATCCACTGAGCGAATCAGGGGAGTATTTGATTTCATTCTTTTACTTTATGCTTTTACATCTTGTTATTTGAACATTGGGGACAATGTTCATCTTAAGTGTAAGGGGGGGGGGGTAAAAGTAAGATTAGAGAATACAATTGCGCTTGATTTTTGTTTGTTTAATAGTAGATGTGTAATAAAACTGAGATAAATACCTGTTAGGGCAATTTTAGTGCCAAATTTAAAATTTTTTACAACATTTAGGAGTGAAACTTTGATCTTAATGAGCGTCTCACGGATAGGAGTTATATGACTAGCACAAAAACTGTACCACTAAAAAAATTTTCCGCCCCCAAATATGTGAGGTTCGCCCCTAGAATTGGTAGGAAAAGCATTTATGCTATGATGTGTGTACCGGTAGCACTTAGATTCTAGAACTTGCGTTAGGACCATTCCGAGGCCACAAGTGAGACTACATTCGTGTAGTTAGATTTACTACATGATAAGAGGCATTAGGATTAACCCATTGTTTTACACCTGTGTTTTTGTTATAATTACATTGGCTACATTGGTCAAGTAATTCTCCCACACCCTTTGCGTTGTACTCATTTTTAGTACACGATACCCTTAGTACACCCCTCAGAGCCTATCTTTTCGTTTCGACCTTTAAGCATTTTACTTAAAGGAAGAATTTGTTACACCCTACTAAAATGTACACCCAAATCGCCTTAGCCTACCTTGTATGCACTCATTTTTAGTGCATTATTGTGACAACATTTGTTTAAACCCAAGTTAATTATCTAATTGATTACATGGTTGCTAAGTCGAGTCATATCCTTGTACATATTGTTTTGGGACGATTGGGACTCATGGGTAAAGTACTAGTGTAATGGAGTAATGGGGAAGAACATCATTTATTACCCCCATATGTGCTAAACATTTTTTAAAGTACTCCAAGTGTTTCAATTATCTTAATTCGAGTCATTAGATTAGTATTTGTAAAGTTATGTAAAAGTTCAAGTGTAAGGGGATGCAATGCCCCTATGATGTATTATTTTGGATGGTAGGGCAAAAGTGTATGCAAAAAAAAAAAAAAAAAAAAAAAAAAAAAAAAAAAAAAGAAAAATAGAAAAAACATACGGACTACCATCCCGTTTTATTTTATGTTTATTTTATGTTTTTGTTATTTTGTTTTTAGCTTAAGATCGAGTCTAGTCTTGGCTTAGCAACATTGTATAGTACATGTAATTAATCAAGATCTTTAACTCGCCACCAGTAAAATATCCTTTATCCAACAAAACCGTGTTTTCCTTTTCCCTACACCTAACGTTATAACCCATTTAAAAGCCCTCTTTGATAGTTTATCTTAGGTGCTTACGCCTAGTGGAGGAGGTTTTCGATCCTTTCCCAAGCCTATGGTAATCTATTTGCTATGACAGGTAGTGAGAGATATTATCCGTTTTCATTTATGAGATTTATTTTGATGACACCTGAGAGATGTGAGTATCTAAACACTACTTGTGAGGTGCTAGTTTGTAATCTCCGTGCTTATTATGATTAAAGTGAAACGAATATTTGTTGTAATTACTTTTATGTTAGCATTAAATGACCCCTTACTTGTATTTTGATTAGAATAAAAGCGCATTTGCTTGAGGACAAGCAAATCTCAAGTGTAAGGGTATTTGATGAAGCGAAAAGTGTACCGCTTTTAAGGGGTCATTTAAGCCCTAAATCGTATTTATTTGATCAAATATTGCCCTAAATCGTTCCTTTTGTCATTTTAGGTACTTTTGAGAAGAAATCTGGAAAAGGAAGCATTTTGGACGTTTTTGGAGCATAAAAGTGAAGAAAATGACAAAGTCTAAAAATCATGCTAAAAGTTACCTTTGACGGCGTCAGGATTATCCCTGGACGGCGTCATGGCTTGGCAAGAAAAGGTGGATGTGAAATTTACTCATGATAAGCCAGAGAAATTTGCATGGGAATTCTGACGGCGTCACGCTTTAATATGATCAAGGTCTTCACGGCTTAATTTAAAGAGGGACGGCGTCACAACTAAATCTGACGGCGTCAAGCCTTGATAAGCCAGAACGGATTTTGGATAGCTAAAGAGGGACGGCGTCAAGAAGGTCATCCGGGAACCCTAAAAGCGGCGAGGAGACGGCGTCACACTCCATAACATGACGCCGTCAGATCTAAAAATCTATATATAGTTTTGCAATTCTTTGTCATTAGTGTGGAACTTATTGGGGAACTTTGTGTGTGAAAACCCTAGGACGAATTTGACAGCTTTTTCAAGGCTTTTTGCCTTGAGATCTTCCATGTTACATTGAAGATAAGTTATCAATTAATCATTCAATATGTCTATGTGTTGTTTGATTCTATCTTGTTCTTGTCTTTTGTTTAACATGCTAGGCTAGATTTATCTTGTGTTTGCTTAGATCTAATGAAACCTAGCTATTGATTATTGGTTATTAGTGTGTTATTAGTTGTATTGGATGATTGTTCATCTATGTTAGGCTTAAGAAAACTGGCTAACTTCCTATTCGGTAACTTGCTTGAACGTCTTAAGAAACATGAACCAATGCGTACTAAAGGTTTTTATGGTTGTATTTAATGCACAAGCGAATTCTAGTGATCCCATGTTAGGAGCTTCCTAGCCGGCTCGACATAGGAGTGAAGTAGGAGCTTGTAGAGTTGGGGAAGTACGTACGCCACCCCACGATTGGTATTAAGGAATACACCCGTCATCCACGCAACTAATACACACTAATCAACCGGTAAAAGATAGTTAGGGAGTAAGGAAATCTAAGTAAACACATTTCTCTCTACATAAGTTTTCACCAACATTTTCATTTTTGTTATTTTATTTTATTTGCATTCGTAGTAACTTGGGTTAGTTGATTAGCAACTAATTCCGCCCACTCTTTCAAACCCGAGATTTTACTTGCTTTCATAAAAAATATAAAAACATAAAAAGAATCTTCTCTCACCCTTAGACCTATTAGAGTACTTTTTCATACCTAACGAACACTATTCCCTGTGGAGAACGATCAATCCCCCGTACTTACCACTACACTATACTACATCGGTCAGGTACACTGCCTGGTGGGGTTGTAAGCCTCTTGAGATCCCTTGAGAGGTAAAACCTGTTGTAAGGTTGCAAAACCACGCATCAATGAGCCATTAATCACTGTGGTGAGCGCGAATATAGTGAACAGCTTCGAAACCTGTTAGAGGCTGACGACCTATCCCACTAAATACTTGGACGAAATGCCTACATGGTTAGTCGTATTTAGTCGCGATGCACTATATTTGAGAAAAATAGGAATTGGCAAGTCACCTATTACATAAGGGCAAAACTTTCGTCATTAATTTGATGGACACTCCGTTTTCCGGTACAATGTTAACGTTTTGCGTGTCATGAGGCTTAGGGCAATATAACTTTATGAATATATGAATGTTTCATATATATCCTAGGATACAGCTGTATTTAGAAGACCACCACTTTACACTGATAGATTTCAGACTCTTGATTATTAATTTCACTATGTGTTATGATTATGGATCCTGTACCTGAATTTTAACTGTTATCATATGTGACTTAAATGAGACTTCTACAAAAGACAACCCAAAATGCTTGGTATATCGTTACATTTACAAGCTGACTCAACAGTCTATATCGAGCGTATAACAACGTAGCTCATCTGCATCTATAACTTGAAACTTATGATTGTGGAGATCATACATGATTTGCTTGTGGATTTTTATACAACACAACTGGCTATTTATTTCATGAAGAATTATTATTTACTTCGACAATCACTATACACCTTTTAAATTCATTGAAAGAAAGTTATTTTCTAACAAACTCCACGAACTCACCAACCATTGTGTTGACGTTTTAAGCATGTTTATCTCAGGTAATTAACGGAGCAGGACAAGACACGGAGCGGGCATCTTATACTCTGATAAATAAACTGGTGTAAAATCAAATATGTCATTCTTTCCAAATTATCACACTGTTGTGGGAATTCCAAATCAGATATCTCCCTTTTATACCAAAACTATTAATTCGAATGACATATAGCTTTCAAAACGCCTATTCTGGGCCGTTTTTCTGAAATTATAACTCGATCCTCACCGTAACACCCTAATTACTTTTCCGCTGCCACTAAACAAATTTGGGGGTGTTACAGATTGGTATCAGAGCCTATGGTTATAGAGAACCAAATGTTTTCAAACATCGAACTATAACCACACTTTCAAAATAAATGATTTTACACCTTATCACCTTATGCCTTCCGTGTCTGCAGACTGTCGTGCTCAATACATTACTTACTAAGATTGTTTTGTACTAATCTTTACATGCTTGATGTATACTCTTCACACATTACACACTGCATTAATTCACACTCAACGTTACATCTTGAACGTATAAATACTCATAATTATTATTTTCAATTGCTACAGTAACATGTCTTCCCTACCAGTTGACATCGCTAAGACTACCTCTCCTACTACCCATGTATCACCTAGCTATCATATTACACCAAATACTGAAGATCCTTATGTACAAATGTCACAACCTCAACCCGACATAGAACTTACTCAGAAATCATCTTCGTCATCACCTACTCACTCACCTCCACGTCAGAAACTTAGGAGAGCAACTGAATCCTATTCAGATCCGATTGGTGGTCAACCAACATTTGAAATTGGACAAAGTTCACATCAAGAAATGACTTGGGAAAATATCAACCTAAATTCTCCATTACCTAATACCTCAGATTTCTCCATGCCGGATGTCCCAAACAACGTATCCTCACCCAAATCTCCTGACTACAATATAGACACCAGAGACCCCATATGGATTCACCTTCACCAACACACCAGCATACTAAACGCTCACTCTAAACAGCTAAAAGAGTTACAACCATTACGATTCGAATGGTATGACCGTAACATTGATACCCTGTTCAAGAGGACTGATGCTGAAAGACGAGAAGTGTTTGGTTTAGGAGTGAATATTGGTAACATGAAAGACAATTACGAACAAGAACTTAGAAACTTGGATGCCAGAACCCGCTGTTTAGGTAGAGGCCATACTCAAACCCACGTTAGGATTGAAGACATTGAAAGAGCATTATGGTTAGCTAGAGACGCAGCAAGAACCCAGAGTCAAAAGATTGCAGCTTTGGAAAACATGTTAGCTAATCAGATGAATGCGTGCCAGGAACGTTTCTCGGCCATGGAAGCTGCACAACTGGATCTTGAGGCAGAAGTTAGACGTCTGCGTCAGAGACGTAACTGATCTTAAGTGTCGTTGTTGTATTAAATAAACCAAATAGTTTTGGTTAGTAGTTCATGTAGTTCCAATAATTCTGTAACTTTCAGAGCTTGTAACCGACTTTTAATGTGTAATGGTTTTCTTTCCGTTATACTTTTCTGTTGTAAACAAATTCCTCTCACCGAACCTTATTATGATGCTGTAAGTGCAAAGAGCTATGCAAAACCTCACCATTCATTACACTTTTAGGTAAACAAATAACCCACGTAAATCAATGAGACATTAATAAAAGACCTTGTGTTGGTTGTTTTGCAAAAATCGATCAAACAAATTATTAGAGTTATGTCGATTTTGATGAATGTATTCAAACTTACTATGACATTATTGGTGATTGTACATCAAATATACCTCGACTAAACAATAAATCATAGAATACCAAGAACAAATATTAAGAAGAAAATTTGATGAATGAAGAGAAAGTTGTTGAACTTCAACTTTTGAAAAAGAATCCGTTTGTTCCTTAGCAATCCCATATCAATAGATGATTATTGTTTTACGATGCTACCCAGACACATCGTATTTCTATGATCCTCAGTTAATTTGATTTCGTATTAAGACCACATTGTTAGCACTAATATACAAATACATTGCTATTTGAATTATTCTAACGATGAAGTGAATACTAAAACTGCGTTTCATGTAATGCTCATAGGAAATGGACAGCATGAACCGCGTAGTACCTACAACAACCATGACCCCTAAAACCATCGAGAAACTGGTAAACAATATCGTTGCAGCAGTACTCGAAGTGACCACAACAGTTCATCCGAGTAACAATGATATGACGAGAAAAGAAAGAAAGAAGTCTATACCTTGTAAGCATAACCATGAAAGTTTCATGGGATGTAGACCAGTTTGCCTAACAAATTCAAGGAAAATAGCTAAACCTATCCGCACTTGTACCCAAAGAATTAGGCAAGATATTGCACTCAAGAAAAATAACCAAAAGCGAAGACATGAGGAGAAAAGATCTTTTATCCTCAACGAATGTGAGTTTCACAATGATGTTTGCATCCGCAATCATCTACAAGACCGCATTGACTATCTTCGCCAGCAAAGGCTCAACCCAGAGATTGAAAGAAACTACGTCACCACCCCTACCAACAGAGACAACTACCGTGGAAATAAACCTTTGTGCCAAAAATGTAAGATGCATCACACCGGATATTGCACTGCAATATGCGGGAGGTGCAGGAAAACAGGCCATAAGACAGGAAATTGCAAAACCATGGAAGGAAATGAGCAACCATCATCCATAAAATGCCATGGATGTGGTGAAATGGGCCATTACAAGAGTCATTGCCCAAACTACAAAGCCCATTGGGAGCCCAAGAACTGTGCAAGGGATTAAGAACTCGCCGAAGAATCTCAACCGTATCAAAGAATGACCTCTAGGTTAAGCAGATGAATGTATTCCTGCTGTAAAATAAATAAACTCTAATTTAGGACTATCTAAGTTGTATTTCCAATTGTATTTACCTTAGGTACGATGGATGTAACCTAAGTGTAACAGTTATCTTTCTACCGTGTGAGAAATCTACCTTGTAATATTTCCATGATAATAAAAATCTACGTCTATTTCCATTTCCATTACACCTCTCTACTCATAATCGTTATGTAACAATACACTAATATTACCTCAAGGATTTAATTAATTTTATTGTGATCAAACCATAAGTTGTTACCACATTATAAGAAATCCTCACTTAAAATCTAAGTTTATACCCAGAATGTCCAAATGCCATTTTAGAAAATTCTGACTTATCCTCGAAAAATGAACAAAAACTTTATAAATTTTTTTTTTTGAAAATAATCAAAGAATGTCCAACTTTGTGGCGAAACCATTATAATTGAACCATATAAAATTCTTTGAAGAAGCATAAATATCATAATGACTGAACCAAGCGTTACATCATTTGGTCCTCAATTATACATAGCCTAGCTAACTATGTATAATTTAGGAAGAATCATGTTATAAATGGAACAGTTATCTTTTCGAAGCTTTTAATAACAATTTTCATTCCAAAAACAAAATCTTGAGACATAATAATTTGTTCATAAACTTTACTTTTAACCAACCTCAGTCAGATCTACACTGGTCACCCCTCACTCTATTATACGAAGTCGAGAAGAATACGAAATTAGGAACTATAAGAATTCACAACAATATTTGGAAAACACAAATAACACAAATTTTATTAGAAACCATGGAAGTTAATACATAGCGAAATGATTAACATCGGAAGTGCTAATAGTACAATAAACACAATATAAGGCATACAATCTTCAATCGGTTGGCCCACCATAGAAACAACAACCCCCACCAACCCAGCGATAGCAAGAGCCACCATAGGATGAAGCACCTTAATTATTCTGGAAGACGGATAAAAGAGAACTATTAAAAACGATAACTAAACATAAAGACACAAGAGATTTTATTCCACATTCATTGAGAGTTACATCGACACACAACAAAGATACATTTTAACAACACTACTCGAGATCCTCACCCCAAGAACTTATTCACAAAAATCGCTAAAATAGTGAGGGGTACGATGAACACCAAAGATGCGATGAAGTAGTCGGAGTTTTCGTCGGGGAAGAAGGCCAGATAAACGGCGACAAGGACAATGTACACGGTGGCTACGACAATGGCGATCGGCGGCATTATTGGAGATGGAAGGAAGGAGATGAAGTTTGAGTGGGAGGGATAATCGAAAAGGAATAAAGTGGAGGAAAAAGGGGAAAGTTAAATAGGGAATGTAGGTGGAGAAAGTACCCGTTATTTTACTATTCACAATCATTAAAATTTCAAACCACTACCATTAAAAATCCACTAGTCTCGACCGTTAGAACACTAAATATTAAGTGTAAATACTTCCTACTCCCGATCGTTACTTTCACTATTCGTAGCCTATAAATTAAATTATTGTCCAAACATTCAAATTTATTTCGTTTAGTACGAATAAACCTAGCTGAAATCTCACCTCTTTGATATTCAAATAAGAAATATAGCGACAACATCTTCCATAAACTCTCGCCTCAGTACACCACACTTTTCAATACCTATCATGGACTGAACTTTGGGACGAAGTTCAAAATTTAGGGGTAGATACTGTAGGATCCCACGAAAATCCGCTATGGTAATCCTCATTAATTAATCATAACCTTGAGTTACTGTTTGCCAAAATCCCATTTTTACGAGGAAATTTAAATTTTTCTTGATATATTATTTCACCACGTCGCGTTATCACAACGGTTATCAAATAACGACCCTAGCTCACGACGTGTACTACGAAACATATTTATTTCACAACAACTACTAGTTCATAAATCACGAATCTCACTAATTACGACTAATACAAAAATCACATTTTTGCTAATTTCAAATCTTCTTAAATCAATACACTAGTCACAATAACCACAATTACATATATAATCACACTTACATTTTCACTAAACCAACTACAAACCAACTGGGCCCTTTCTGCCAAGCCCATCACAACCCAACCGGACCCCCAACACCACCAAACACGTCACACAAGCCCAACATCAGAAACCAGAACCCTTTTTGTGAATATTAAGTGTGTTCGATCAGCCACACCCCTTTCAAAATGACTCGAGTTCTCCTAATTTGTAAATGCAACTCCCTAATATTTTTACACCATTGCATACACCACCCACTAGACTATACCTAGGCCAAATTCCAAATTTAAATGTCGAGTTTTAATAAGGTTTCGAAGGACGAATTGTTTGTCCCATATTACCTCAACACATATAAGCAAACATGACGAAAACTCAACCATTTTGACATCCGATTGTTCCTACGATCTTCTAATAATAATGCTAACACAATAAAACGTTTAAAATGAAGTTAGGACAGCAGTAGAACTCGTGGCTCACTAAACCCACTCGACCCTTGTTTAAAATATAAACTAAATACACATACACACTACCACAAATCAAAGTAAGGATTCCCATGTTACTTCACCTAACAAATATCTTCTTTGGTCAGTGAAAGGTGCATATGTGTCCCTCAAACTACAGTAACCATCAATCATTGAAGTTGAATTCTTTATAGTCAATAGAAAACGTGTATGGTTTTCTTACTTCTATATATACCATCTCATTTAGCAATCTATCTCGCTCACCTTTCACTTATTCTGCTCTCACTCGACCCCTTATAAAACCAGAAATGTTTATTTTTCTTTAGAGAAGCCATATGAGAAAGAACTAAAACATTGTAAACATACATTGTAAATCTCTATATAACTCGCCCCATTCTCACAGCCTACACTAATCCTTTCCTACACATTTCACACGCACTAAATGTCATCTTTCTAAATCTTTTCACTCACAATACCATCACTGAAAAACCAGAAGTGTTAGCTCGCCCATGTGGAAGCTCTTCAAGTAAACCGGCTACATACATAAGTAGCCTTTAGCGAAGTGGGTTGCATCTTGTGCTTCGTTCGACCTCACCCACGTCTCCACCACCTTAAGAGGTGTAGTAAGTACTCGTTGAACCTATTTATTTCATTTCCCACATGCACAAAGACCACACCATGCATTGCATATTCGAGCGAATCATTTATTTTTGCATATCGATATCATGTTGATTTTATTTGGGTTCATTGCATGAAACCCACATAACAATAATCTCCACTGTGAAGGTTTAAAAACCACAACTCGCACATCATTCTCATGATCACATGCATGCATCATTCTTACTTGAACGTATAACATTTTTAACTATGTTGAACCATGCATACATCGAACTCACATACTCTCATGATCATACTCTAGTTATACGCTTCATTCTAAATGTAAAAACATCATATGTCATGCTATAAATAGAATTGGGAAAAAGCTAAAATATGCTAAGTAATTTATACATATACAAACCGTCCCAAGTAACCTTCCAAACGACTTCGTACCTCACGTTATGACTTAGTGACTATACGTTTTCCTTACACGACTTGTTAGACCCTACTACTAGTTACATTTTTCATATAAACAATTTGTAAAAATACTCATGATTTGACCCTCAAAAACTACCCAAGCAAATCGCAGAAACCATTTCTTTTAAATAACTAAAAGTTGCGAAATGGAGTTAAAGCCTGTTAAGCCGTTTGTAAGTTGTTAAAATAATATGACCTTTGGAGCTTTTCAGTATGAAAACAAGATGTAAAAAGTTATCTTTTAATATATCCAAACTCACTCTCAAACGTACAAATACCAATTGTTAATGGGCTTAGTATTTTGGCTCGCTAAGGGCCCATTAGTAGTAAGAATAAGCAAACAATTGAATAAGCTGTTAAAATATGCTTTAATAACCCTAAATATAACTTATAAAATGTCGCCACATTTTTCCTTATCATTTTGTCACTTTTGGACTAAAAATGTAACGCGATCTAACTAGAGGGACCAAAACTGCCGAACCAAGAAACTTATGGACTGAAGCTGTGAAAACAGTTTGTAGAGGACTTAAATTGACGTACCATTGAACTCCAAGCCTATTATGGACATATCGACAAGATTTGGACTATTATGGACTTTGGACTTAACCAAGGACTAACGACGTAACGCAATCGCAGTTAGACTAAAGAGTATAAAATCTGAAAAGCGCAAGGACTTATTTAATTTCACTTGACATTCTTAGTTTATTTTCCATTTTGCACCATTCATTTCATACGCATGTTTCATTTTAAGTTATGCATTATTAAAGTTTCGTTATTAGAAATTTAGTAACTTCACTTGCATATCATTTCAGCATATTTTGAGAAAGTAATATTTTGGTCGATTTATATAAGAACCAAGATATATATATAGATATATTATATTTTTAACTTGAGGCATTTTAAGCATATCACACACTCACATCACCAATCAAATCGTTATACGATTTATCCTTTCCACATTCGTTATTAGTAGAAAGTTAGACTCTTAGACTTCGCTTATATTCAGGTCTCGTATTGAAGAAGTTTTTGTGATCGTTTAATTGATCTTATAATTTTGTCTTGTCAAATACGCTCCAGGTGAGTTCATGGCCCCTCCTATTTTAATACTTGATTTATACTTTTGGGGGAGATACATGCTTCGAAATATTTTACTTATTTACCAACTATATGATTTGATTTGCAATACAATATTTCTATAAGCACTATGAAAACTCTTATGACTTACCGTGAGTCGTGGCCCCTACTTTTAACACTTGTTTTTAATAACTCTTTTGGAGGAGATACATGCTTTAACTGTTTTAAGTTACTTATATAAAATTCTTATGATTTACTCAAAATCATCCACTATGCTTTACATGTTCGAATCACCTCTGAGAGGAATATATGTTCGTTATATATACAAATTGCTTGCTTAGCATAAACACTGAGTTTGAAAGATAACAACTTTAAACTACTTGATGTAACATGATACTGAGACTTATTGTATGCATTCATATAACAAATGAATGTAATGTTACTTTAATATGATATTTCTACATTTCACTAGAAATAATTGCCAAGACTAAGATTACGCAAAATTCATGCACCCTGAAACCTATATTGCCTAAGTTTACTTTATTGCCATAAAGTCCCTTGATCATGAGCCATTAATCACTGCGGTGAGCGCGAATATAGTGAAGAGCTTCGAAACCTGTTAGAGGCTGACGACCTATCCCACTAAATACTTGGACGGAATGCCTACATGGTTAGTCGTATTTAGTCGCGATGCACTATATTTGAGAAAAATAGGAATTGGCAAGTCACCTATTACATGAGGGCAAAACTTTCGTCATTAATTTGATGGACACTCCGTTTTCCGGTACAATGTTAACGTTTTGCGTGTCATGAGGCTTAGGGCAATATAACTTTATGAATATATGAATGTTTCATATATATCCTAGGATACAGCTGTATTTAGAAGACCACCACTTTACACTGATAGATTTCAGACTCTTGATTATTAATTTCACTATGTGTTATGATTATGGATCCTGTACCTGAATTTTAACTGTTATCATATGTGACTTAAATGAGAATTCTACAAAAGACAAACAAAATGCTTGGTATATCGTTACATTTACAAGCTGACTCAACAGTCTATATCGAGCGTATAACAACGTAGCTCATCTGCATCTATAACTTGAAACTTATGATTGTGGAGATCATACATGATTTGCTTGTGGATTTTTATACAACACAACTGGCTATTTATTTCATGAAGAATTATTATTTACTTCGACAATCACTATACACCTTTTAAATTCATTGAAAGAAAGTTATTTTCTAACAAACTCCACGAACTCACCAACCATTGTGTTGACGTTTTAAGCATGTTTATCTCAGGTAATTAACGGAGCAGGACAAGACACGGAGCGGGCATCTTATACTCTGATAAATAAACTGGTGTAAAATCAAATATGTCACTCTTTCCAAATTATCACACTGTTGTGGGAATTCCAAATCAGATATCTCCCTTTTATACCAAAACTATTAATTCGAATGACATATAGCTTTCAAAACGCCTATTCTGGGCCGTTTTTCTGAAATTATAACTCGATCCTCACCGTAACACCCTAATTACTTTTCCGCTGCCACTAAACAAATTTAGGGGTGTTACAGAAGAATGGGGAATATCGAAAATGGATTTACGACCACGTTTGGACCCTTTGTCCTTACGTTGCTTTGTGCGACGTTGTGGTCCACCAAGTGGTTTCATAACCGGATTGACTAGGACATAGTCGACATCATTGAGAGATGGGTAGGTTTGTATAACCCACCTGAATAATCGAGAAAGCAACATGCCATATGGCATGAGCTCATCGGAACGACGATGAATACTGGCCATCCGTTTGACCATGTAGTATGCGAGGTTGTAAGGTTCCTCGATACTAAGACAGTAGAGCATGTGGGCAAGACTTGCCGGAACGTGATCACGGTTGCCTGCAAGGCTTAACGCGTTCTCACGCAGAAGAAGTTCCCAATTTCTAATATCGGGACGGAGCTCTTTGAGGTATATTTTGTTTAGGTCGAGATAGACAATGGAACCATCACGTTTTTGATACGTGTTGGTGACTCGAGGGATTTGGATTACTTGTTTAATTACTTCAATGTCGGGAACTTCGGTACAATAGGCACCTTCATTCTCAAGATTGTAGTAAAGAGACTCTAGAGAATGGTCTTTAGTGAATGCACACTGACCATATGAGGGAATACCGAGAATGTGACCAATCTCGGTGACAGACAAGATGATATTTTGGTGTCGAATCCAAAATTCAAGAAAGACGTTTCCATCAAGATCGGTGTAGGTACGGACACGACTATAGAACTCGAGAATAAAACGAGGACAAATTTGATCGTTTATTTTGTATAAACAATCGAACTCGATAGAAGGAAAACAGGAACTGATGTTGTCTGTCGTGACATAGAGTGCATCGACTACACGCCCTTCGTGTATGTATCGATTTTGGACTTTTGCGAGATAGGCTCTTTGCTCATCAGGAATGTTTAGATTTTCAAGAGTACTAAGAATGTATGGTTTGGTATCTTGATAATCATTTCGAGGCATTGTTTGTCTACAAAAAAATATTTTTGTATATGTTAGTTCGTTGCATTTTAATGATTACACTTCTAGTATGTGTGCCTAAATGCAAACAATGTGGAGGTGCGGCAATCTCGACTCTAAAATTATCCTAAAGAGATTACCCAAACGCTCCTAACTTCACTTTTGCTCAATCAAATATGTCGAACAATACATATCAATTATGTACTTCGAGCCATATTTGAGAGTTCATGTATGCATGCAAAAACGTTTTTAATTTGCATCAACAATGCATGAAAAAGGTTTCATGATCCTAGACTTGTGAAGTTTTTGGAAAAATGATCGAATTGGGGTGTTTGGCAAATGCCTCAACATGGCGCCAACAAGCTTTAAGATTGAAAAGCTTTAATGCAGAACGTTCCTAATCCAATTTTAATCATCCTAAACATGATTCCATTGCAAATAATCAATCATAATCCGAATTTAGTGATTAATTTCGGATGAGGTTTTGCAACATAAATGGGTTTTTGGAAATCCTAGGTTTAGGGAATCATGTGAATGCTACATTGTCTAATCCTAGTCTTAATTTCACAAGGGTTCAATTAATTTTGAAAATCCCCAATTCAGATTTATACTCAAGAACAAACCCTAGACTCAAATTAAATGAAATTAAGAGTGATTTACTTACAATTAGTGATGTTGTGATTAGGATTTGTTGATTCCAATGCCTCAATCTTGATTTGCAAGAGTTTAGTTGAATTAAGATGTTATGGTTCGGTTTTGACAGCAAGTGAAAGTGTTTTTGGATGTGTTTGGAAAGTCTGTGCAGAAGAAAGGAGAATGGGCGCGTTTTTCAGATGCACGGCTCCACGGTTCCATTAAACATTAATGGAGCCGTGCCTCTTTAATGGAGCCGTATATCTGATGGTCCAATTTTTCTTCCGTTTTGACTTTTGGCTGATTAATCTTACTTATTTAGCAAGACTTTTTGACACGAGGAAAAAGTTTATACCTAATAAACTTTTTGACGAAAGACGATAAGACGGGATGACAAGGAATGACCTTAGTGTTTCCAAGGAAATTGACTAAGTTGTCATTGGATGAGGATTTACTTCTAGTATTTCCCGTGAAATAAATAGAAGTTATGAGTTGTGTTTTGGAGGATGACTATAATATTTCCCATGAAATATTTAATTAGTCGGAATACGAGGCGCGAGGAATGACTTAATATTTCCCGTGAAATATTCAAGAAGTCATGTGACGAGTTGTGAAGGAATGACTTAGAATTTCCAGAGGAATTTCTAAAAGTCATGA
Organism: Artemisia tridentata subsp. tridentata; assembly: GCA_021014915.2. NCBI lineage: Eukaryota > Viridiplantae > Streptophyta > Magnoliopsida > Asterales > Asteraceae > Artemisia > Artemisia tridentata. The sequence continues at coordinate 179,563,239 of CP139503.1, forward strand.
GATGAGTTAGATAGATGACTTAAGAAGTCATAGGTGATTTATGGAGAATGACTTCAATATTTCCCGTGAAATATTTGAGGAGTCATAGAAGGAATAAAACGTACATAAGATATGACGCGAGAGATGACTTTAATATTTCCAGTGAAATATCGAAATAGTCATAAGCGGGATGAGAGGAATGACTTAAGAGTCATGAGGCGATGTGAGTGAAATGACAAATGAGTCATGAAAGAAGACGTGAGAAATGACGTTAATATTTCAAGTGAATTATTAAGAGGTCATGAGGAGAGAGGTGGATGATGACTTTAATAATTCGAAAGAATTATCTAAATAGTCATGAGTGGGGTGACGAGAACGTATTGGTTGGTGAATTGACAATGTTGTCATTCAAGAGACGGAGGAGATGACGTACTTCGACGAGCTTCGTTCATGAGCAAACTACAGGGTTCCCGGTCAAGTCTAATGGCATCTTGACTGCTACTCTTCATAGGAGGTTGTCTCACCTATAGTGTTTGTTGTCATGCCTTTCCAGCGCTTACGTACTCGGCTTCGGTCGTGGTGACAATAAGAGTAGTTTGTTTCTTGGGGAACCAAGATGTTTGTTAATCAACCTATGAAGGTATAAACATTACTCATTATGTTTCAATCCACATTAACTCTCACATTATCAGAGTTGGTATAGAAACATTTTCTACATCAATCTCCTCAAGATATCGTAATCTCAAGTGTGTAGTATCTTTAATGTATGGTATGATATATTAAACACTTTTATGTAAGAAGTTTTGGAACACTTCTTACAAGTGGGCACAAAGCCAAAACTATTCATGATAATGGACCTACTTGCCGTTAGGTAAACTACTTTACCTATTATGCCCCTAACCTAGTTATATCCGCGCACTCACCTTCTTCGTCTCTTGTGAGTTTCGCATTTGCGGATATGGGCGATATTGTCAATAAAGACTATTACTTAAACTACGTATCTCATACATATAGTATTCATAAGTTTAAAGGGATACTTAATTTAGGCAAGATTACATATGTGCAAGGAAGGAAACTAGATTCACTCATCAATGCTTAATTCAAACTTGTCACGCATGATCTTAAAACGATCATCGAACATTTCTGGACAAGTTGAATTTGACATGATGAGATGTGAATAGAGTTTCTATGTTATAGTGCCTACCATGTTAGATTCTAACTACACTATTTCATGCCAAACATTACTACTAACAAAGGGTGTTTTAAGAAAGCGTACCTGTGCCTGAGGTGTTGCTCTTAAAACTAGAGGATTAGACTACCTTTGTTGAATGTTGAGCATATAAGATACGACTTGACCTTTGCGTCACCAGACTTGTTTGATAACACATCATACTCCTTTTGTAAGACTTCAAAATTTATTTACACTCATGTTTTCCTAGCAAAACAAAAGTTCAAACATCTGGTCCCCAATATCTCATGGGTCCAAAGTTGTTAGAGTCAAACATCCTACGCATTTGTTGCGTTAGTTTAGGATGTGAGAATGGAGGACACATTTCCCATGGTAAGTAACCTTTTGGTGGACGATCATTCCAAGTTACGGGAAAGTTACTTGGATGATTTTGTCTTCTAAAGTTACCTCTCGGTAGAGGAGTTCTAGACCGAGGTTTGGGAGAGTTCACCTTTCTAGGCGGAGGAGTAGTCGACTTTGTGTCACGCTTTACAAATCCATGTTCGGGAGATGACAATGGTTTGTAAGAGCTTTTGACCTCCCCTTTACTAGGTGTAGACACACTAGAACTATTTTTAACTATGTGACTCGGTTTAGGACTTAGGCTACTTTTTAAAATTGACCCAGTTTCGTCTTCAGCACCAGACGGTACCACGGTACCACTAAATTTAGTGGTGCCGTCTGTACCTTTAGTGGTGCCGTCCCCTTCAGACTTAGACGTTTCAGGCATTACAAATTTAACTTGTTTGGTACCACTTGTATTCGTCATGCAATTCACTATCATCTATTGACGAATTATTATCACTATAATAAGAAGAGTCGGAATGTACCTCGTTAGAAGCTTGAGCCATTAGGCACTTTTCATCGTTAGGCTTCTTCTCTTCTTCTTCACCGCTATCACTCCAAGAACCTCCTACAAAGGCTCTTTGGTTGTTGGATTTTGGTGGCTTAGGACATTCACCTATGAAGTGATTAGGATCTCCGCATCTATAGCATTTCCTATCACTTGTCCCTTTTCTTTCATCATGATTTCTTTGGGATGACTTCTTCTCATCGCGAGATTGTCTAGGAAATCTACCTTTCCTCCTAAAGAACTTTCTAAAGTTCCTAACGGCTAGTGCGTACTCTTCATCATCACTACCGGAACTCGAACATTCCTCATCACTGGACTCTTTCTTGGCTTTTAATGCTAGAGATCTAACTCTCTCACTTTTGCCTTTGACAATGTCGGAATCCTTCTTGATGATCATCTCGTGAACTTTCAAATTTCCTATATGTTCATCGAGTGACAATGCCGCCAAGTCCTTTGACTCTTCTATGGCGGTGACCTTTGCTCTCCATTTAGGATGTAGAGCTCTAAGAAACTTCGTAACATAGTTCTTACAAGAATAACCTTCATCAAGAGCTTTAAGACTAGTGATAATAGTATTAAATCTAGCAAAAGCATTATCTATTGACTCATCCTCCGAAATGGAGAATTGTTCATATTGTTGAACAAGAAGATCTATCTTGTTCTCTTTGACTTGGTTATTACCTTGGTGAGTGACTAACAAGGTTTTCCAAATATCTTTTGCCGCATTACACATGAAAATTCTTTCAAACTCCTTTTTAGGCAAAGCATTATAAATCGTCATTTTAGGCTCATTATTTTTGGCTAATTTCCTTTTTAGTTCATCACTTTGTTTATCATAAGAAACTATTTCATCCTTTTTAGTTTCCGGATTCTTTTGAATAGGTTGAAAGTCACCCTCGGTAATAACATGCCAAAGATCAATGTCTTTTGATTTCACATACGTTTCGAATCTTGTTTTCCAATAAATAAAACAATCGATTTCGAAAAGTGGTGGTCTTTGCATAGATTTCCCTTCTAGATATTTGTCGGAATCCATTGATCGGTTCAAGCTTTAAAATACAATATACTTTAAAAACTTGACTGACCTGGCTCTGATACCAATTGTGGGAAACTAGAAGGGGGGGTTGAATAGTTTACCGGTTTAAAGTCCTTTTAAAAATCTTGTTTTAAAAGTATGCTATTGGAAACTTTGATTCGAACTCTATGTGTAATCAATCAACACCAATATGAACTACACACTAAGCTAAGTAATAATAACAAATAAAAGTAAAGAGTAGAGTTGGAAAGATCAAACCGAGACAGAGGATTTATAGTGGTTCGGCTACGAAGCTCTTCTTCGCCCTACTCCACTCCCCGAGTACCACACTCGAGAGTTTCAAACACTATATCAACAACCTCCCTTCAGGCGGAGAAAACCGTACACGTCGCTTATCCTATTACCGACACTAAGCTAGATGTCGAGTGCTAATCTTAGTTAGCACCAATCTACCAAGGTCCACGTGACCAAACACTCAAGCCCAGTGGCTTCAAGAGATCACCAAGATCTCAACACAATCACAATGATCAACACTTACTTCACTCTACTCAACTAACACTAACCTAATGACCCTTAATCTTCTTGATCAATCACACAAGCCCAATGGCTTCAAGAGATGTTCACTATCTCTATAGATCACACTTGATCTTCACTCTCACTCAGAAAAAGGAAATAAACTTGATGTATGCTAAGACACAACAAGATTGTAACAAGTGTTACAAAAACCTATCAACTATAACTCTAGTATCTTCTTGATTACTTGAGTTCTTCTCTTGCTAATGAAGAGGGATGACAACACCTTGTATCAACTTGGATACTTGTGTTCTTCTCTTGCTAGTGAAGAGGTATGAAGAGGATCACTTGAAGGATGATTGGATCACTCTTGAAACAAAGAAAAACTAATCTAAATGAACCTAAGAAGTGAAAGGTGTGAGAGGATTTAGCTAAGGGATTTTTCTGTGTGTGAAGGGTGCCTAAAACTGTGAAAGGGGTTGGTATTTATAGGCAAAGAAAATCTGAACGTTACAGAAAAAATGGTACGGACGGCTCCTTTAAATAACCCACGGCTCCGTTAAATTTAACGGTACCGTGGAGCCGTGGTAGACTAGGACGCTCCAAATTTTGTCTTTTCTGGTGAAAACTTATTTGGGGAAGGTTGGAGCTGATTTTGGGGGGAAAAATAGCTGTTGTGATTTTCAAACTAATTTTTCCATTAAAACATTTCTTAATATTTCAAAAATAATTTGTCATGTGTATTTTTGAAAAAATGTTTTGTCCCATTTAGAATGTGAATTTTCAAAACATAAATTCACTTATTTGATCACTAGTTCAAGTTGTAACTTTGTTCAAGAGTGATTTACGTAGAAACGGGATCTTCTTATTAAAAACTTGTTTACGTTAATTTTAACGTATCGTGATTTCACATTTTGTCATCCTCAAAACGTGAAGTAATCGAAAGATATAAATAACGTTTTTAGAACATTATTTGCATCAACAGAACCCTTGCCTCCAACTTCTATATTGTCCAAATCACCTCAATTAATAGTAGATCCAACATGGGCGGCTGGCAAATTAGAGCTCGGAGTTCGCCGATTCCCTATCTTGCTACACTATACGGTACGATTTTTTTTGTGTACTTTTGTTTCGAATGACCATGCAATGTATATCTAGAAAGTAAAGCATGTTACCTTGATTAATGATAATGTTGTGTATGTTTTTTAATTTTGGGTTTTTTGTTTCGTTGATTTATGTTTCCAGAATCGTACCCAAAGCTCTACACTATTCAAATCCATCACACTGGTGAGTTTTCTGGTCCACCTCGTAGAGTGTACAAGTTTTTTATGGTTGATCATGTAGACCTAATTGATTGTGACAAGTTCTCCATGCACGAGATGGTCAAAATCTTAGCTGAACTGGGTTTGAGTGATAATAAACAGTTGTTGTTTACCCATTTTAGGGTCCCAGGCCTTTCTTTAGATGATGGATTAGTTCCATTGATGTCGAATTAGGATGTCAAGATATTGTTAAAATTTGTCCCTAGGTATAAGGAAATAGATGTTTTTGTAGAGACTGATGTATCGTTGGTAGAAAAACATATGTTGCCGGTTATGGGTTGGCAGGCCTCAAAGGGTCTAGTGATAGAAGAGATTGTTGAGGATGATGTGGTCAGTGCACCTGTTAAGAAGAACAAAGGAAAGTTGTTGTTGTTAGAGTGGTATAATGATAAAATGGCACCAACGCAAGCTTCAACCAGTAATGTTTGTCCATTGGTTGAAAGAATTGTTAATGCTGATACTGTAGGATTCCTACATTGTGAAAATGAGCCACAATCCTCAACCCATGGATTCAGTTACTTAAATTTTATGGAAGACAGTGATTATGACCCTATGAGTAGTTTTATGCATTCGAAGCATAAACAAGCTGAGATATATTTTGATGACGACTTGTTCCAGCAAGATAGTGTAATGAATTTGGATCAGGAAACATGCTTTGATGATAGGCCAGAAGATATTGCAGAAATGATTGATGAGTACCTATATCTAGAAAATGGGGGTGTGATTTTTTTGAAATACTGTCCAAGAGGTTGATGAGGAAGTAGTAGAAAGGGAAGAACTTGATATTGAAGACGCCCTTGCTCAGAGTAAAGAACCAGAAACAGAAGGGGGTGGTAGTGATTTTGAACATGCTGCCAGTGACATGCCAACACCTGAAACTGATGTTGACATGCGTGGTTTCTCATTTCAGTTGGATTCAAACATTCAAGACAGTAGGAGAGAAACTGCTGCCAAGCTTCCTCCGAAAGAGTCTGCTGAAGGGTACTTGCACCTGTCGTTGAAATGGATGACCTTGATAGTGCTGATGAAGCAGATACTGAAGAGGGTGCAGGTCTAAGAAGGAGAAGGTTGAAGCTATTGAGAAAGTCTTATAAGGGTAAGTCTAAAATCAAAGAAGGTGCATTTAGGGTGGGAGAGGAGTTTGTTACAAGAAAAGAAGCGACTAAAAAGGTGAAGATGCATGCATTGCAGTCAAGGAGAGCTATTTCGGTTCTAAAATGTGATAATAATAGGGTCAGAGCTAAGTGCTACGGCACTGTGGTTGGTGCAACTTTTTTCAATCCAACATATAGTAGAGAAGGGGATATGCCATCCACCTCAAAGACACGGGGCCAATTTGAGAAAACCAAAAAGCATAAGGACATGAAATGCAAGGGTGTTAGTCCTAAAGGATATAAAAACAAGAATCATATACCCCCTTGCCCATGGGACCTACTCGTCAAAGCTAGTGGGACAATGAGAAATGTTGGTCGGTTAAAACATTGACTCATACTCATAAATGTATCAAAACAGGAGATCTTAGTTGTGTTACAGCTAGGTTTTTGTCAACTTATGTCATCCAGATTCTTAATAGAAATTCCAAAATCTCAGTCAAATCATTACAGCTTGAATTATCATAGAGGTTACAAATAAACGTAACATTCGATAAAGCTAACAAGGCAAAGGAAATTGCTGAGGAGAAGATGACAGGTGATCACAAACAACAGTATGCCCAACTTAGAGATTATGCTATGGAGCTCAAAGCAAAAAACCCAGGCACAACAGTCAAGATCCAAGTGGAAACCAACACAGATCTGACTCTTAATTCAAGGGTATTCAAAAGAATATGTGTGTATTGGTGAACTTAAATCTGGGTACAGAGCTACAAGAAGAGAGATATTGGGATTGGGTGGTGCTTTCATAAAAGGACCATATATAGGGCACATTTTGACGGCTGTTGGTATTGATGGTAAAACAGTATTTACCTTCTTGCATATGCTATTGTTGAGGCAGAATGCAAGAGTTCTTGGTTATGGTTCCTAAAAAATCTAGGTGATGACCTTGATTTACAACCAAACTACAACTACACTTTCATTTCAGACAGACAAAACGTATAATAAATTCAATTAACACTAATTACAAAACAATTTGTTAGACATAAGCAATGTTTTAATCCACTATGTCTTACTTGTAACAGGGTATTCTACCAGTTATTCAATTCTGCTGAACACAGATTATGTGTTAGACACATCCATGAGAACATGAAGCAGATTTTCAAATGAATTCTTTACAAGGATTTTATGTGGAAGTGTGCAACAACAACAATTGTGCCTCAGTTTGAACATCTAATGGAGGAACTGAAATTCTACGACCCTAAAGCTCATGACTGGTTAAGAAAGATACCACCAACCTCATGGTCAAGGGCTTATTTTTCAGGTATATCATTTTTCATATTTGTGCTTTAAGTGTGTATATAGTGGACATTAACTTATCCTTAATCGTTAATTAAAAAACAGGCAGAGCCAAGTGTGAAATTCTAATCAACAACCTTTGTGAGTCACTCAACACTAAGTTGGTAGATGGTAGAGATAAACCAATAATAGGGTGTTTGGAATACATTAGGGAGTATTTGATGAAGAGGATAGTGAATGTGCAAAAGGTCATAGAAAAGTCTGTAGGTCCCTTTACCCTAACTGCAACATCCATTTATGCTCTTATTAAGCGAGAAGCTAACGAGTATGATGTTATTTGGAATGGGGCGAACAATTACCAGTGTAAGGGACCATGGAATGACCAATGCGTGGTGAATATGAGGTTAAAGACATGTACATGTAGGATATGGGAGCTAACCGGTATTCCATGCAAACATGCTGTGGCAGCAATGTATAGCATGGCAAATGATGGTAGGGAGGTAGGTATACCTGAGGATTGGGTACATCAAGCATATTGGCTAAAAACATGGAAGGAGACGTACAACCATAAGATTGAATGTGTTGTCAACAGTCAATTTTGGCCCCAAGTGCAGCATCCCTAATATCTTATTGCCCCATAATACGGGATTTCTGACGAGGTTTTAATATTTATAGTTGTCTCGTCTACCTATGGTCTACCTTATGCACTCACGGGCAGTGTACCCGGTCGTGTGTAGTGTAGTATTCGGTAAAGCCGAGGTCGTCCCAAGAGCTATGTGTATCTGGATTTTAACTTAAGTGTATGTAACGTTTTAAAGGGGTTTATGATTTATTTGATTAATTAAACTAACAAACGGAAATGAAATGCGGAAATTAAATAGATTTGAATGCAGTAGGGAGAAAGTGTACTAGCCTAGTTGTTCATCCTATATTGCTACGACTATGTTTTCTAATTAAGCTTTCTGTCGCTTCAAATGGGGCATAAGATTCACTAGACTCCTTTGGTCAATTCGACTAGCCTATTTCCCTAGAATCCTACTAGGACACCAAAGGTCTGGATCCTTATGGTTGTCAAAGCTTATAGGTAGACTAGTTTGAGTCATTAAGTGCCACTACATGCTAGATTAATTATTTGTGTGATCCGGCCTCTCGGATCTTAGACCACACATCTAACATCTTAAGTTCATCCAACTCGGAGGGTGATCCTTTGGTCAATTCGCACACAAGGGATTCGGTAGTCCTTTGGTCAATTCTTACCAACCCTCGCAACCTACTACTTTAGGGTCCTTTGGTCAATTCTCCTAGTGTAATACGTATAACCGGTCTTCAAAACTACCAAAACTAGAGGATCTATCGATTAACTAAGCATGCATACACTAGAAGCAATAATAAAAGCATGAAAACATATCAAAACAATGCAGGAATCATAACTAGGCTAGCACCAAAGGTGCTTAGCCGATCATATTAAAAAGTACAGCGGATTCAATGTTTTTCATGTAAATGAAAGACATGTAATTGTAAATGTAAATTGAAAATAAATCGCTAAAACTTATTGATGTTATGTCGTGATCTCTCCCTTGGAAAATGCTCCGTATGCTGCTGGAGATCGTCCTTCTGGAACCCTACTTCGTTCTCTGACTTTTGGTGGTGTGTAAGATGTGTAAAATGCAGGAAATAGGGCTGGTATTTATAGGCCCGACAAAGCTACGGAGTAACCTTGAGTTGTGGTTACGCCGTAACTAGTGTATTCTTCAAACGATCTTATCCATTAGTGATAGTTATAGCATAACTTTGATGGATAGTTACACCGTAATCTTCGGCGGCAACAATTACGTCGTAATCTTATTAGTGTTTACCTTTACATCGTAATCTTCTTGCGTAGTTACGTCGTAATCTCATCAATTACTTAAACCCTATTCTGTGTAACATTTACACCGTAACCTCATGTGTTGGTTACAGCGTAACCTTCATAGTCTCGAAATTCTTCTAAGTCTTCAAATTGTTACGGCGTAACCTCTTTTGGTAGTTACGCCGTAATCCTTGTTCAGCGTTGACTTTGTCTTCATGTATAAATCCTTAGCTACGGCGTAAGTGGAGAGTGGAGTTACGCCGTAACTTCTTCAGCATACTAAAGTGTATAATCTTGTAAGTGCTTTTCCAAATCCGCGTCTCTTTTGCTCCTATTCTCACTTATAACTTGGAAACGAAATATAAAGAAATCAAAGTATATATCCATATAAAACGATACAAATTATGAGCATATTAGGGGGAAATTGACACTAAAAAGTCAGGATTATTTGATGTCATCAAATATCCCCCCACTTAAACTCTATTTGCCCTCAAGTAGACCTTATTATAATTATTTCTAAAAAGATGTCCCCCAACTTACTTGGGAAATATGAGATTAAAAATCTCCTATGCTAGAATATTCAAATCCGAACAACTCACGAAATGGGAAACAAACACTCATATTCTCTCTAATCTAAGTGTCAATTTCGGGATGATCACTCAACGCATAGTCATAGCATGTATTCTATCATAGGCTTGGCGGTTACACAAATCTCCACCACTAGAGCTAAGGTCAAAACAATCTTCGAAGGCAATATTGGGTGAACAAATTATAAGGCTAGGGTACCACGGCGAAAGCGACAAAGATCATCGATACATGACCAAATCCATGGCCAAGACACCAATGACTGCTCGGACCTTTCACCTAAGCATGATTCAACACTAAATGGTAGGATAAGACATGGGGTGCACATAATGGGTGAAAAATGAAAAATAGAAAGCAAATAGTCTTAGCCTACAACCAAGTCGTCACCGCCCGCCGTCTATCCAAAATCCAAGCTTCAAGACGCAAAAACCGGATCATAATGTAACAAGTAAGTGTGCCATTAGCGGACATCATGATGAGCACACTACTTGGTCTTGATCAACATGTTGGTGTAAACTCGTCACCAACTTAAATCTTCAAATGTGATCGAAGTGGCCTCCTCGATACTAAATCTGATAAGCTCGTAACTTAGAGCTTATAACAATGCACTATCTATACTACTATATACACACAAAAACACATTTTTTTTAATCATAACTACAACAATAACATCCCCCCACTTGAGATGAATCATAAATGAGAAAATATGGGGGTCCTCAATGATCTTCAAACATATGTCTTCGACGTAGGCGTGATTTCCGAATTTCTCTACTTGAACCTTGAACTTGAGCAAACGGTGACTTCCCAATCATGAGCTAAGACTACACTGTAGGCTAAGGCGAATAGGTGTATTGAAACAATATTGATAAGGGTATGAAATGAAAAGAATGGCTCGGAAGGGTGTATCTTGCACTAAACGTGAGTGCAACAAAAGAGTTTAACACGGGGGTCGAAAAGTCGAGGTGACTAATCGATAAACGCACACAATTATATACACATATGGCTATTTGGGTGTTAATCCTAAAATATTGCCTTCTCGAATTGTCTCTTCCAAATGTATCAAGCTAACTCGACACACTACTCGTCTATGGTCTCAAAATGATGTAAAGGCCAAGTTCTAAAGTTTACATACTACTGGCACACTCACTATTTGGTGGCTTTGAGGTAAATAAGGGGAAACGGAAAGGCTAAATCTCACCATGGAAATCAAGGGTTATGGTGTGCTCGACTAAGTTCTATTCTAGTTAGGTTAAGAAAAACATGTCAAAATTTTAAAAATGGCACAACTTTTCAAAATAAACTAGAAAAAATGAGGGCAAACGAGTTCAATTTATAATTCTACTCCCGTCCCCCACTTGAAATGTACAAAGTACCATTTGTACTAAACATGAAATAAAGATGAGGTAAAAGTAGAATTGGGACGAGAACTTCCCTGAAATTTGCTCCCAAAATGAAAGAAGGATCACGTTGAACAAGCGTGCCTTCGTCTTTTCTCCATGAGCAAACTTTAATTCCCTGAAATCACGACACTACCAACAAGCATAATTCTAAATAAAAAGGAAAAATAAAAACAAATAAAAACCTAACTCACTTTCGTAGGAATCACAGTTGCATTTAGCATATGCAACAAGCCTTTTAAACCAGTCGGTGTCCCGAGTGGACGAGTGAAGTCTCATGAGGGTTTATAGGGAATACACCCACAAAGTTCATTTAAAACTAATAAAAGGTTATGGTGTGTAAGATTTAAACATTAAATTTGGATACAGGATAGGTTACAGCGTAAACTCATTACTGAGTTACGCCGTAATTGATAAAACCTGGGAGTCGTCCGATATCGGAGGAGGGTTACGGCTTAACCATAGAATTGGGTTACGCCGTAAATCTTACACAGAATGGATTTTCCAGACTGATTCCATCTATAGTGAACTTCACGCTATCCTCCTTGCTCCAATTCCTGCAAAATATGAACAAAAACACACCAAACCCAACTAATCTAATAAAATGGAAAAAAGAAAAAGGATAATTCGGGTTGTCTCCCGAAAGAGCACTTTTGTTTATTTAACGAGTCTTTAAAGTTAGACTTAACGCCATGGTCACTAATGGTTAACCACCACCTAAGGTGGTGTCCAACTTGTCCTTGTTTACATGGTTATTTTCTGCTGTATTCGGTCCGCCCGGATAGCAGTCGATCCATCCATTCAATAAAAACCTTTTTCTTGACCATTTTATTCACATTTGAAGTACCGAACTGATTCTTAATCCAATCATTAAATGTCAAGCTCCGTCCCCCAAATTCTTCATCAATTTCCTCCTTGCATTGGGAATCGTTATCACTTGTAAGTTTTTCCGAATTATCTTCCCTCTCGTTTGTAGATGAATACTCCTCAAGTAATTCATCTTGATGAAGACGATAATTATCGTAGTCATGCTGGAATCTTCTAAACAGATTTTCGCTAATAATAGCGTTCCCATACCTAACTTTATACCATTCTTGAAAAGATAGATTCTCGAACTCAATATCGCGTCTTTCTAACCCATGGAAACACGTCCATTCCAACTGGGCTCTTTGGTTTCCATTTAATTCTCCATACTCTCCCCCATTACATTTGTTACAAAAAGAGTTACAAGATGGCCAAGCTTGCGCAGCTCCCACTTTTACCATTATCACTGGATTGCAATAATGATTTGTCAAAGCTGGTGTCCTATCTTCCAAAATTCTATCCATAATCCGATCATGCCTAACCTGTTCCTGCTTAAAATTTCCAAAATCTTTTCCTCTATTTTCATTAGATTCATGTTTCAAACATAGGGGTAAATCATAAGAGAACAGATCGGAATCTATCCCTAGGAGGTCGAAAGATTCATTAGGAGCATTAACTGTGCGGATTCCTTTGGAAGATCCAGGGAAAGGGTTTGAAAATTCGTTCATATAAAAAGTTACTCGGTCCCCTCCTACTTCCAAAGAAATCTGCTTTTCAAATACCTTAATATGTGCATGAGATGTTGCTAAAAATGGTCTTCCTAAAATTATGTTATAATGTTCACGCCGAGCCATATCTATTACCACAAAGTCGGCGGGAAAAAGGAATTTACCAATTTTAAGTAACACGTTATCAATAGTCCCTTTAGGCATTGTTCTAGTTGTATCAACCATTTCAATCATTATCGTTGTTTCTTTAAGATTAGTTAGTTTTAAACATTCAAACAATGAAAAATAAATGAGACTAACACTAGCACCTAGATCAGCTAAAGCATGCAAATTGAAGTTACCAACAGTGCAGGGTAGTAGAAAGTTTCCAGGAATGGATTCCTTTTTAGGCAGTTAGCAGGGTAAACTTCCTTCCTGTTTACTGTCATCATTTTCTTGCAAGTAGTTGATTCCACAAAATTCAATTGTAAGGCCAGAACTAGGCTGAACTTCGTCCTGTTCATCTTGTGTAAAAACGGTCTTGCATGCTTCAACTGCAGCTTCGGCTTCCTTAGCTTCAAAATCCTTAGCAAGTTGCCCAACTTGAGTTTCTAAGTTTTTAATTGCGGCATCTTGATTGCGCAAGTTCCTGTCCGTGTCTTCCCTTACTTTATTCATCCATTCCTAGAATTTGTCGTTCTTCTTGGAAGAATCCTCAATGTGTTTATTGACCAATTCTTCAAGGCTGGGCTTCTTGGCATTATACGGGGGCCTGTTGTCGATTCTAGTATAATAACCTGGAGGTCCTACGCGGTACTTAGCTCCGTTCCCCCTATCCTTGAAATGGTCTGCTAGCCTTACCATATTTTACCTTCTCAACTCTCTTGACCTCTTCTTTCAACGGGCAGTCCTTGGCTAGGAGAGCTCCTTCGCAAGTGTCGCATCCCACTTGTATAGCATGCACATTTTCCTTCAGCTTCTTCATATCCCTGCCAAGACTTTCAGGTTTGTTAGTAATAATAGATATACCATCCAAATTTTTGCCCATACTTCTACTGCTTCCTCCATCACGCCATTTTTGTGAGTGGTCTGCCATGTCTTGAATAGAATCAAGGGCTTAAACAGGAGTCATTCCAGGGATCGGCCCTTGAGAATCGATCATCTGCCTAGTTGCAATGTTAAGACCCTTGTAGAATATGTTGACCTTTTACTGTTTGTTAAGGTCATGAGTTGGGCATCTGTAGAGAAGATCATTAAACCTATCCCAAGCTTGGTATAATGTCTCATCCGCTTCTTGACTAAAGTTATGGATCTCTTCTAATTGTTTTTCCGTCTTTGAGGGAGGGCAATATCGTTGGATAAATTTTCTTATAAGGAGATCTCATGTGTTGATGACTCCAGCGGGCAACATATCAACCCATCTTTTAGCGGCTCCTGTAAGTGTCATCGGAAACACTCGAAGCATGATAGCATCATGAGAAACACCAGGAATGTTGAAGAGGCTTGCGATGTACAAGACATGTTCCACATGCTCATAAGCATCTTCAGTCTTGTTTCCAGAAAAGGTTTTTTCACGCAATTTCCTCATGAACTGGTTCTTGGTCTCAAAGTGAACATCAGCTCCAATAACTGGCCTAACAAGCCCCGACCCTTGCTCTTCTCTAGTCATAGCAAGGTACTCCACGATGGTAAGCATATCAATATCCACAACTTCTATTGTTCCTGAAACTTAAAGAAAGATGTAAGAAAAACAAATATTAAACAAAAAAATTGAAACTTAAATAAAAATCCTAATATAGCTCCCCGGCAGCGGCGCCAAAAACTTGATGCATGATTTCTGACCAGGTTTTGTTAGGAATATAAATATTCATATGAAAGACTCGGTCACCCCAAGTATTCATTAGCATTAAGTTAGCTCGTAGGCTTATTAATACAAGTTTAGTTATTGTTATATTAGTTTAGTCATAGTAATATTTGTGGAGTTGGGTCGGGTCTTTACCCACTGTCAGCTCACTCTACAGCCCACTCGGGGCACTTAAGCTAGTAAGTATATATACCCCTTCCCACACATGGGAAGGGTTGGATGTTCATTCACTATTAATCTAATTGGTTACACTTTCTCTCACTAGAACATCTCGATCACCTTCTCTCTCTACACTTCTTGAATTCGGCTAAGTACTAAATTCATCATTGTGTTATGATATCCAATATTCTACACTTCTTGAATTCGGCAGCCTTTTGTGTGATCAACAACCAACTCCAAGTATTCACATATTCGCAATTCACTGAGGATTATGATTATGACAGTCAAATGACGAAAAAGTGTTTTGCTAATTACACTGGAATCGAGGTTGACGTGTTCAGAGTTACATTACTCCAACTTATGAGTAATGTTAAAGAGTTCATTAATGAAAGAGCACAACATATGGGGAACGGGACAGAGTCAGATAAGCGTGATGATGGCAACAACTCAGGGACTGATATCATACATGGTGTGGATATAGATCTCAAACTAGTAAATCACCAAGTACCATCTGCTGAGGTACATCTGTCTGATCAACATAAAATTCTCTCTAATGAACGACAACATACTGATCAAATTAAACCTACTTATGACACATATCTGATGGAAAAGATTGATAGCAATATCACCTCCGATTCAACAACTATGAGTCATAAGGGGGGAGAAATTGATCAGGATGCTGAACATGATGATGTGTCAAGGTCTTTGCTTATAGCTGAGCTTTCCAAATCAAATGATATGATTGAAAAGGAAGTTTATAATGAACTTTCAAACATATTTTTACAGCTTGAAAAACATTGTATTTCACTTGAAATCGCAATGCAACAAAAGGAAGAAAGTTTTCAAACTGACATACCATGTAAAAATCCGGAACTCCCTGAATTCCGTGAATTTTTTATGATGAATGATTTGAAAGCTCAGCTAGAAGCCAACAACTTAATGATCAACAACCTGAAAAATAGTTTGGCTGAGATGTGTGACATGTGCAATGAAGTTAAGGCTAAACATGACAACAAAATGGCTAAATTACTTACTGAAAATGAGACTTTGAAAAAGCAATGCAAAAACCTGTGTGATTCAATCAAAGAAATGAAATCTAAGTTTATAGAACAGACAACCTCTTTGATTGCCAAAAAAGATGAATTCAAAGCTCAAATTCAAGAAAAAGGTTTCACAATCACTGCCCTTAAGAACGAGTTAAGGAAAGTAACTGGAAATGGTGTGAATACTAAGTTTGCAAAACCATCAACCTTGGGAATGCCAATGTCACAACCTCGTAGAAACCAAATAGTTGTTAGAAAACCAATTGCGTTTAGATCTGAACGACAAAAATCTTCTGACCCGAGGTGTTCAACCCAAGTTGATGTGAAACATGTTTTGTCAAAACCAGTCACTTCACAATCTAGACCAAATGATCAGGCAGTTAGTGTTCATTCTAAGGCTCAATCTCATAAGTCTCAAGCTAAGGAAGTAAATGCTCATGCTAAGATTCGATCCCTTAAGACTAAAAGCCACAACAGGCCCATAGGACCAAAGAGTCAAACTCAGAAACCTGGTAGGCAGATTGCTGTAGGACTAAGAGCCTCTCTCAACAAGCATTCTACTGCGTATGAGAAATCTATATCTCCTAGATCTTGCCTTAGGTGGATACCAACGGGTAGAATTTTTAAGATGGTTGGTCTTAGATGGATACCTACTAGTGAGTTGTTCACAGATTATAAAGCCAAGGTTGACAGTGAAATCCCAAATGGTCTGGATGCTTGGTATGTGCTTAAACACATACCTTTTATTTGCCAAATTAAGACCAAAAACGACCAAAAACTAACCAAAATGCCAAAGATATTTGTGTTTTTGTGTTTATTAATATACAGGTTCGGATATCTAGAAAAAGGGACAAAATCAAGCAAAACCCAGAAAAACCCGAGCCCGAGATTTGGAAAAGATATTTATAGCCGGAACCAGGGAAGAAATCATCAAAGAAAAAAATAAATTTGAAGAATGGCAGATTTAGTCCTTGGAGTTTCAAAAATTGCAAAATTGGTCCTTGTACTTTATTGCTAAACGAAGAACTAAAAACACAAACCCAAAAACTAAATACCCGGATTTATCTAATCCAATCCACTTACAAACAATAAACCCACAGCCCATAACAATATCCCACAGCCCAAAACCAAAAGCCCAACTTCTAATTAAAATACCCACGCCCGATCTATAACCCAACCCGGGTCAAACCCACAATTAATTACCAGTCAAATGTATTTACCCGCCACCCCTTGTCCCCAAAAGTTACTATTTCTAGAACCCTAATCTACCCGCCCAGAAAATTACCACAATTAAGGGTATTTCCGTACTTCATGCGCGTCTCTAGAAGATTTCTGACATGTTTGGAATGACATGTCAGCAATCCCAAGGGAATTCCAAGCTTGTGATTGGTGGATGGGACGTGTAATTCTGATCCAAGGGCTAGTATTGATAGATTGGTGACCAAGTATGATCTGAGGGTTGATATCATCTCTAAGAAGCACAAATAAGGTGTGGATTGCTGACATGGCAAGCCCTAGAAGCATCCAAGCTCGGCTAAAAATAGCCCTCCCCTCTCCTCAGATGAAAAAGCAGTTTTTTAGTTAGTGTTATGCTGTCATTTTGTTTTCTAATTGTAATCTCAAAGTTTTCATAGTGTAATCAAGATTTGTTTAATGAAATCTTAGTTTTATGTTTTAATCCAATTTGCTTATTTACCCTAATTCTCATTTAAGTTGTTAATTAAAAGCTATTTTACTGTTTCATAAGCTATTCTTACCTTAGTATAAGTTTTTGATCATCTACTTTCACTGTTATTGTTCTAAATCAGATAATCCAAAAAAAATCCAAAAATATGTTTTCAATTTTTAAAACTCAGCTTCAACAAGCTGTTTTTCTCAGTTAGATTAAGCTCATACTAGCTTATATTAGCTTTTGTGAAGTTTGTTAGATACTAAGTCAAATTCAGTCTCAAAAGTTACCTAAAGTCAACAAAAGTCAACTGAATTGGTCAATTAAGCTGTTCTGGTGATAAGCTGTTCTGATAAGCTCATTTGGGTGGTTTTTGGCTTATGTTGAAAGCCTGGGTACTTTGTTTGGTTGATTCAGATCTGTGCACTCATAATTCCTATTTGTAAGCTTCACTTAAATCTCATTCATAGCTTATTACTGTGTTATTGCTTATTTCTTGATAATCAGTGCTTATTTTGGATAATTATAATTATTTGATCTTATATGAGCTTATTAATCAGTAGTTGTTAGGTTAGATTTCATTTTGGACTTAAAAATCATAAAAAGCCAAAATCAGTCATATAAGTTCTAGCTTATTAAAGTGCTTATATCATAATTTAGAATTGCTCATTAGTTGCTATATAAGTCAGATAATTAGTAGTTAAGCAGTTTTGTGGCTTAAATTGAAGGGTTGTAGTGTAAAAGTTCAATAGCAGTTTTATAAGGAGTGTTTGGCTTGTGCTATTTCTGGATTGGATTTGAATGTTACTATACATTTACCTTAAGCTGAGTTTAGATTTAGCTGAATTGAAGAAAAATAAGTTGATTCAAGTTGGTGTTAACCTGTTTTGATGCTTTTGGTGGATAAGAGTTAGTAAGTTCAAATATAGAAGGTTAACCGCTCTTATAAGTTCAGTATAAGCTGAAGCTTATTTGATCCATTTTTTTGGCAAAGTTAGGTGTATTTCAGTGTGTTAAGTGAGAATCCAGAAATTGGTATTATTTCATTGAGGTTTGAAATAGTTAAGTTCAAAATTGATCAACTGCTGCATCATACTCCTAGTGCAGACCTGCACTATTGCTGCTGATCTCAGCTTATTATTTGCTTCCTAACTACTTATTCACTTGTTCTTATTGCATGAAATTTGGTTTACTAGTACTTTGTAGTATAGGCTTGAGTTTTATGAGCTTTATTTTCACTTAGAAGCTTATTTGATTAGCTTAAATTGGTCTGCAAGTTGCCATTTTGGAATGTTTTAGCTTTATTCGGTTGTTGACTGCATAAGTGCTTATTGGCTTATTCTGAGAGCTATTTTGGTCACAATAAGTTGTTTTAAGCTTTAATTGGTGTGTTCATCTGTTTTTGAGCTTTTGGTGAATTTTGGTACTGTTTAGCTTATTTCTAGAGCTTATTTGAGACAGCTTTTTACCCAAACTGCTTATTAGGGTTCAGAAAAGTTCTAATTTCATTTTTCATAGCTTCTTAATATCATTTTAGATTTTTCTGCAAAGTTTCATAATTTTCCAAATCAGTTTGCTATTTTTAATCATTTAATTACTTTCTAATAGTTTTTTTACCCATAAATATATATATATATATATATATATATATATATATATATATATATATATATATATATATATATATATATATATATATAAATTTTCTTTTAATATTTAGAACTTAGGAAAATTATTTTCACAATTTTAGGACTTATAATTTAGGATTTCACTTTTTAGGTACGTTTTTAAAAAATCGTAACGTACGATTTTAAGTTTAAATTTTTGATTTTAGAATCGTGTGCTTAGATTACTTGTACCCCTAGTTTGATAGCTTGTTTTTATTGGTTATTTCATATTCGTAGTGTAAAACACCAAAATATCGCTCTTATATCACCATTCACTTCACATTTCGACACCGTTACCGACAACTCGACTTCAACCTTCGTTAGGACTACGACCCGGGGAAATACATTCGTTGTATTTTCTTTGGAAAATAAATATACTTAAAACGATAAATCAATGCTGATATCACTAACCAACGTAAATACAAGCAAACTCGTCATGTTAGTACAGGTCATCCTTACCGAAGTGCAGGCACATTGGGCATTCCTTTCAAGGAAAAGCTCAGAGTTTGGCGGCCAAAAGGACTGAAATCTCCTAATTTGGGGGTTCAAGAAATTCAACATTGATGTACATGCATAATGATTCCTGAACAAATCAGCTCAGGACTCGTGCAGCAACAATTTGTCTTGGGAAGAATATCGGTGGTTATTCTTCATGTATCCTTTGTTCATATCTTAAATCAAATTGTGTGTGTATATATATATATATATATATATATCCAAAATGTAAATAGAAACATATATAAAACCAACAAAAATATAAAAATCTGAAAAATAGAAAATCCAAAAATAGTTTTTCAAGGCATGTCTTCTGGTATCGATAACATTTACGGTCCTAGAAATGTCATTCAATAATGACACGGGTCTTTAAATGAAGTTCGAGCAGAAGTTCAAAGGTTTTTAAAACATGCCTACGTGGCTTGCTATTACTTCAGATACGCAACCCGGTTTTCAAAATGAGGAAAGCCTGTCGCCAAAAAGACGGTTGTTCCTGACAACAGATGAAGTTCATCCGGGCATGGATTACTTTACATCTGTGCACCCTCGATCTAATGTACGTGTTAGTGCATTATTTCTTGCATTATAAGAGAAATCTTCTATGTATCTCAAATACTTCCATTCTATGATTCTTCAGGAAAGTATTTGGGTTTCACATGGTGGTCACATGTGCTTGAAAAATCAATTGGACTTATGATTACATAAATTGTTTCTCAATCAACGACACCAGCTCTTTCAATAGAAATTGGGTCATTAATTGAGGGGGAGAGTAATTTATGACAATCATCGGGCATCCACAACTCATTAGGCTAATCAATTGAGAAATGACGTGTTTCTATCAGAATGTCAGTTTGAGAAAATTGTTGATCTAGGGTTGTTAATCTAAGAGTGTGAGTTTGTCTTTCTTACAACTTTTGGCTTTCTATAAGAAAGGAAATCAAGGATAAGGACTAGGACTAGAACACAACTCCACTCTTTAGAAGTATTCTGTGAGGATTTAAAACACTTAGGATGTTACTCCTTTATGATGTGTTTAAGATACTTTGAGGTTATACTGTTAAGTATGCGGAATCTACTTAACAATACTTAGAAGGTTTTGTTTGATGTAATAGTAATGCATTATGAACAAAGAACACAATGTTTAACTACAAATGATTCAATATTATTCAAGAATAATACGAGTGATCTCAATATCACTAGGGTTACAACGACCTTGAATCTTAACAAAACTTGTATATCTGTATGTAAGCATCTAACCTAGGATCTCCTTTTATAGACATATGGAGTCCTTTACAAGATAAGTATCTACCGTATATTTCTAACTAATTGTGATATACATAAGATCTATTTCATACTTATCCTTGATACATCCTTATCATAACAAAAGTACCTTCTGTTATATACTAGCAGTACTAATTTCATAGTTTGTACTGTTAGTTACTCTTCAGCAGTCTTCACTTGTACACTAGCAATTTGTACTGTTAGTGTATTCTTCCAGCAGTACTAAGTCTTTGAACATTTAATTCTCAACAATCCTCCCCTAAAATTGTGATTTACCCTAAATCATCAAGTTTCTTTGAATTAAATGAGGACTGTGAGGACTCTTCCAAACACTACATTGTTATCCTTAGTCTTCTGGCTTTCATCTCTTCTGATAGTTGAAATATTTTTCTGATCAAATCTTTTGCCATCTCTGAATCTTCTTCAACTTTCAGTCTTACTGCAAGCATAACCATTAATGTAGTTGTTCTGAGTGGATAATGTCTTTCAACAAACATATAAACCACCACTCCTGCTTTTGTAGAAACTTTGTGAACTCCACAGTTATCAAACAATCTCCATGTGATATGCAGATCATTAGCTTGTAATCTCCTTAGTGTATCACTTCCATCTGGCTCGTATAATCTTTTCAGCTCAACCCATAGCTCTTTATCTTTATCATCTATAGGATCTGCAGTCTTGAATCTCTGTTGAACTAAGTTCCAAAGCTTATCCAAGTCATCTCTGTCAAAAGCCTTGATCATGTCTTCAAAGAACTTGTAGACTTCAAACTTTCCTCCTACTCTGATAATTTTCCAACCCTTGATTCTTCCATCTGAGTACACTTCCCAATCAATGATGGGATGCTTGGCTTGAATAGGATCAATATTAAGAGCCTCTGGAACTACCACTATCATGCCATGGATCTGTTCATCAATTAATATTTCTTCTAGCTTTTCTTCCTTTGCTGGTTCTTCCTCTGCTGGTTCTTCTTGAAATGTTCCTTCCTCAGTTCTTTGCTTCTTGGATTCTCCTGATTCTAATTGGTCTGATGCTCTCTTCTCTCCTCTTCCTTCACTCCTTTCAAGATCAACTCTCAGAAACATCTGCATTCTCCTATGAGAGTCAATGTAAATTCTTTAAACTTCTTCAAAAGATCTTCCCTTGAAGTGATGTTCCTTCCAGGTATCATGGTGCTTCAGATATGTCTTCATATAGCTTAACTGTTCTTTTCTAGTAGGGGGCTTCTTATGTGCAACTTTCTTCTTGCTTTGGCTCTTTTTGATCTGCTGCAATAGGTCATCAATAGCTTGTTCTTGTTCTTCTCTTATAAACTGTGACCTTTCCTCTTCTTGTAGCTTTGCAGCTAACTCCTTATCAGCAGCTTCTTGAGCAGCTTGTTCTTGTACTTTAGTCAACAGCTTTTGTTCAGTTAGTATTTGAGCAATATTCTCTTCTTTAGCTACTCTTGCTAATTCTTCTTCATGAATTCTTTTAGCTAATTCTTCATCTAAAGCAATCTGAGTTTGATTTTTCTTGGTTGAATTCTGAGAAGATGGTTCTTCTTCTTTCATTATTTCCTTACCCTTGTCTGATCTTGATCTCTTTGGCCTTCTTGTGTATACTGCACCAGCAGTACCTTGAGAGCCACCAGTATCTTCTTCAGGAATACTAGCAGTACCATGAAATGCACTACCAATACCTTTTGTAAAACCACCAGTACCTTGATCCATTTGCTGTTCTTGCCTCCCCTGAGTATCAAACTCCTCTTGGACCAAAGTGACATGAGGATCATCATCTAATTGGGCAATCTTCCTCCCCTGTTTGGAAGATTCCTCACCTTGATCTGCCCCCTGATCATCTGATGAGCTTGATGAAGAAGATGATTCAGTAGATACTACCATTTGAGCTGATCTCTTTCCTTTAAATGCCTTGACCTGTTGCTCCAATTTGTTGACTTTGAGCACCAGCTTTGTATACACCTTGCCAAAAACCTTCTTGTCAGAGATGATATCAGACACCAAGCTAGCAACCTTCTCAGACAATTTTGTACACAAATCCGTCAATTCTTTTAGTGTCTGTCTGCCCTCAGCACTTCCTGGTGTGTTACCTTCAGGGAGAGGTGCATCATGGGGCAAAGACTCATAGTCCACCACATGGTGAGCTTCTGAGCCACCCAAAATTTCCGGTTGGCTTGGGATTCCACCAATAGTACTAGGTTCATAGGAACTTGGTACTGTTGGTGTTGCCATACATTGGGTCTTAACTATGGTACTTCTGTCCTGCCCAGCTTCGAAGCCTGAGACAGTAGAAGCAGCCCTTTCTATAATGACAAAGTCAGCCTCATCTGCTACATTGGGAGGGGTACGAACTCTGTGCTGAGGTACATCAGAGTCCTGTCTGGATAATGACCTATCTGGTGATGAGGTTAGTTGTGAAGGTGATTGTTATGTTGTTGTGGGTATGTGTTGGGAGTCAACTGGGCTTGTTGATCCTTCACCCTGTAGCTGTAGCATTGAATCAAAAAGTGGAATTTCTTCCCCACTATACCCTTTTGAGGCCATCCTCATATTACTGAAAAGTTTTTGGGTAAGTTTGGGTGTTGGATAAACATTGTTGTGAGGAAGAAGTTGATGTTTCCTCATGTTCAAAATAGTTTGGATGAACCTGGGATACATCAAAAACTTTGATTTGCTATCAACATTTTTAACCATACCTTCAAAGATGAGTTTTGAAAAATTGAATGTTGTGGTTGTAGCTAAGTATATGAGAGCAGTTGCAATATTGCTACTCAACTGTTCCCATGAGGTTTTCTTAGGACTGAACAGTGAAGGATGGTGTGAATTAAAAACCTCCATTGTGGGGCAAAACAACCTTTTTGAAAAGTTAAAGATTGGGATTGGATGTTGTACCCCATCATGGTTAAATTTTCAAAGATTTAAATGTTTGGCATAGCACTAATACCATTGTCATCCAGATGGAGATGCCTCCTGAGTGATGATTCAGTAAGTGTGATAGATTTACCATCCACTGTGACATTTAACTCTTTGTCACCATTGTCAAATATTTTGACTGTAGCAATCTGCCAAAACTATTTGATTTGGGAGACATAGATAGTGGGTTTTAAGGTTAAAGAATACCTTATGTGGGAACCATTTAAAAAGTCCACTATCTGATGAAAGTAAGTATCATCCTCTGCTTTTTCCAAATACGCGACCATATTATGCTTGTCAACAAAGGATAAAGAAGCCATTATTTTTTTCAGTAAAAGTGTGATTTGACTACTGTGAATAGTGTAATTTTAGGTTAGAAAGTAGATGAAGAAAGTGAATTGAGATATTATGAAAGACTTATGAGGGTTTCTATTGGACCGACTTCAATTAAAAGATAACTTTTGATTGAAGAAAGGTGAATATAATAATTTAAAAGTAAAAATATCCAAAAAAGAAACACCCTTAAGATAAGATATTGACCAGTAAAAATCTCAACAAACTCTCAACGGCTAATTTCAAAAAGCTTTTATTTCGCACCAGTACTAACGGTTATCCAGCAGTACAAACTTAAGCCCACCAGTGCTAACTTTTTTCCTGGCAGTACAAACTTTTTGGAAACATTTGACTCGGCAGTATGAACTCAATTTTGATTAAAAACCATACTGCTAACAACCATTTTTGAA
This sequence comes from Artemisia tridentata subsp. tridentata, assembly GCA_021014915.2. Classification (NCBI taxonomy): domain Eukaryota; kingdom Viridiplantae; phylum Streptophyta; class Magnoliopsida; order Asterales; family Asteraceae; genus Artemisia; species Artemisia tridentata. Next base: position 179,587,735 of record CP139503.1, read on the forward strand.
GGGATTAAGTGTAAAGACGGACACTTAATACATAATTTCGGTTTAATGCAATCTCTGGTTGTGTGAGAACCAATGATTTCAGTTATAAATAACTGCCTGTGATCAGATAAACTCATTCAAAGAGCTTTCTTGACAGGGTTTCCAGCTCGTGGCAGTTGTTGCCTCTAACACAATTGTGTTAGATTCACGTTTGCTCGCTGTTTTCTCTACAAGATGTCCTTAGACTAACTCATTATACATAAAGTATAAAATGATAGAGAGTGAGTTATGTCAGTTACTATCTGACTAACTAAGCCATCAATTCCAATTCAAAACAGCATAATAAGATCTCAAGAAAGAAGATTTAAAGAATCAATTAACTTAGGTATAAAACCTTAGTTAATGTATTCCCAAACTCTGTCCATCATCAACCTATTATGTCAGCAACTGAACCACCCTTTGCTACTCACACAATGCACTAATAATTTCTTTGTGCTTAAACTTCCAAATACTGCTTCATGAGAGCTTCAGAGCTCTTGATATATTGAAGATTTGTAGCTTGAAGATCCTTGATGATATTGCATGGTTTAAGGGGAAGATGACATCTTTCATATAGTTAGTTTTGTCATTATCAACTCCATGACTTGCAAATGTTAGTCCAAAACCAAGAAAACAAATTGCAAAGCATTTGCTTCATAGCAATAGAAACAAATGACTAACAGTTCGAACAAATAGTCAAAGTTTGTACTAACAGTACAAATGATACAAAAAAGTACTAATTGACAAGCCTAGCTGTACAAATCCATTTTAATGTACAAAAACACATAGATTAAAAACTTTAAGGGTTAAGCATTCCAATATTTGCCACCAAGTATTGAAACCTTCCAACATCAAAGGGTTTAGTGAGAAGATCTGCAAAGTTTTGAAGAGTATCAATTTTAACAACTTGAACTAACTTTTTCTCATTGCAGTCTCTTATAAAGCGATGCCTAATTTCTATGTGTTTTGTTTTAGAATGCTGCAATGGATTTTTAATAATGTATATTGTACTGCTATTGTCAATATATATCATGGTGTTCATAAAATTATACCCATAGTCAAGCAGTTGATTTTGAATCCAAAGCACTTGACCACAGCAACTTGCAGCAGCTACATACTCAGCTTTAGTTGTAGAGGTTGCCACAATTGTCTGCTTCTTACACTGCCATGATATAAGTCTGCAACCAAGGAATTGACATCCACCAGTTGTTGATTTCCTGTCCAGGCTTGCACCAGCATAATCACTGTCTGAATATGCCACCAAGTCAAAAGGTGATTCCCTAGGATACCACAGACCCAACCAAGGTTGACCCTTAAGGTATCTAAAGATCCTCTTGACAACAGTTAAATGAGAAGCGTTGGGAGTGACTTAAAACCGTGTACAGGCACACACAGCAAACATGATATTTGGTCTTGATGAAGTTAGGTACATCAAGGACCCTATCATTGAATTGTAGGTATGTACATCAACATATTCTCCATCAACATCTTTAAGTAAAGGTTTCTCTGGATCAACAGGTGCGCTTGCCACTTTAGCATCGGTAAACTGAAACTTCCTTAGTATCTCTACCACATATTTATCCTGACTGATAAATATGCCTTCAGTTGATTGCTTTACTTGCAACCCTAAAAAGAAGGTAAGTTCCCCCATGGAACTCATCTGAAACTTATCATGCATAAGTTTCTCAAATTCTACACACATCTCCTTTCTTGTGGATCCAAATATGATGTCATCCACATAAACCTGTACCAACAAGATATCCTTCTTGTTCTTCTTGATGAATAAAGTATGATCAATCTTGCCCCTTTGAAATCCATTCTCTAACAAATAAGAAGCTAAAGTCTCATACCATGCCCTTGGAGCCTGATGTAGTCTATAAAGAGCTTTCACAACCTTGTACACCTGGAGGTTGTGAGACATACACCTCCTCTTCAATAGTACCATACAAGAAGGAACTTTTAAAATCCATTTGGTAAACAGTGAAGCCCATGAAAGAAGCATAAGCTAAGAATTGTCTGATTGCTTCAATCCTTGCTACTGGTGCAAAAAATTCTTCATAGTCTATTCCCTCTTCTTGTGTATACCCCTTGGCTACAAGTCTAGCCTTATTTCTAATCACAATACCCCTTTCATCCCTCTTATTTCTAAAAACCCATTTGGTGCCAATTACCCTCATACCCTTGGGTAAATCCACTAGTACCCAAACCTTCTGAATCTTGAATTGGAGAAGCTCATCTTACATTGCTTCTACCCTGCTTGAGTCTTCTAAGGCTTTGAGAACATTTTTTGGTTCAGATTGTGAGAGGAAACACACAAACAAGCATGTGTTGGCATCTTCATGCTTCTTTTCTTCATAAACAGCACTAAGAAACCCTTGTTGGTCTGAAGTCATAATCTATCTTCTTGTCTTCACACCAGACTGTATGTCCCCAATCACATTGTCTCGGGAGTGATCTCTATGTATCATTGTGTGTGGAGTAGAGAGAACTGGATAAGTAGGTGGTAGATTGTTGATATCCACCACATCTTCTGAGTAATCAGCAGTATTAGTATCTTATGGGCCAGCAGTATGAACATTTTACCCAGCAGTACTAACTTGGGGTTCAACAGTACAATCTTTATTTGTACTGTTATCTTGATTCTCTTGATCTTCAGTTCCACCTTCATTGTTTTCATCTTCAATACCTTCCTTGGCTTCATCAGTAGAAGGTTCACCATTCTTTGAAGATGAATCCACACTGTTCCATATTGGCATCAGCAAATGATCTTGATCTTTCTCCTTTCCCAAGCCTGCTTCATTTGTTGCATCTTCAGCTTCTGAACCTGCAAAATCATTAGAAAAGGTTCCTGCAACAACTGGCACATAATTCATTGACTGGGTTAGAGTATCAAGGTCTAATAGCCATTTTGGACCTTCTCCTACAATATTAGATTTATTTTCTAAAAACTGAACATGCAGGTTCTCCTCAACTTTCCTTGTTCTTGTGTTGTATACTCTAAAAGCTTTGGTATTTAGTGAGTACCTGATGCGCGTAATGTGTCGTTGCGGTTTAGCAGTATTAATGCCTACTCAAGTTTTAAATTTATATTTAGCCGACTTATCAATAACACACACACACTTAACGAGCAGTGTACCCGGTCAGTATGAATATAATGGTAAGTAGAGTGTCAATCACTAAGAGTGGAACGTATTATCTAGTTATTCTAGTCAGTATTTTAATATCCTAAGTTAGCTATACAACCTAATCTAACGCAAGGGGGTTCAGCCTGAGAGACTGGCACGGTTTGGTTATAATTAAGTAGAAAACTAAACTAATGAGCACGAATCAGCGATTAGCACACACGTACACAGATAGATACTTGAGACAATAAGAAGACCTGTCCTGATAATTAAGTAGCTTGTCACTTGTTTTATTGCTAGTTTTATATGAAGTGTATATAATTAAACCTTTCTCGTTGGCTCTAATCTTATCGGCGAGTAAACCCTTAATGATTACTTATGTCTATCCTATTTATTCAAGAGACGCTAAAACAAATAGGCGAGGAAGGGGCATTGCGACCCAAGCAAGACTCAGCTAGACACAGAGGTTATCAATGCACTATTAAAAGTCACCAAAGACATCAACATATAAACTTTAATTAATGGGAAAGCAATATTAAGGGGAGTGCATGATCTTCCGTAGTCACATGACACAAGCCCATCAATCCTGATGAATTAAAGTGTACTAATACAATAAAACAAAACTACTTAATGAATTGAATACATGCAGGACCTTCTTACAGCTCTTGTATCTTTGTTTGAGGTGTGTCTTGTGCTGCTTGGTCGTCTGAATTCGGCTCTAGGGTTATTTCTTCACACACTGTCCAAGACTCTCAAATTCGTCTGACCTTGGGGTATTTATAGTTTCTGTCTCAGGGATCGATGTGGCGCATAGAGTTGTTAGATGCGGCGCATTGACTTAACTTCGCGTGGGGTCCAAGATTAATATATTCAGGAATATTCGTACACCGTCTTCAGATGCGGCGTATCTTGATCTTTATATGCGGCGCATGTACTTTAGCTGTCTTGGATTGTAACTTGTGAAATCTTGATAGTGATACGCCGTATGTTAGAAGTATATTGCGGCGTATCTGGAATAAAACGAGCTTGATCTTCTAGATTTCAGTAGGCTTTTGACATCTTGCTTGTTTTGCTCCATAATTAATCCAAAATCGCCAAGTTTCACATAATGCTTGTTTTTACCTGAGAATTACTAAAGTAAACATTAATGTATCGATTCTCATAGATAATATAATAAAACAAGTCAAATAAATATGATAAATGATGATAATAAAATGTACTTATTTGAGTTCATCAGTACCCAACCAAGAATCCTTCATCTGATTTGCCATCAAATTTGCCTAGATGGTCTAAGGTATTTAGAATAGTTACATGACACCCAAAAGGACTTGGAAAACCTAATGCAGGAGTTCTACCTTTAAACAGCTCATATGGTGTCTTGTTTTGAGGTTTAACTACCAAAACCCTGTTCTGCACATAACAAGCAGTATTAACTGCTTTAGCCCAAACAGTGATGGGTAGCTTAGAGTCAGCTAACATGGTTCTAGCAGCTTCTATTAGTGTTCTATTTCTCCTTTCAGCAACCCCATTCTGCTGAGGAGTTCTAGCAGCACTAAACTCTCTTCTAATACATTTTTCCTTATAGAACTCATCCATAACTCTATTCTTGAACTCTGTCCCATTGTCACACCTAATGACTTTTACTTTCTTATCCACTAAGTTTTCTATCTCTGTAATGAATTTTTTAAGAATGCTAGGTGTCTCATCCTTAGAACCTAAAAAGAAAGCCCATGTGAATCTACTATAGTCATCGGTAACTACAAGACAGTACCTTTTATGCATAATACTACTCACAGATGTAGGGCCAAATAAATCCATATGTAGCATAAACAAAGGTTGATTAATAGAGTTAAGGGTCTGGGGCTTACAAGAAGCCTTGTGTTGTTTGCCTTTGAGACAGGCAACACAAGTCTGGTCATTTTCAAAATGTTTCTGAGGCAAGCCTCTTACCAAACCATCCTTAACAATTTTATTAATGGTTTTAAAATTTATATGACCAAGTCTTCTATGTCATAACATGGACTCATCCAATGTAGACTTTGCAACAAGACAAGTAAGGGCCTTTTTAGGAACAATCTTCTTCATATCAACACTGTACATGTTGCCCTTTCTTGGAACTTTAAGTAGAACCTGACTTTCATTAGGAAGCTTAAAGTCTGGGGAAAGCACAAGACATTCAGTGTCAGTAAAAAGAACCTTTTTCTTTTTTTCACACATTTGTGAGATACTAAACAGGTTATACTTAAGCTCTTGCACAAAGTACACATCTTCAAAGTCTAATTTACCGGTTTTCAAGGTGCCTTTACCAGTAATTCTTCCTCCTTTTCCTCCCCCAAAGGTAACATATCCTCCATCCATCGGTTAAAAGTCTGAAAGATAGGACATGTTGCCTGTCATGTGCCTGGAACATCCACTGTCTGCATAACCTTGTTCTTCTTCATCATCCTGTGAATGTCCACACACACAAAATAAGGAAATTAGTTTCCTTGGGGTACCCAAGCCATCACTGACTTGGGTTTACCTCGTGCATCAATATAGTCAAATCTTTTTAGTATAATTGATGCACCATTGGGTTTGATTGGTCTCCATACCCAACATGCTGAGGCCTTAACAGCATTAGCCCTCTTATCCCCAGCAGTTTTTTTAGAGGTACTAGTGAAGGTCACCCTTTTTAGACCGAATCACACATATATTCAATACTAGAGAGAGAAAGATTATGTTTAGAGAGAGAAAGTGCTAGAGAGGAAAATGACAGAATTTCTCATTCCATACACAATCCACACCTCTCAAATGAGAAGTTTACACCTTATATAGTCTCCCATGATATGAGACTAGGGAAGTGTGCCGTCTTTACATATTTCACTAATTCAACATTAACGTAAATACTAAGACTAAACTAGACGGCACACTTCTACTAACATGTATACTATATTTTTACGATTCTAACGAGCTATTACATGACCATATTACAAGACTCATTGACTCGATAATGATCGTCACTTTAAGCATTCCCAACAATCTCCCCCTAAGGGACGATCATTGAGATCTCTCTTTGATTACATTTATGATCATCACTTTTGCGTTTCCAACAATCTCCCCCTAAGGGGTGATCATTGAGATCTCATTCTGTGACATGTAGGTTATGGGTCCATCAATAGAAATGGATGATCATTAATCTTCTATGATTCTTGTTGTCTTGAACTTTGAGTCTTCGTGTAATAGCTTTGCTTGATTCTTTGATCCAATCTTGCTTTGTGCTTTTACAACCTTAAATGACCAATACTTGAATTAATACAAAACATGTTCCCAACAATCTCCTCCTAAGGATTGGTCATCAAGGTTGCTTGACGTCTTCTTCGCTTCTTCGGCTTCGACGTCATTTGGATCTTTGTTCTTTGTTCTTGTTGTGATATGATATGGTAACGTCTCGATCAGCCTTTTCACCAATGTTCTCTAATGATAATTTCTTTACGTCTTTTCCATCATGCTCATATGTCTTTTGATTGTTGTTCTTCAAGCGGTTCTCACTTCATAAGCTTCCATCTTTTGACTTGTGAAAGTTTGTAATGCTTGAACTTTGACTTTTCTTTAGCTTCTTTGGACTTTTGTTATCTCTTAGTCTTTGTGAGAACTTTTCTTCAGGATATGAGCATGATGGAATGGTGGTGGTATAACTCCCGGTCTTCATGATTAGCTGCAGTGTAAACAGTTAGTAATAAATCATCCGGCACTTACAGGTTCGGACTTCGATATTGTCAACAGCATAGTGTGAAGACTTTCTCTAATCCTTACCCAGGCTGTTCTGAATCAGATACCCCCAAAAGGGCTTACACAGACACACTGAAGTGCATTAACGATTCAGTGAGTCGTTGGAGATCACCCCACGACTGTAGACCGTTTTGGAGCTAACACTAAGCGTAACCCACAATGGATTACTGAAGTGACCTGCTGTCAAGGCTGTTTGATGTTGACCCTGGCAGGATTTCCAGTCAATCACTGAGAAACACAATTTGTGAATTCTCTCATGAATTTTCTCGGCAGATTACTAAGATCTGCGAAGGACACTCTTATAATTTACAACTGGTATTCCTTTTGTTGAACAACCATTGTATGCTAAGTGTACCTAAGAGATCTTTGATGTATCTCATGGCTCTAGACTCAATTAAGTGCGTAATTTTGGTCGTCGGAGGCATGGAGCAGAGTGCCTCCTCTTCAATATCAACACATCTCAGAGTGAGAGGTCGATAGATAATGAAGGGTTCTCCGTGTGAAATGAAACAAGTGTCTTTTGAGAGACACCTGAGTGGCTAGAAGGTTTAGTGCAGTGCGTCACTGGGTCCATGACGACTTAATCTTCAATACCGGTTTTACCGTGGTTACATCCAGTAGCATATGTATTGAACCCGGTGTCTGCCCTAAGGTTGATCAAATGGAGGGCTATTTCTTTTCACCCTTTTCTTTACTTTTCTTTTTCATTCTTCAACCCCTTCTTTCTACTTTCATTTCATTTCTCCTTTTTTCATCATACCTAGGACTTTCTAGTTCTAAACTATTGATGTTATCCTCGGGTAGATCCCTCCGGCTCTGGCGGATCATAGGACGATTTTTCCTAACCTTAGTAACCTTATATCTTCATGACTCTCCTATTGTTTGCCATAAACCAAACTTTTTGAAAATCTCTCAAAGTGCTTATGATTGTAAAAACATATTTTGTTAACACTTTGAGAGTTTTGTGATTTTCAGAGATACTCCCCCTTAACATGTGCTCATAAGTATTTAAGGTAAATTTGCACATGTCGGGAAGAGTTAGCACTTTTTGAATTGATTGATTTTCAATGAACATGATCTTTGCGAGACACGTTTACATAACTATTAGAACTAGCTTGAAATTATTACCCGTCCAGATCACATTCAAGGAAAATCTCTCGAAATCGGTACATTCTACTCAGACACATCCTTTGCGAGACACGTTTACATCACCAAATAAACTGGCTTGAAATTATTACCCGTCCAGGACATGTCTTTTCGATTACTGACTTTTGTTATCGTGAAATAACACTCGTGGAATCAATGGAGATTTAAAACTCTTTTTCCGTTGAAAATTGTTTGAGAAACCCGGTGTTTCTCTTGGAGTTTTAAAATCTGAAGAAGAAGATTTCCATCTGGAGTTGAACCTCATGGGTTCTCTGTGAAGATTTGTTTTTGTGATAAATGGTAACCTTCCGGTATTTGGAATGTTCAAAGCAGAGTCATTCTTATGTTGAAGCGAAAGCAATTCTAATATTGAATATTTGAAAGGTTTCGAACGAATTTGCTTTGGTCTCCATACTTGCTTTACCGGTGTAAAACGAAAGTGTGGTGTTTGAAAAACTTGAGTCTTTTCTTTTGAAGCATTTGGATTTGAAAACTTTTGAGAAGTAAGTGTTTCAGAAAAACTTGGTTTCTTCGAAAAATTTCTTCCTTTTTGCAAAAAATAAGTTGTAAACTGGGAAACCTTTTTCGAAAATGGTTTTGAAGATTCACCCGTGTAAACCTTCTTCGAAACACTCACTTTTGGTGTTGAAGTATTTGAAATATGAGCCTTTCCCTTTGATCGGTTAAGAGAATCAAACTTCACTTTTAAAGCATTGTATGAAGTTCTCAAGTCACTGTATTCTTTTTGAATAGAAAGATAATATTGAGATGCCAATTTTGATTCTAAAAAGGCAATTTGTTTCAAAAGTTGATCTTTTTCGGCTTTAGAATCATCCATTTTACGAGCCAATTTCCGTTCGAACTCAACATTTTCTTTTTCAAGTCTTTCAAAATAATTTTCGAATTTTGTCGTTGTGTTGAAAAATTCAGTTTTGGCATCCTCAAAATCGTTTGTTTGTTGAGCTAAAAGCGTTTCAAGCTCAACCACTTTTGTTTGAAGCACATGATTTTCATTTTCAATTTTATTTTCAAAAAGATACATTTTCTCCCCCGTTTCCTTTTCAAACACTGGAGTATTAGAATCGAACATAGGATTTGGAAAGGAAACTTTTGTGATTTGAGACTCAACCTTTTTCATCTTTATTGATTCAATCTTTTGCAAAACATTTTCAAACTTTTTATCAGCGAATTCAGACAATTGAGACTTTAAATCTTCAGTCTCTTTTTGTTTCTTGTTTGATTTTTGTGTCTGAACTCGTGAACGTTTGATTGAATCAAACAGGTTTTGTAAATCTGTTTCAAATGCTCATTTTCATTTTGTAATGATGCTACAGTGTGTTCAACTCAATATTATTTGTTTCAAGTTTTTCAAAATCGTGGGAAACTAGAAGGGGAGTTGAATAGTTTACCGGTTTAAAAACTTCTTTTAAACATCTTGTTTTAAAAGTATGATATTGGAAACTTTGATTCGAACACTTATATGTAATCAATCAACACCAATATGAACTAGACACTATTCTAACTAATGATAAATAATAAAAGTAAAGAGTAGAGTTGGAAAGATCAAACCGAGACAGAGGATTTATAGTGGTTCGGCTACGAAGCTCTTCTTCGCCCTACTCCACTCCCCGAGTACCACACTCGAGAGTTTCAAGCACTATGTCAACAACCTCCCTTAAGGCGGAGAAAACCGTACACGTCGCTTATCCTTTTTCCGACACTAAGCTAGATGTCGAGTGCTAATCTTAGCTAGCACCAATCTACCAAGGTCCACGTGACCAAACACACAAGCCCAATGGCTTCAAGAGATCACCAAGATCTCAACACAATCACAATGATCAACAATCACTTCACTCTACTCAACTAACACTAACCTAATGACCCTTGATCTTCTTGATCAATCACACAAGCCCAATGGCTTCAAGAGATGTTCACTATCTCTATAGATCACACTTGATCTTCACTCTCACTCACAAAAAGAAAATAAACTTGATGTATGCTAAGACACAACAAGGTTGTAACAAGTGTTACAAAAACCTATCAACTATAACTCTAGTATCTTCTTGATTACTTGAGTTCTTCTCTTGCTAATGAAGAGGGATGACAACACCTTGTATCAACTTGGATACTTGTGTTCTTCTCTTGCAAGTGAAGAGGTATGAAGAGGATCACTTGAAGGATGATTGGATCACTCTTGAAACAAAGAAAAACTAATCTAAATGAACCTAAGAAGTGAAAGGTGTGAGAGGATTTAGCTAAGGGATTTTTCTGTGTGTGAAGGGTGCCTAAAACTGTGAAAGAGTGGGTATTTATAGGCAAAGAAAATCTGAACATTACAAAGAAATTCTGTACGGACGGCTCCGTTAAATACCATACGGCTCCACTAAATTTAGTGGAGCCGTGGTAGACTAGGACGCTCCAAATTTTGTCTTTTCTGGTGAAAACTTATTTGGGGAAGGTTGGAGCTGATTTTGGGGGGGGGGGGGGAATAGCTGTTGTGATTTTCAAACTAATTTTTCCATTAAAACATTTCTTAATATTTCAAAAATAATTTGTCATGTGTATTTTTGAAAAAATGTTTTGTCCCATTTAAAATGTGAATTTTCAAAACATAAATTCACTTCTTTGATCACTAGTTCAAGTTGTAACTTTGTTCAAGAGTGATTTGCGTAGAAACGGGATCTTCCGATTAAAAACTTGTTAACGTTAATTTTAACGTAACGTGAGTTCACATTTTGTCATCCTCAAAACGTGAAGTAATCGAAAGATATAAATAACGTTTTTAGAACATTATTTGCATCAACAATCTCCCCCTTTTTGATGATGACAAAATATAAACTCATTTTAGGTTAAAATTAGTTTTAACAAGTTTTTAATGAGTTTACTCCCATTTCTCCCCCTTTTTGTCAAATCAAAAAGGTGGTTAAGGCTCCCCCTTGATGTGTATCTCCCCTCATTTGGAGAACACCAAGGAATCGAGCAATGGATCGTGCTACAAAACAAAGTTAGACGACAAATATACAATATCTAACAAGTAGCACATTGTGACAAATAACCAATCCCTTAAAAGGAAAACCTCCACATAAAAACATTCATTCTTAAAACAAACAAGTGTCATAGTAATGTATGACTACATAGAAAGCACAAAGGAAGATAACAAGAAGCCTAAATTCCTAATGACTAGAGACAAGCTTCATTTCCAAGAGGGGTCCTAAGAGTTTATTGTGGAGGACTAAACAAGCAAGTGTTTAGTTGTTTTGGTTAGGAGGTGGTGGAGATTGGGGCCCCATTTGAGGTGGTGGAGGTGTCAAGAGATGTTCTATAAAGTAGAACATGAAATGAATCTCGTCTCTTAAGAAGTAGATGAGATTACGGTTGTGGAGACAACATAGGCAATTAGCACTATGTAACTCAAAGGGATGTGGTTGGTTGGGTTGTGCCATGATAGGAGATGGTGATTGTGGTAGGGTTGTTGGAGGTGAAATTGGCATGGCATTGTCCAATGGGGTGAAGGGAGATGGTGTGTATTCCATTGATGATGTAGTGTAATAGGATGATGAAGATGTTGTGTAGGTAGATGATGTTTTAGATGGTGCATAAGGTGGTGATGGTGAGTATGGAGTGGCTTGGGAAGGTGGTGTCATAGCTTCATCATCTCTTGTGAGATCCACAAAGAGTGGTTTTGAGGGTGGTTTTACGGTTATCCTAGGTTTCTTGGAGATTTGAGAGGTTGAACCATGTGTGGAGGACATGGTGTTTGTGTGATGGGAGGTTGAAGGTGAAGTGCAAGATAAGCTTGCAAGGGTGAGGCCTTATATAGGCAAGTTGGGTGAAATTTGAATTAAAGTTGATCCTATGGTGTAGGAGGGGAATCCTAGGGTGAATGTGAGGGTGCAAGGTTTGCAGGTTTGAGGTTAGGGTGATAGGGAAGTAGGAGCATTAGGAAAAATCCGTTATACAGGGTCACGGCTCCGTTAAATACCCCACGGTACCGTTAAATTTAACGGTGCCGTCCCTATTTAGTGGTGCCGTGACACTGTTGGCACGAAAATTTCTTTGCAGGCTAGTTTTGGGCAGCTAGGGGGGATTTTCTAGGGAAACTAATTCCTGGAAATGAGAGTGCCTCAACTCACTAGGTACTTATTTTCCTAATATATCCATACAATGCTACATCTAGCACATAAGGATGATCATGCAATGTTCTTAAATAATCATAAGCATGCAAGCATAAAAGGACAAGATAAAATATCATTCAAATATCACATAGAATATTCATGTAAGCATGTAAGATAATTTGAACATTAATTCCTAAAATTATCTATTAGTAATAAACCCTAGTAAGAGACATAAATCTCTTCCTAACTACTTATGACTTGAGTATTCCCCCTTCTTGTCACACTCTCGTCTTGAGTATTTGTCTCATTCTCATGAATAGGATCATCAAAGGGTGCATAGTGGGTGGTGAATTCGGAAGTGAGGATGGTTGAGACATATGACTCAGTTATGGGTTTCATGACAGGTGTGAACAGGGAGTATTGAGGACCATGAAGGTAAGGGTGAAAGGTCATGAAGTGATGATAGAGACGGGTTAGGAACATCCCATAGGGTATCAATTTATTCTTGTTACCATTGAGATGAACAATTCGCTTAGCGAAGAAGTAAGCAAGATTGTAAGGTTGTTGGGTTAAGAGAAAGTAAATCATATGAGCACAACACGCCGGGAGTTGCTCACGATTTCCTGTGAGACTTAGAACATTTTCTCGCAGGATGACTGCCCAAGAAAGTAGTTCATGACGCACTTCTTCCAAACGAATTTTCGTTGGATGTGGGTGAGGGTGAGTACGGATGATTTTGGTTAGTTCGGTTGGAGAGGGTATGTACGAATAGTACGGACTATTCTCCTCACGATAGTGAAAGAGAGACTCAAGACACCAATCTTAAGTATAGGCACATTGCCCATGATTGGGTATTCTAAGGATTTGAGCAAATTGCTCAAGAGTTAGAACGTATTTGAAGTTTTTGACCCAAAACCAAAGTGACAAGGATTGATCCTCGTTACGTACGAGTTCAACTTGTCAGAAGAACTCCAACACAAAGCGAGGACAAATGTACTCGTTAATGTGGAGTAGACAATCGAATCCTATAGCTCTAAAGGAAGTGTTGATGTCCCGGTGGTAAACTAGGGATGGATCAACGACACGGCCTTCATGAAACCGACGGGTTTCAAGATTGACATAGGCACGAATGTGGTTACCGGGTGTAGTGGGTTCACGTGAGATTTCGGGTGTATAGGTATCGATTAGGAGATGATCAAAATCATATTCATGAGACATTTTTGTGTCCTATAAGAAAATTTTAAGAAAAATTTAGAATAAAAACCAGTTGCATACAACACGTGCCTAGTGTGTGTCTATATGCAGACTATGTGGAGGTACGGTAATCTCGACTCAAAAGAAAAATAATGAGATTACCCAAACACTTCTGATTTCACTTTAGCTCAAACAAATATGTCGAAAAGTACATATTGATTATGTAATTCGGATAATATTTGTGAGATCATGAATGCATGAGAAAGTGTTTTTAGTTTGCATCAACAATGCATGAAAAAGAATAATTTCATGATCCTAATTTTGTGAGATTTTAAAATTGATGGAATTGGGGTGTTTTAGTGTTGATGACTTCTAATTTTGAAACATTCCTAGAAAAAGGTGAAAATCCCCAATTCAATTTTCATCAATGAACAAACCCTAGACTCAAAATTAGAAATAAATTAGAGTGAGAAAACTTACAACTTATGTTGAAAAGGGTAAAATGATTGAGGATCTTGAAATCAATGCCTTGAATATGATCTTGAAGAGGTGTAATTGAGTTTTGGGTTGTGAGGTTAGGTTATGACAGCAATTGCTGAGGTTGTGAGGGTTTGAAATGAGTAATGTGGGAAAAGGGGACTGAAATACGAAATGTTCCAGATGCACGGTTCCACGGTACCGTTAAATTTAACGGTGCCGTGCCACATTTAGTGGAGCCGTGATCTGCTGGGACTGTTTTCTGTCCCATTTTGATTTTTGACGAATAAGTCTCGCTGTTTTAGTGAGATCTTATGACACGAGGAAAGAATTTGTACCTAACAAATTCTTATGACTAGGGGTTCCTAAACTTGACTAGACGAGATACACGGGATGACTTCAAGAGTCATGGGATTTATGGAATATGTTCCATCATTCCTAGACCTAGACGGAGGTAGTTAAAGGATTCTCGTTTGAGAGGTTTGGTTAGTATGTCAGCGATGTTGTCTTGAGAAGGAACTTTCTCAATGGAAATGTAATACCCGAAATTTTAAAATATGCAAAATTACCAAATTGCCCCTGAAACCTTAAAAGTTAATTAAAACACTTATAAACTACCATATTAATTTCGAATCTCTGGTAATAAGCTACACATGAAGTAAATTAATTTTGAGGCAACCTTTCAACATTTGTACATGTCCAAATAAAAAAATAAAAAAAAATATTCTTGCACACACATATTTATATATACACCAAAAGGTTATTTATTTATTTAATTTATATTTATAAAACCAATTTAAATGAGATCATGATTAAAATAATTAGGAAACAAATCAAGTAAATTAAAATTCTGATATCATCCACCCATAAGCCGAAATCCCAGCCATGCCCTCCCCAAATCTCGGTCCATCTAATTTAATTCTAATTAACTCCTAATTTATTTCACTAAAAACCCTAAGTCGACATAACTAAAATCCCTCCTCCTCCCATACGATTTTCTGAGCAAGAACCAATATTTTTTGGAGTTCATTGAGGTGTAAGGAAGCTAAGAAAAATAGGGATTGGATTTTTGAATCCTTGATTCGATCGTGGTAATTGTTTTGTTCGGTTTTGTTCATCCGTGAGGTATTAATTCCATTCGACTAATTCTTATGTTCTAAAATTAAACTAGTATTTTTCTAATGATCCTTAGGTCATATATAACTCAAAAAAAATGATAAACATGGGTCATGCAAGATAAATCAAGCGTACGAAATTTAAATAGGTAAAACACACTTAATTCCCAAATATTGTTATACGAATTTTCTGGGTTGTGACCATAATTTTTACATGTTCTATGATGATCATATAAGTCTAGAAAAATAGCCTTTTGATTTGTGGAAGCTTTAATCATGTGTTCTTGAATTAATGGTATAATCGGATTATAAGAAAAATCAAGAAAAATTATGAAAACCCAAGGAACGATTTGGGTTTAGGGTTTTCTGGGTTGGATCTGATCAATAAATGTGTTACAATGATTGTGTAATGAGTGTTTAGTGATTGGATAAAATTAGGGCTTGTTTTAGATTTAAAAGGTGTAATCCGATTTGTTTTTAAATTACAAGGGTATGTTTTGCCAACTTTGAAACTTGTGGGGTATTTTTGTAACATGTTTTGGACCTGGAGCAACGTGTGAAAAATATAATATAAGGGTCTTATGTGTAAAATTCGCAAGAAAAGGGTTTATTTGGTAATTATTAATTCGATTTGAAAAATAATAAAATGGAGGGACTAAAAGTGAAAATTCTGGAAACTCATTGTTATTCTGTGAAAATAATGATATTAGAGGTGTAATGTGTAAATTTGAGGATTTGTGGGCTTAATATGTAATTGTTATTAAATTATGATTTGAATTATAAGTTTTGTAAAGTTAAGGGACCAAATGTGTAATTTCTGAATTCTGAGGGTCTGATTCATACTATACTTAATTCTGAGGTTACATTCTGTAATTTTGTAAAATAATATGCTTGGTTGGTAAATATGGATATTACAGGGATTAAATCATGAATTATGTAAATCTAGGGTTTGTTTTGTAAATATTGAAACTAGAGGGGTATAAACTGTAATCTGTGAAACTAAAGGGATTAAGATGTCATTCTGAATAAAATGAGTATTTAAATCAGTAACTTAAAGTATTTTCATGTTAGACCTTTGAATTTAAAATATTTGCATTTAAAACCCTACAATATGAAAATCTGTCATAATTAACCCTAAAGTTTTGCAACTTGATAAAATATACCTTAATCCCATAATAATCTGTAAATAAGGACTTAACCTACTATGTAATGATAGTATCTTGTTAAATATGGAAATCTGTTAATTCTGGAAACCTGCTAAATAAGGAAAGTTGTTATTTCTGGAAAGTTACCTAAAAAGGAAAAGTTACTAAAACTGGAAAGCCGACTAAAATAAGTAATCTGAAATTAAATAAGCTTTTAATAAGTTAGTCATGAATTCATGTAGATCCGCTGAAGACGGAGTTGCTTCCGACCTTGTTGTTCTGTTGTGTTTTCATTTGCGGTATAAGGTATAGATATTCTGAACCTTCTCACAGGTTTCTCATGATCTCTTTCATTTTTCTGATCTGTCAGCTTCTGTATTGATGCCATTGCTATGATCCCCTTTACTTTGAACCTCTCATATGATTCCCCTTTGTTATAATTCCTGATATGAACTTTGTTATGAAACTTGATTCTGAGCCATCTGTTATAAACCCTTTGAAATATGAACTTGTTATAACACTCTGATTCTGACATGATATCTGACTCTGAATTTTCCCTTGATACTTGACTCATTACCTTGTGACCTGAATATGCAAACCTCTGAATACCCTGAAGATTCATTTTGACATTTTAACTGAAATTGGAAACTTTCCTTAATGATATGAAAATGTTTTTGAAAAGCTTTTGAGTACGATGTTATAAACAGCACTAAAGGTTTTATAAAAATTTCTTTTAAAGACTATATGTATAAGAAGGTTTTACCAAACATCATTTTATGAAAGTCACTAGAAGATTATTTAAATACAAGTTAAATATGAAACCTTTGAATTAAAATCTTTTCTATGAACCTATAAACCTTTTTGATTATGAACTTTTGATATGACCTATTGAACCTTGATTTAAACCTTATTCTAAACCTGGTTATAAACTCTTGTTTGAAACTTAATTTGAACTTTGATATAAGTATTAATCTGATATACTATTTCTGAACCTGGACTTGAACATTGTTATAAACTCTGATATAAACCTATCTGATTTCTGAACCTCTGATATACACTTCTGTAACATCTGACATGGACCTTATAATCTGAACCTTTTGACATGACCCTCTGTTTATGACATGATACTTGACCTTTGACCCACGGTTTGATACCCGAGCCACCTCACTAGGCATGAGGGTTTCATGTCCATGTCATTGATGCACCGATGGCATGACTCTAGGGCAGGAGAGTGATGACCTGTCCCGTCCCTGACTTTATTTTATCTGGCGTGTATTGGTAGACTCTGGCCACCTGGGGCGTATGGATGCATCCTAGATTTGTTCTGTTTCTATTATCTGTTTATATTATCTGTTATATCTCTGGTGACTGATGGTGTGTGCGATACACGTCTTTCACAACCTATGGGAGCTAGCTACTCCATTTGATACATGAGGACACCCCTCATATTATCTGGTTACTGAGAGGACACCCTCTGATTGATGATGATGGCATGGTTATATATATATTATCTCTGTTTCTGGGTTCGTGTTGGATTACTGTTTACCTTTACCATATACATTACTTACCTTTGACCATTATTATACCTTGCACTATTTCCTTTTACCTTTACCTACTTATTATTCCCTATCCTTTATCCTTACTCCTTTATTCATCCTTTGATTCTGATTATATCTGCATGACATATATTTCTGACACTCTGTACTATTCTTTATTACTGCTTTGTTACTGTTATATCGGTTCACTGAGCTCTCGTAGCTCAGCCGCATTTCTTTTCCTGCGGCTGGTTTTTAGTAGAAGATGGGTATGAGTGGAGAGTACCATTGGACTTAGAAGACTACACTGTGATAGCCATTTGATATAGATGACTAGAAGAATTTATATTTTCAGACTTAGTATTTATTCCTTTGTAATTTTGTATTTCCTTGAAATTTCTTTGTAACCTTTGTATTCTTTTGTATTATTGAAGATGTATGCTTGTGTATGTTTCTGATATGTCACCATTGTTGTGACCTCTCTACCCTTGTCGGGTCGGGGTGTTACAGGAAATGTTTCCTTTCTGAACATTATCGCGAAGGAAGTGGTGGCGAATTTCAATGTGTTTAGTACGGGAGTGTTGGACAGGGTTTTTGCTCAAGTCAATAGCACCTTTATTGTCGCACATAATAGGAACATCATCTAAGTATATGCTATAGTCGTTAAGGGCTTGTTTCATCCATAGTGCTTGCTGACATGCCTTTCCGGCGCTTATGTACTCGGCTTCGGTAGTGGAGTTGGCAAGAGCTGTTTGTTTCTTGGAGAACCAAGAAGTTAGACAACAACCCATGAAGGTACAAACGCCACTCGTGCTTTTTCGATCCACGTAATCTCCCGCATGATCAGAGTCGGCATAGACAACAGTTTCTATACCGGTCCCCTTGGGATAAAATAATCCCAAGTGTATAGTGCCTTTAATGTATCGGAAGATACGCTTAACCACTTCAAGGTGAGAGGTTTTGGGATCCTCTTGGAAGCGAGCACAAAGGCAGACACTAAACATGATGTCGGGCCTACTTGCCGTGAGGTATAGTAAACTACCTATCATACCTCTATACTTAGTGCTATCCACGGACTCACTTTCTTCATCTCTCGTGAGTTTTATTTCCGTGGACATGGGAGTTTTCATGGGCTTAGACTCTTCTAAACTAAACTTCTTAAGCATTTCCTTACTATACTTAGATTGATTAAAGAAGATACCATCTTCCATTTGCTTAATTTGTAAACCAAGGAAGAAATTTAATTCGCCCATCATGCTCATCTCAAACTCGTCATGCATGATCTTAGAAAAATCATTGCACAGTTCTGGACAAGTTGAGCCAAATATGATGTCGTCGACATATATTTGAACAATGATGAGGTGTGAATCTCTTTTCTTTGTGAAAAGTGTGTTATCAACAACTCCCATGGTATATTCATGTTCAATCAAGAATGCTTTCAGTCTATCATACCAAGCTTTGGGAGCTTGCTTAAGACCATAAAGTGCTTTCTTGAGTTTATAAACATGATTCGGATGTTCGAAATCAACGAATCCCGGAGGTTGTGCATCATATACCTCCTCGTTGATATAACCATTTAGGAATGCACTTTTCACGTCCATTTGGTACAATTTAAAGTCTAAGGCACACGCATAGGCAAGGAGTATTCTAATAGATTCTAATCTAGCTACGGGTGCATAGGTTTCATCATAATCTATTCCTTCTTATTGGTTATAGCCTTGTGCTACCAATCTTGCCTTATTCCTAGTCACGACGCCATTTTCGTCGAGTTTATTCCTAAACACCCACTTAGTTCCTATGATGGTTTGATTCCTAGGAGGAGATACCAACTCCCAAACTTGGTTTGCAGTGAATTGATTAAGTTCCTCTTGCATGGCAAGTATCCAACTTTCATCCTTAATCGCTTCACTGACATTTTTAGGTTCTACGGTTGATATAAAACAAAAGAAATTACTTTTGTTTTGGGCTTGTGACCTAAGGGTTCTTTGGTTTAGGTTTCCTATGACATTTTCAATAGGATGGTTCTTGGATTCCTTAATGTTGACAGTATCGTCAATTTCAACTATTTCATCCTCAATGTCATCATCTAAGGTTTTCTTGCCATTATCCTTAACGGCTTCTTCCTCATCTAAGTCATCATCCACCAAGGGTGATGTCTTAGTTGGTGGAGGGCTTTCATCGAATGTCACGTTGAGTGACTCTTCGACTTTCATTGTTTCCTTATTTAGGACAATGTAAGCTTTACTATTTTGGGAGTATCCTAGGAAGACACCTTCGTAAGACTCTGGGTCAAACTTGGTGAGGTAATCTTTAGTGTTTAGTATGAAGCACTTGCTTCCAAACACTCTAAAGTAATCAAGAGTAGGTTTTCTACCTTTCATGATTTCATATGGGGTTTTTCCTAAGATAGGCCTAATTAAAATCCTATTAAGTATGTAAGTTGAGGTGTCCACCGCATTACACCAAAACTTTTGCGGAATTGATTGTTTATTCAACATCGTTCTACTCATTTCTTGTAGAGTATGATTTTTCCGCTCTACTACCCCATTTGATTGTGCAGTGCGTGGAGCTGAGAAATTGTGAGTAATACCATTAGCATCACAATATACTCCAAATTGCACTTCATTATCAAATTCCCGACCATGATCCGTCCTAATGGAAACTATTGTACATCCTAGTTGATTTTGGACTTTCTTACTAAAAACCTCGAATTCCTCAAAGGCTTGAGTCTTATTCTTAAGAAATCTAGTCCAAGTGTACCTAGAGTAGTCATCAACTATTACTAAGGTGTAGTAGTTTCCTCCGTAGGTCCGTACGGCGGATGGACCGAATAAGTCCATATGAAGGAGTTCTAGGCATCTAGAGGTTGAGACTATATTCTTAGCTTTGTGACTAGAATGAGCTTGTTTTCCAACTTTACAAGCGTCACAAAAGTGTTGATCAAACTTAATCTTAGGTAGATCTCTAACTAGTTCCTTAGATGCCAATGATTGTATCAAGCGCATATTGGCATGACCTAATCTCCTATGCCATAGAGTGGAGTTATCATCTATGGTTGCTAAGCATATCCTATCCTGAGGCTTATTTCCTATTTTCATAACAAATAGGCCATTTCTCCTAACTCCTTTGCCTATGGTTTTACCATCCTTAATGATCTCACTACCCTCTTCAGAGAATATAACTCTACACTTATTATCTACCATTTGACTAATGCTAAGCAAATTAAATCCTAAGTTATCTACATGCTCAACATTTCTAATAGTGAGGGAGTTTTGAGTGATCGTACCTTTGCCAATAATGTTGCCCTTAAGTTTGCTACCGAAAGTGACATTACCTCCGTTGTATGCCTTGTAAGATGAGAATAGACTTCGGTTGCCCGTCATGTGGTTAGTGCATCCACTATCCTTGACCCATTCATCAGGCTCCAAGTCGATTCCCAAGCATATCTATTGCATAAGATAAACATTCAAACGTTTGGTCCCCAATATCTCATGGGTCCAAAGTGGTTAGCATTAAACATCCCATGCATCATTTGCATGTGGTTAGGATGTTGAAATGGTGGGCAAATTTCCCATGGAAAGTAACTTTGTAGTTGACGGTCATTCCAAGTTATGGGATATTCACTTGGAAAGCTTTGTCTTCTAAAGTTACGTCTCGGTAGAGGAGTTCTTGACCGAGGTTTGGGAGTGTTTGTTTTACTAGGTGGAGGAGTCTTAGACCTAGTGTCAGATTTTACAAATCTAGGTTTGGGTTTTGACATAGGTTTGTAGAATCTTTTAACTTCCTCTATACTAGCAATAGAGACCTTTGTACCATTAACAACAATGTGAGTTGGTTTAGGACTTGATTTATTTTTGAAATTTGACTCAGTTCTGTCTCCAGAGTCGGACGGTACCACGGTTCCGTTAACTTTAATGGAGCCGTTGGTACCTTTAGTGGTGCCGTCTGGAGTTTTGATAGAGTTTGAGGTTTTAACAGATTTTGCTTGATTAGTTTTATCTGTCAAAGCATTTTCTGTTTCCTTTTCAAAACTAGTAATTCTAATTGTGTTTTCCTTGAATTTTTCATTTTCTACTTTAAGATTTATGCATGACTCACATCCTATGTCTAATTCTTTATATCTTTCAAGTCCTTTGACTTGATCCTTTAGTTCTAACATTTTCACTTCTAGTTCATGCAATTTTGATTTTAGTAATTTGTTTCTACTTAACATTTTTTAGACAATTTTGCATAGATTATTATGTTCGTCATTTAGTTTGTTATCATCTATTGACGAATTATCATCTATGAAATCAGGGTAGTCGTAACGTACCTCATTTGAAGCGTGAGCCATTAGACATGTTTCGTCCTTGGGCTTCTTTTCTTCATCATCACCGCTATCACTCCATGAGCCTCCTATGAGAGCTCGTTGGTTGTTGACTTTCGGTGGCTTGGGACACTCTCCTATGAGATGATTAGGATCTCCGCATCTAAAGCATTTCCTATCACTTGTCCCTTTCTTTTCAACATGGTTCTTTTGTGATGTCTTCTTCTCATCACGAGGTTGCCTAATGAACCTACCTCTTCTCCTAAAGAACTTTTTAAAGTCCCTAACCGCTAATGCATATTCCTCATCTTCACTATCGGAACTCGAACATTCCACATCACTAGACTCCTTCCTGGCTTTTAATGCTAGAGATATAACTCTCTCACTTTTGCCTTTGACAATGTCGGAGTCTTTCTTGATGATCATCTCGTGAACTTTCAAGTTTCCTATAAGTTCATCGAGTGACAATGCCGCCAAGTCCTTTGACTCTTCAATGGCGGTGACCTTTGCTCTCCATTTAGGATGTAGAGCTCTAAGAAACTTCCTAACATAGTTCTTACTAGAATAACCTTCATCAAGAGCTTTAAGACTAGTGATAATAGTATTAAATCTAGCAAAAGCATTATCTATTGACTCATCCTCCGAAATGGAGAATTGTTCATATTGTTGAACAAGAAGATCTATCTTGTTCTCTTTGACTTGGTTATTACCTTGGTGAGTGACTAACAAAGTTTTCCAAATATCTTTTGCCGTATTACACATGAAAATTCTTTCGAATTCCTTTTTAGGCAAAGCATTATAAATCATCATTTTAGCCTCATTATTTTTGGCTAATTTTCTTTTTAGTTCATCACTTTGTTTATCATAAGAAACAATTTCATCCTTTTTAGTTTCCGGATTCATTTGAATAGGTTGAAAGTCACCCTCGGTAATAACATGCCAAAGATCAATGTCCTTTGATTTCACATACGTTTCGAATCTTGTTTTCCAATAAATAAAACAATCGGTTTCGAAAAGTGGTGGTCTTTGCATAGATTGCCCTTCTAGATATTTGTCGGAATCCATTGATCGATTCAAGTTTTAAAATACAATATACTTTAAAATCTTGACTAACCTGGCTCTGATACCAATTGTGGGAAACTAGAAGGGGGTTGAATAGTTTACCGGTTTAAAAACTTCTTTTAAACATCTTGTTTTAAAAGTATGATATTGGAAACTTTGATTCGAACACTTATATGTAATCAATCAACACCAATATGAACTAGACACTATTCTAACTAATGATAAATAATAAAAGTAAAGAGTAGAGTTGGAAAGATCAAACCGAGACAAAGGATTTATAGTGGTTCGGCTACGAAGCTCTTCTTCGCCCTACTCCACTCCCCGAGTACCACACTCGAGAGTTTCAAGCACTATGTCAACAACCTCCCTTAAGGCGGAGAAAACCGTACACGTCGCTTATCCTATTTCCGACACTAAGCTAGATGTCGAGTGCTAATCTTAGCTAGCACCAATCTACCAAGGTCCACGTGACCAAACACTCAAGCCCAATGGCTTCAAGAGATCACCAAGATCTCAACACGATCACAATGATCAACACTCACTTCACTCTACTCAACTAACACTAACCTAATGACCCTTGATCTTCTTGATCAATCACACAAGCCCAATGGCTTCAAGAGATGTTCACTATCTCTATAGATCACACTTGATCTTCACTCTCACTCACAAAAAGGAAATAAACTTGATGTATGCTAAGACACAACAAGGTTGTAACAAGTGTTACAAAAACCTATCAACTATAACTCTAGTATCTTCTTGATTACTTGAGATCTTCTCTTGCTAATGAAGAGGGATGACAACACCTTGTATCAACTTGGATACTTGTGTTCTTCTCTTGCTAGTGAAGAGGTATGAAGAGGATCACTTGAAGGATGATTGGATCACTCTTGAAACAAAGAAAAACTAATCTAAATGACCCTAAGAAGTGAAAGGTGTGAGAGGATTTAGCTAAGGGATTTTTCTGTGTGTGAAGGGTGCCTAAAACTGTGAAAGAGGTGGGTATTTATAGGCAAAGAAAATCTGAACGTTACAAAGAAATTCTGTACGGACGGCTCCGTTAAATACCATACGGCTCCACTAAATTTAGTGGAACCGTGGAGCCGTGGTAGACTAGGACGCTCCAAATTTTGTCTTTTCTGGTGAAAACTTATTTGGGGAAGGTTGGAGCTGATTTTGGGGGGAAAAATAGCTGTTGTGATTTTCAAACTAATTTTTCCATTAAAACATTTCTTAATATTTCAAAAATAATTTGTCATGTGTATTTTTGAAAAAATGCTTTGTCCCATTTAAAATGTGAATTTTCAAAACATAAATTCACTTCTTTGATCACTAGTTCAAGTTGTAACTTTGTTCAAGAGTGATTTGCGTAGAAACGGGATCTTCCGATTAAAAACTTGTTAACGTTAATTTTAACTTAACGTGAGTTCACATTTTGTCATCCTCAAAACGTGAAGTGATGCGTGGTTTTGCGACCTTACAACAGGTTTTATCTCTCGAGGGATCTCAAGAGGCTTGCAATCCCCACCAGGCAGTGTACCTGACTGATGTAGTATAGTGTAGTGGCAAGTACCGGGGGATTGATCGTTCTCTAGGGGAATAGTGTCGTTAGGATTGAAAAACTACTCTAATAGGTCTAAGGGTGAGGGAAGATTCTTTTTTGTATTTTTTATATTTTTTATAAAAGAAAATAAAATCTCGGGTTTGAAGGAGTGGGCGGAATTAGTTGCTAGTCAACTAACCCAAATAACTACAATTGCAAATAAAATAAAATGACTGAAAATAAAAAGGTTGTGGAACTTATATGGAGAGAAATGTGTTTACTTAGATTTCCTTACTCCCTAACTATCTTTTACCGGTTGATTAGTGTGTATTAATTGCGTGGATGACGGGTGTATTCCTTAATACCAATCGTGGGGTGGCGTACGTACTTCCCCAACTCTATAAGCTCCTACTTCACTCCTATGTCGAGCCGGCTAAGAAGCTCCTAATATGGGATCACTAGAATTCGCTCATGCATTAAATACAACCATAAAAACCTTAGTACGCATTGGTTCATGTTTCTTAAGACGTTCAAGCAAGTTACCGTATAGGAGGTTAGCCAGTTTTCTTAAGCCTAACATCGATGAACAATCATCCAATACAATTAATAACACACCAACAAACCAATAATCAATAGTTAGGTTTCATTAGATCTAAGCAAACACAAGATAAATCTAGCCTAGCATGTTAAATAAAAGACAAGAACAAGATATAATCAAACAACACATAGACATATTGAATGATTAATTGATTACTTATCTTTAATTGAACATGGGAGATCCAAGGGGTGTAAAACCCTTAAAAATGGCAGAAAAATCGTCTTAGGGTTTCTTCTCACAAAGTTGCACACAATGAATGAAAATTGCAAAAGTATATATAGAAAAACAGACTTGACGGCGTCACCCTTTGGGTCGTGACGCCGTCACCTCGCCGCGGTTAGGGTTTCTTGATGGCCTTCTTGATGCCGTCCCCTTTTAATCCTCCAAAATCCTCTCTGGCGCGTCAAGGGTTGACGGCCTTCTTGACGCCGTCCCCCTTTAATCTTCCAAAATCCTCTCTGGCTTATCAAGGGCTGACGGCGTCACATTGGGGCTTGACGCCATCACAGGTACTTTTCCAGCAGATTTAGAGACTTTGTCGTTTTCTTCACTTTTATGCTCTAAAAACGTCCAAAATGCTTCCTTTTCCAGATTTCTTCTCCAAAGTACCTAAAATGACAAAAGGAACGATTTAGGGCAATATTTGATCAAATAAATACGATTTAGGGCTTAAATGACCCCCTAAAAGCGGTACACTTTTCGCTTCATCAAATACCCTTACACTTGAGATTTGCTTGTCCTCAAGCAAATGCGCTTTTATTCTAATCAAAATACAAGTTAGGGGTCATTTAACGCTAATATAAAAGTAATTACAACAAATAGTCGTTCCCCTTTAATCATAATAAGCACGGAGATTACACACTAGCACCTCACAAGTAGTGTTTAGATACTCACATCTCTCAGGTGTCATAAAAGTATATCTCACAAATGAAAATGAATAATATCTCTCACTACCTGTCATAGCAAATAGATTACCATAGGCTTGGGAAAGGATCGAAAACCTTCTCCACTAGGCGTAAGCACCTAAGATAAACTATCAAAGAGGGCTTTTACATGGGTTATAACGTGAGGTGTAGGGATATGATAAACACGGTTTTGTTAGATAAAGGATATTTTACTGGTGGCGAGTTAAAGATCTTGATTAATTACATGTACAATATGGCGTTGCTAAGCCAAGACTAGACTCGACTTAAGCTAATGAAAAAAATAATAACAAAAAGATAAAATAAACATAAAATGAAACGGGATGGTAGTCCGTATGTTTTTTTTTTTTTTTTTTTTTTTTTTTTTTTTTTTTTTTTTTTTGCATACACTCTTGCCCTACCATCCAAAATAATACATCGTAGGGGGGTTGTATCCCCCTTACACTTGAACTTTTACATAACTTTACAATTAACTATTCTAATGTCTCAAATTAAGATAATCGAAACACTTGGAGTACTTTTAAAATATTTAGCACATATAGGGGTAATAATGTTGTTCTTCCCTATTACTCCATTACACTAGTACTTTACCCATGAGTCCCAATCGTCCCAATACAATATGTACAAGGATATGACTCGACTTAGCAACCATGTAATCAATTAGATAATTAACTTGGGGTTTAAACAAATGTTGTCACAATAATGCACTAAAAATGAGTGCATACAAGGTAGGCTAAGGCGATTTGGGTGTACATTTAAGTGGGGTGTAAACAAATTCTTACTTTAAGTAAAATGCTTAAAGTTAGAAATGAAAAGATAGGCTCTGAGGGGTGTACTAGGGGTATCGTGTACTAAAAATGAGTACAACGCAAAGGGTGTGGGAGAATTACTTGACCGATGTAGCCAATGTAATTATAACAAAAACACAGGTGTAAAACAATGGGTTAATCCTAATGCCTCTTATCATGTAGTAAATCTAACTACACGAATGTAGTCTCACTTGTGGCCTCGGAATGGTCCTAACGCAAGTTCTAGAATCTAAGTGCTACCGGTACACACATCATAGCATAAATGCTTTTCTTACCAATTCTAGGGGCGAACCTCACATATTTTGGGGTGGAAAATTTTTTAGTGGTACGGTTTTGTGCTAGTCATATAACTTCCTATCCATGAGACGCTCATTAAGACCAAATTTTCACTCCTGAATGTTGTAAAAAATTTTAAATTTGGCACTAAAATTGCCCTAACAAGTATTTATCTCAGTTTTATTACACATCTACCATCAAACAAACAAAAATCAATTGCAATTGTATTCTCTAAGGTATCATCATTTACCCTCCCCTTACACTTAAGCTGAACATTGTCCCCAATGTTCATTCAAAGGATGTAAAAGTAAATAAGGTAAAAGAATGAAAACAAATACTCCCCTGATTCGTTCGATGTGGATAATCCGGTAACATGGTTAAATCCTCCTCCAAGAAAATGAACGTTGAAAGCTTCCCTTCCGAAATATAAATCATCTTCTTGTCCAATATAAGCTGTTA
Organism: Artemisia tridentata subsp. tridentata; assembly: GCA_021014915.2. Lineage (NCBI taxonomy): Eukaryota > Viridiplantae > Streptophyta > Magnoliopsida > Asterales > Asteraceae > Artemisia > Artemisia tridentata. The sequence continues at coordinate 179,615,343 of CP139503.1, forward strand.
AACCTAAGAAAACAAACACAAAAAACCTAAAGCATCAACCTGAACAAAGAAAACTCACAACTAATTGTAATTCCAGACTTAGAAATAAAAACAAAACGATTAAAGATATAATGCTTGTAGAATGAATATTTGCAGATTTCCTGGAGTTTATAAAACTAAAGATTTAACAAAAACTTTATGACTCCGGTAGAAAAACAAAACTTGCAAAATTTCCAGAATTTTACACTTGACGCCGTCAGGTGTTAACCTTGACGCCGTCAGAAGTGACCTGCAGAAATTTTATGGTTAGTTTCCAGAAAATTTCTGGAAAAACTTATGCCTCACTTCCTGGAAATCCTGCAAAATATTCATTATGACTCGATACAAGCATTTGACTCTAACAATTACTAGTATGCATGCTCATTTAATATTGTTGTGATTCATGTTCAATCTTGTTCTTGTAAACAAATTTGGATTCCCTTACACTTATCTTTTGCAAAATACCTTTATATGTAGTTAAGACGAAGTTAAAAACAAAATAAAGCATTTTCACAATTTAGTTTCGAACATGAATCAATAATAATAAAAATTAAACATACATACGGAAGCAAATAAAATCAAACAAACAAATAAATAAACACACAAAGCAAATAAAGCTTGGGTTGCCTCCCAAGAAGCGCTTTTCTTTATTAACGAGTCTTGTAGCTAGACTCAAAGTCACCGTACATTACGTGACTCCATCATTGGTCACGGTTTCTAGGCCATTCTCAAGTCCGGTTTTATATTCCGGTCCTAATTTCAAACAATCCTTGTAGAAACCGGATATCCTTTCCATAACATAGTCTACTCCTTTACTTCTATCTCCATCATTCCTATAGTAGACTGCTTGCTTAAGCTCCTTCTCAACATTTGACAAGTGTTGGAATTGCTCTATCTTATATGGCATTTGGTAGTTTACCTCATCGGTCTCATCCTTGAATCTAACTATCCCTAAGAAAGGTTCATAAGTCATTCTAGAGACCTCAACAAATGGTTTTCCAAAAACTACTTGAGTTAAGCATGCATCGACTATTGGGCGGATATCTTCTACAATTACAAAGTTGGTGGCATAGGTGAAGTTTCCTACATAAACTGGTAATCCCTTAACTCTTCCCGTGAAGTTACTCATCCAACCCTTATCAGGGAGCATCCTATACCCAAGTTGATTTTTCATTATCAAGTTGTAGTGGGCTCTAGTCATGATGTTTATGGGCGATCTAAGGTCGATGTAAGCTTTCCACACATGTAAATGTCCAATGTTGCATGGTATGTTGAGATTAGAAGGGTCGCCCATTTCTATAATTGGTCTACCTAGGAAGTATGGTGTCTCGGGTCATCGAATAAGTCTGTATGATATGCGCGCTCTTCCTTAGTGGGTAGCCTATTGAAGTAGTCCTCATCATCATCTACTTTTTCAATCTCACTTTTCCTAACTTCTTTATCAACCTCGACTTTCTTAACCTCATCCTCAGGTTCACTATTATCCTCATTCCTATCAATTGGTTTAATAGTGACAATGTTGACGAAGTGGACATGTTTGGATGAAGAGGGGTCTTTTACTTGGGGTCCGCTATTTGTGTTCTTAGCGTCCTTATGTGGAGGTGATAGCACTTGGTTATCGAGGGCTTTCAATAAGTTGTCAATTTTATTGGTCATCTCCGTTTGTTGTTGATTGAATTCGGATTCGAATCTAGCTATCCGAGCTTCTTGAGATGCCATAAATTTGGACATCAATCCTTCAAGATTATTGGTACTACCATAATTGTTGGAAGGATTGTTATTGAAAGTACGGTTTGGGGATGAACCGCTTGATTGAAAACGATTAGGTGGGTTGGAAGAATTGGTTTGTTGTGCATTTTGGTTTTGTTTCCACCTAAGGTTTGGGTGATTTTTCCATGAGGGGTTGTATGAATCACTGTAGGGGTTTGGCTCGGGTTTGAAAGTGTACCACTTGTCTCCCGCTCAGTCGGTACGCGAGGATGCGTAGTCCGCAAAAGCTTGTTCGGGGAGTTCCACGCAATCACGAGTGTCGTGGGGACCACTACATAATTCACACGAAGAAGTGATTTTGTTCACTTGGCTTGAAGGTTTAGGAGCCTCATAGGATTTCATAAGAAACTTGACTTGGTCTTCAAGTTCTATGATCCTACGGTCGGAAGTGCTTGAATTATTCGAAGGCAAAGATATTGCCTTGACCGTTTTATTCAAATCACGGGGATCATTCCAACTTTCGTTGTCATAAAGAGCAAGATCTTCCAGGAGAGCCCATGATTGTTCCGCACTTAGATCACGTAGCTTACCACCGGCCGATTGGTCAATGGTTTGCCTCGTGGAGAGATTGATGTGGTCATAGAAGATTTGGACTTGGAGCCAAAGTTCTATGCCATGGTGAGGGACTTTTTGGAGTAAGTCCTTGAATCGAGTCCATGCCTCGTAGAGGTTTTCGCCTTGACGTTGTTGGAACATCAAGATATCATTCCTTAGCTTGGTAGTTCTTCCTGGTGGGAAAAACTGAGCAAGGAAACGAGTGGTGAGATCATCCCAAGAGGTGATGGATCCTGCGGGTAGACGCTCTAGCCATTGACTAGCTTGGTCCCGCAGAGAGAATTGAAAGAGACGCAGTCGGGTCGTCTATCGAGTGGCAATATCAAGGTCTATAGAATCAACGATTTTGAGAAATTCCTTGAGACGTTGATTAGGATCTTCGAAACGAAGTCCATGGAAAGCGCATCCGCTTTGCACCGACCGGATGGTGTCGGATCGCAAGGGAGTGACATTGGCTCCTTGAGTGAGCTCAATGGTGTTTCGATAGCCATGGTGGCTAGGATGAGAGTAGTCTCCTAAGGTACGGGCTCTAGTAGGTGGGTGTTGTTGTGGTGGTGGGTTGTTGGGATCGAGGATATTACCACCTTCCATGATGTCGGATGGTAATGGTTACGAACAAAGAAACGAAGAAAAAAGATAGACTAAAGAAAACCTAGAAAAATAAAATAAAAATCTCACTAGAAAGGAATCTAGTGAGTAGACCTAATAAAATAAAAATTCAACCTAAACAATAACTATTCCCCGGCAGCGGCGCCAAAAACTTGATGCGTGGTTTTGCGACCTTACAACAGGTTTTACCTCTCGAGGGATCTCAAGAGGCTTGCAATCCCCACCAGGCAGTGTACCTGACCGATGTAGTATAGTGTAGTGGCAAGTACCGGGGGATTGATCGTTCTCTAGGGGAATAGTGTCGTTAGGATTGAAAAACTACTCTAATAGGTCTAAGGGTGAGGGAAGATTCTTTTTTGTATTTTTTATATTTTTTATAAAAGCAAATAAAATCTCGGGTTTGAAGGAGTGGGCGGAATTAGTTGCTAGTCAACTAACCCAAATAACTACAATTGCAAATAAAATAAAATGACTGAAAATAAAAAGGTTGTGGAACTTATATGGAGAGAAATGTGTTTACTTAGATTTCCTTACTCCCTAACTATCTTTTACCGGTTGATTAGTGTGTATTAATTGCGTGGATGACGGGTGTATTCCTTAATACCAATCGTGGGGTGGCGTACGTACTTCCCCAACTCTATAAGCTCCTACTTCACTCCTATGTCGAGCCGGCTAAGAAGCTCCAAACATGGGATCACTAGAATTCGCTCATGCATTAAATACAACCATAAAAACCTTAGTACGCATTGGTTCATGTTTCTTAAGACGTTCAAGCAAGTTACCGTATAGGAGGTTAGCCAGTTTTCTTAAGCCTACCATCGATGAACAATCATCCAATACAATTAATAACACACCAACAAACCAATAATCAATAGTTAGGTTTCATTAGATCTAAGCAAACACAAGATAAATCTAGCCTAGCATGTTAAATAAAAGACAAGAACAAGATATAATCAAACAACACATAGACATATTGAATGATTAATTGATTACTTATCTTCAATTGAACATGGGAGATCCAAGAGTGTAAAACCCTTAAAAATGGCAGAAAAATCGTCTTAGGGTTTCTCCTCACAAAGTTGCACACAATGAATGAAAATTGCAAAAGTATATATAGAAAAACAGACTTGACGGTGTCACCCTTTGGGTCGTGACGCCGTCACCTCGCCGCGGTTAGGGTTTATTGATGGCCTTCTTGACGCCGTCCCCTTTTAATCCTCCAAAATCCTCTCTGGCGCGTCAAGGGTTGACGGCCTTCTTGACGCCGTCCCCCTTTAATCTTCCAAAATCCTCTCTGGCTTATCAAGGGCTGACGGCGTCACATTGGGGCTTGACGCCGTCACAGGTACTTTTCCAGCAGATTTAGAGACTTTGTCGTTTTCTTCACTTTTATGCTCCAAAAACGTCCAAAATGCTTCCTTTTCCAGATTTCTTCTCCAAAGTACCTAAAATGACAAAAGGAACGATTTAGGGCAATATTTGATCAAATAAATACGATTTAGGGCTTAAATGACCCCCTAAAAGCGGTACACTTTTCGCTTCATCATGAAGTAATCGAAAGATATAAATAACGTTTTTAGAACATTATTTGCATCAACAAAAATCAAACTTGATTATGGCATTATCATAGTTTTCCTCAAAAACTTTTTCTTTTCTTTGAAGCACCGATGTCAAAGATTTTTCAGACTTGAGAGTTTGTTTTGATAGTTCAGTTGTTTTGTTTTCAATTAATGAAATAAGTGAAAGACATTTGTCGTGAAATTGTTCAACATTCTAGTCAACCTCTCCTTCATTAGTGAATTGAGGTTGCTCAGAATGCTGTATTTCAGAAGATGAAGAAATCATATCATTGACATAACAAATGTTATAATTTGGTACCTCAGCCAAAGGCTCTGTGTCATAAATGGGTCTGATGTATGCACTTTCAGGATCAGTATCATTCCCTGATATGCGTTTTTCTTCTCGTTGTTCTGATTATGTCCCACTGCTTTTCGTAACAACCAAACTAGCACCCATTTCTTTAACCTCATTAACCTGTTCCTCTTGAGTCTGCAACTTCCTTTCATTCATCATTCTGTCATACTCTCTACTGTGAAGTACTCTTTCAGCAATTGACTTCTCAATAGAGTCCATTTGTTGGATCAATATGTCTTTGAAAGTTTGAACCTCGATTCGAGTGTATTCTAAAAAATACTTGCGTGCCATTACACTGTCATAATCCGAAGAGAACCATGAATCAATGAACTGCTGAAACTGTTCCTTGAGCACTCTAAAGACGACCGTGGATCCATTCTCGTGAAATTCTTCGTTTTCAAGTTGCTTCTCCAGTTGATCCACGTTGAGAAACATGGTTTTTGTGAACATCTCAATGTCTTCTCCAAAGAGTGATGGAAATGCTCGTTTAAATCCATGCTCGGTACGAGTTCCTGCTAAGTCTTTGTTTGAGAGGACCTTAAGATGTGAATGAAGTAATCTTAAACATGCCATGCATTTCTCTTTCGTTTCACTCTCTTTTGAACTTGATTCCATTTCAATTTTGGTGTGTGATAAAGTTGATCTTCGATCGTTGCAAAGATATAGGAGTTGTGTTTGTTGTTGGTTAAGGTTTGGATATTTATGACATCTGTTCATTCATTTGAGACCTTGATTGATACATTTTCTCTCCCCCGTGATTGTTGCGATGAAATCGGAAGAATCAAACTAAAATGTGTAAAGTTGATACGGCACACACAAGGTCGAAAAAGTGATTTCTTATTTCCCTCCAAAAAGTGAATTTGAAAAATTACTTTCCCAGAATTTGAAATACACTATAAAATTCAATTTTAAGGTTATTAGAAAAGTTTGAGTTTTCAAGATTTTGACGCCAAATTTCACTGAAAAAATTTGAATTTTGGGCCAAAATTTTCACCGTTATACAAAAAATTTGAATTTTGCGTAAAAATTGAATGTTTAGTCTCTCCAAAAAATTAAATTTTACTCAAATTTTCCCGCCAAAAAACTTTTTTTTACTGGGTTCCTAACTCGAAGAGAAACTTGGAGGATAGAAAGTCGGAGGATAGAAAGTCGGAGGATAGAAACTCTGAGGAACTATAGAAACTCGGAGGATCTGTAGAAACTCGACAACCTCTTCAAACCTGAAGAGAAAGTCGAAAGGATTTCGGAAACTCGAAGAAAACCTTCAAACTCGAAGGATTTCTCAAAATCAGTCCAAACTCGGAAGTTTGTGCACGTGAACAGTAACCAATTTTCAATTCTTCAAATTTCACTTAGATCTAATCTTAAACAACCTAAATTACCCCTAGGTGATTGATACCACTTGTAGGTCACCCTTTTTAGATCGAATCACACATTTATTCAATACTATAGAGAGAAAGATTATTTCTAGAGAGAGAAAGTGCTAGAGAGGAAAATGAAAAAATTTCTCATTCCATACACAATCTACACCTCTCAAATGAGAAGTTTACACCTTATATAGTCTCCCATGATATGAGACTAGGGAAGTGTGCCGTCTTTACATATTTCACTAATTCAACATTAACGTAAATACTAAGATTAAACTAGACGGCAAACTTCTACTAACATGTAGACTATATTTTTACGATTCTAATGAGCTATTACTTGACCATATTACAAGAATCATTGACTCGATAATGATCGTCACTTTAAGCATTCCCAACAACTATTACTAACTGCTTGGCTAGCAGTACTAACTGTTGGCTTTGCAGTTTTAGCCTTTGGTTTCCAAAACTGTTTTTGAACCACTGCTTTCTTGTGAAAAGGCCTTTTAACAGTTTGTTGTGCATATTTGAAAGTTGGTTTTGCACTTGAAATTGCTGGTCTAGGGTAAACAGTTTTAAATGGTCGGGCAGTATGAACTGCTGGTCGAGCAGTACTAATTGGTTTTAGGCCAGACTTCAATAAAAGTGCCCTGGGTATCATTCTATTAGAACTAGGGTGAGTTTGAGACCTGTTTGAGTTCACCCTATAACTTAAGTTCCCAGTAACCCTGTTGTTCCCAGTAACCATCTTTCTCTTATGATGGTTATGACAAAAGGCTTCTAGATGGTCAAAGCTACCACAAGTAAAACAAGCCTTTTTGTACATGACAAAGTCACTTCCTAGCTGATGTGACTTGAGGTTATTCCATTTCCTCTGGTTACCTCTTGGCTTGCTGTTGGGAATTAAGGAAAACAGTTAAGACTGTTGCATATAAGTTGGTACTGCTGGAAGATATTGAAGATAAGGCTGACAGTACTAAGTCAGTTAGTACTGTTCACATAATATAGTTAGTACTGCTTATAATTTTTGTAATCATATAGAAGATAAGTATAGAAAAGATTTTGGTGTATATCTTACTTATATAGATGATAGTTATCTTGTACAGGAATCCTTAGTATATAAAAGGATTGCCTAGGTTATTGAATAGAGTACGTATGAAGTTATACGTATTGTTTTTCTAAGATTCAAGGTTGTAAACCCTAGTGATAGGAGATCACTCGTATTATTGAATTAATAATATTGAATCGTTGAAGTGAATTATTTGTCTCTTGTTCATATATACATTGTTTTATTCGTTCATACAAAACACATCAAATAAATCTTCTGAGTGCTTGCTGGTAAATTCCGCGTGCTAGACTAGCATTATTCAAAGTATCTATCTAACACAAGGAGTGTGTGCAGATCCGGTCAAGTTGTATCAGAGCCAGGTTACTGATACTTTGATTTAGAAGATCCAGACGAATTTGTTTAAGAAGAAGATGGACATGGAGACAACTACAAGTCAAACCAACATTACTGCTAAGCTACCAATGCTTAAACCCAATGAGTTCGATATGTGGCGATTAAGAATTGAGCAATTTTTCCAAGTGTAGGATTATGCACTTTGGGAGATCATAGAAGAAGGTAATTCCTTTAAGCCCACAACCACAACGACTGTTGTTGAAGGTAAGACTGAAACAAGGGTGCAGACAAAGCCAACTACTAGTGAAGAGAAGGCTCAGCACAAGAATGATGTTAAAGCAAGGAGCATGCTGCTGATGACAATCCCCAATGATCAATTACTGAACTTCAGTAAATACAAGTGTGCTAAAACTCTTTTTGAAGCTATTGTTGCAAGGTATGGTGGGAATGAAGCCACCAAGAAAACCCAGAAGACCCTTCTCAAGCAACAGTTTGAGAACTTCACAGCAACAAGCAATGAGTCACTAGATCATATGTTTAATAGGCTTCAAAAGCTAGTTAGTCAACTTGCTGTTCTAGAAATTAAGATGCCTCAGGAAGATCTCAACTCAAAATTCCTAAGGAGTCTACCATCAGAATGGGCCATGCATGTGGTTGTCTGGAAGAATAAGCCAGACATTGATTCTATGAGTCTGATGGATCTCTATAGCAACTTCAAGATAGTAGAACATGAAGTGAAGAAGTCTGCTGGATCAAGTTCAAGCTCAAGTTCTGGAAATTTGGCCTTTATGTCAACTCCCAGTACATCTAATCCAGAGGAAGAAGTTCAAGTTGCTGGATGATGCGTGCGATGTGTCGTTGCGGTTTAGTAGTATTAATGCCTACTCAAGTTTTAAATTTATATTTAGCTGACTTATCAATAACACACACACTTAACGAGCAGTGTACCCGGTCAGTATGAATATAATGGTAAGTAGAGTGTCGATCACTAAGAGTGGAACGTATTATCTAGTTATTCTAATCAGTATTTTAATATTCTAAATTAGCTATACAACCTAATCTAACGCAAGGGGGTTCAGCCTGAGAGACTGGCACGATTTGGTTGCAATTAAATAATAAACTAAACCAATAGGCACGAATCAGCGAATAGCACACACGTACACAGATAAATACTTGAGACAATAAGAAGATCTGTCCTGATGATTAAGTAGATTGTCACTTGTTTTATTGATAGTTTTATATGAAGTGTATGTAGTTAATCCTTTCTCGTTGGTCCTATTCTTATCGGCGAGTAAACCCTTAATGATTACTTATGTCTAAAAGTTATTCCTAAGTGATCAATTTAGTAACAACCGTGGGAGCCACATTCTCTTCCGTAGTCAAATGCGCAGGCCACTAATAAACACAGAGGTTATCAATGCACTAATAAGTAGTAACCAAAGACATCAACATATAAACTTTAATTGATGGGAAAGCAGTTTTAAGGGAGTGCAATCTTTCCGTTGTCACATTACACAAGCCATCAATCCTGATGAATTAAAGTTTACTAACACAATAAAACAAAACTACTTAATGAATTAAACACATGCAGCACCTTCTTACAGCTCTTGTATCTTCGTTCGGGTGTGTCTTGTGCTGCCTATTCGTCTGAATTCGTCCTAGGTTTCTGTACTTCGTACCTCGTATATAATGTTATGTCCTCTCCTCCGAAATTCGTCTGGTCTTGGGGTATTTATAGTTTCTGTCTGAGGGTAAGATGCGGCGCATCTAGTAAGTAGATGCGGCGCATTTACTTAACTTCGCGTGGGGTCCAAGATTAATATATTCAGGAATATTCGTACACCGCCAGAAGATGCGGCGTAACTCCATAAATAGATGCGGCGCATGTCCTCTTGTATCTTGGATCGTATCTGGTGAAATCTTGATAGTGATGCGCCGTATGTAATAAGTGAGATGCGGCGCATCTGGAGCAGATTCGTCTTGATCTTGTACATTTCAGTAGACTCTTAACTTCTTGCATGTTTTGCTCCATAATTAGTCCAAAATCGCCAAGTTTCACCAAATGCTTGTTTTTACCTGAGAATTACAAAAGTAAACGATTAAGTATCAATCCTCATACATAATATAATAAAACAAGTCAAATAAATAGGATAAATGATAGTAATAAAATGTACTTATTTGAGTTCATCACTGGAGCAGTTGGTACTGCTAACTCTAACAGTGGTACTGTTAGCAGTACTAATGGACTTTTGACTGAAGACACTTATTGTACTTTCCTTACTACACAGCACAATGGTACTATGTTAACTCATGGAGTTCTTCAAGAGATTGATGAAGATGACATTGAAGAGATGGATATCAAGTGGCAGCTCTCTCTTCTCAGCTTGAGAGCTAAAAGATTCTTGAAGAAGACTGGCAAGAAGATAATCATAAACAGCAATGATGTTGTTGGGTATGATAAGTCAAAGATTGAGTGTTTCAATTGCCACAAGAAAGGTCATTATTCAAGGGAGTGCAGATTGCCAAGACAACAGGATGGCAAGAGTAGAGGATTTGGAAGCAAATCAAGGGTTGTGGAAGTTACAGACTCAAGCTCAAAGGCTATGGTTTCCATTGATGTATTGGGGTTTGATTAGAGCTACATTGCAGAGGAGGAAGCAGAAGCATCAACAGAGATGGCACTTATGGCTTTCTCAGACTCTGAGGTACAAGTTTCTAAATGTTCTAAATCATGTGATGCATTAAAAGAATTAGAAACACTTAGAAAACAATATGAAAATCAGAGAATAGAGCTAAACCAGACTGCTTTTAATTTAGCAAATCATAAAAGGGCTTTAGCTGTGATAGAAGAACAAATTGATCATTATAAAGGTAATGAGTCTAAGTTTGTTGATGATATGATTATTCTTAAGAGAGATTTGATGTTTAGGGAAAATGAAATTAGTGTGTTGAAATATGAAATGGAAAAGATAAAACAGGCAAAGGAAAACATTCAGATGAGTGTAGACACATTAGAGTTTGCATCTAAGGGTGTTAGTAAGATAGTTGAGTGTCAAATCCTCAATAAAGCTAAGTCAGGCCTAGGATACAAATCAGTTCCACCTCCTTATAGGGGAATTCCAACACCTCCAGGCATTGACCTAGAACACACAGGACTACCTGAATTTCAACTACCTGAGCTTAAATATGGTCCTCAACCTAAAGAGAATGTAGTTGATAAACCTGTGTATGAGAGTGCAAGTGATGCCTCACTTTCTGAGGATAAGGTGTCCTCAGCTAAGGACTCAGATGCTCCAACCATAGAGGAATGGACTTCTGATGATGAGGATGATCAGGCTGTGGTTAAGCCTGTTAGTGTTAAAGTGGAGGAACCAAAAGTTCCCAAAGTGGTCAAACCTGAGACTGTTAGGCCTAGAGCTAATGCAAAACCTTTTAGACCAACAGTTAGGTATGCAAAAATGTATAGAACCACAAACAAGCCAAAAGGTAACCAAAGGAATTGGAATGGCCTCAAATCTCACCAACTAGGTGATGATTTTGTCTGTTATAGGAAAGCTTGTTTCACATGTGGTAGCTTTGACCATCTTGCATTTTATTGCAACAACAGGGTAACTAGGTATTCAACTCCTGGGGTGAACTCAGTAAGACCTCCCACTCACCCTACAAATGCTAGAATGATACCTAGATCAGTTCTGTTAAGGTCTGGACTAAGAACAGTTAACACTGTTAGACAAACAGTTAATACTACTACATCAATAGTTAATATTGTCAAACCAAATAGACCTTTTTACCCTAGACAAACAGTTCAAGGTGCAAAAACTCTTTCCAAATTAGCACCCACAACTGTTAGAAGATCATTTCAAAACAATGCAGTGATTAATAAACAAGTTTGGAAACCTAAAGTTGCAATTGCAAACCCAGCAGCTCATACTGCTAGGCAAGCAGTTAACAATGGATGTTTTAAAAACACTGCTAAGGGAAATATAAGTAATGGTATTAATGCATCTGCATCATGGGTTTGGAGACCACTTCAATCTAATGGTACTCCAACAGTTCTAAAAAGATTTAATTATGTTGATGCTAGAGGCAAGCCTAAGTCTGTTATGGCTTGGGTGCCACAAGGAAATTAATTTTTCTTTTTATGTGCATTGTTAGTCATATGCTTGTCATGTTGTGAGACAAGTGCTCTGCACTTTGTTTTCTAATGTTGGACTAACAATTGCAGGATGAGTAAAGCTTGTGGATTAAATGCTTTATGTTTTGGACTGAATGGTGATTTGGAGCTTAGTGTGTTATCTGTGCACACAACAAATGGTTATTGGTTCACCATGTCTAACCCACATAAGAACCAACTAGTCCAGAGCAAACGGTTTCTGGTAAAGACTAATCAAATCCGTTAATGGTTGACAATTTACCAAAAATTGTATGGTTATCAACTCACCATATCTAACTGTGAAGAGTTGGCTAGTCCAAAGCAAATGGCTATTGGTAAAGACATATCAAATCCGTTGATAGCTGATAGTTTGCTAAAAACTATATGTGTGTTTTAATATTTTAGAAACCATATTAGTTTATACTGTTCTTTGAAAATTTTGATAAAGGTTTGTACTGCTAGTGCAAAGTTTATACTACTAGTGTAAACTTAGTACTGCTGAACTAGCCGTTATGAATGACGTGTCAGTAATTAATTTTTGGTTAAAAACTAGCCGTTGGTGGTTTGTTACGATTTTTACTGATTGAATTACGATTTTCGAGGGATCCTCTTCAAGATATTTTAACTTTTATTCTATTGTATTCTAAAATAAAAGTTACCATATTCTTTAAGTCGGTTACATTAAAAATCCTAATTCTCTCAATAATATCTCATCTAACTTTCATCTTCTACTTTCTAACCTAAATCTTCATTATTCACCACAGTTAAAATCAAACTTTACTAAGAACATCATGGCTAATTTAGGATTTGTCAAGACGAACAATCAAGTAGCTTTTCTTGAGAAAACAGAGGAGGGAGATGGACCAAAATTTTATGAGATTGTGGATTTTCTAAACCACTCCAACATAAGGTATGCTTTAACTGTCTCTCCTACTCTATATGTCTCTCACATCACACAGTTCTGGCAGAATGCAACTGTTTTGACTAGTGAAGATGGAGACTTAGAAATTCATTCCAAAGTGAATGGCATATCGTTTGTTGTTACCGAGTCTGCACTTAGGAGACATCTTAAGTTGCAAGATTCAGATGGTATCAACACTATGCTTAACACTAAAATTTTTGAACAACTTTCAAGAATGGGGTATGACACATCCAACCAAAAACTGACTTTTCAAAAGGGATGTTTCTCCCCACAATGGAGATTTTTGATACATACACTTTTACATTGCTTAAGTCCAAAAAAGACAGCATGGGAGCAATTCAGTAGCAATATTGCTATTGCTCTTATTTGTCTGTCAACTAACAAGGTCTTTAATTTTTCAAAATTTATTTTTGAGAGTATGGCATCAAATGTTAACAGTAAAACCAAGTTTCTTATGTATCCAAGATTCATTCAAACTTTTCTGAATAAGAAAAAGAATTTGCTCAAGAAACACAAAGAAACTTTTTCTACACCTAGCCTACAATCAAAAGTTTTTCAAAACATGGCTATGGCAAGTAGATTGTTTTCAGGGGTAGTAGTACCTCTCTTTCCAGAAATGCTTCAAATTGAATTGAGTGAAGGTTCAGAAAACCCATCTGATCCCCATCACACACTCAATCAAAATCCTAAAAATACCCAAACACCCCCAACCATCACAACTTATAGGAGAAGGTCTCAACCTAGTCATACTAGAGTTGCAACTGGATCCTTGCCCCATGATTCACCGCTCCTAACAGGTCACACAGTTAGAAGTGATGAGGGCAGTTCTTCACAAAATGAATTGATGGCTCTTTGTACCAAGTTGTCAGCCTAAGTAGAATCTTTGGAGAAGGAGCTCAAGTCTCATATAGCAAATTTTTCCAAAGTATACACCAAGCTAACTGTTAGGGTGAAGAAGCTAAAAGAACATCTAAGGAGGAAAAGGGCAAGAGCAGTATTAGATGAAGATTCTTCTGATGGTGATTATTCGGATGGTTCAAATGATGATGATGGTGGTGATTCTCCCAAACATGGGAGGATATCAGATAAAAGCAAGGGGGATAGTTCTAAAACTAAGGGGAGGCATGAAGAAGGCACTAGTGAACATGATGAAGGTTTTGGTAATGTTGCTGATATGGATGTTAAAGATCAGGAACAACAAGAAACTACTCAGAAAGAAGTGGCAGTTCATACGGGTGAGATAGAACAAGAAACAGTTCATACGGTTGAAATAGAACAAGAAATCGTGCAAACTGCTGAGACACATTCAGATACTGCTGAGATAGAGTATGAAAGAAAAAGATCAGCAAAGGGAAAGAAGCCAATGACATCTGAAGAAGCTGAACAAGAACAAGAAAGACTCGAGAAAGAAAAACCAAAGACTCAAGCACAAATAGAGTTATGATGCAGAAGTTGCAAGGAAACTTCTAGAGAAAGATTTAGATGAAGAACAAGCTCAGATAGATCTTGATGCAGAATTAGCAAGGAAGTTGGCTGCAGATGATGTAAGAAACATAGCTGAATTCATGGAGAGAACAAGATCTGAAGATGTTGATCAAGAAGTCTTCAATGAACAATTACAATATCTGTTAGATTCTGATTTGATTGTAAGAGCTCAAGCAATGATGATTCTTAGAGATGAAGATCTAAGTGAAGAAGAAAAGTCAGAGAAACTTAAAGAATTCATCTTGTCAAAGAATAAAGAAGTTACTTGGAATGACTTAATGCAGAGAATTAGAGATAGGCAAAGATGGTTACAAGGACAGACAAGATGCCTACCAAGAAAGAACAAGTCAGTTTTATGAAGCATTATTTGAAGAACCAAGCAAATTACAAGATGTGTGATTTCATTGGAAAGACAGATGCTGAGATAGAAAAGAAGTTAAATGAGACGACCTATGCAATACTGAATACTTCAATCAAGAAGGATGCCACAAAGAGAAAGAAAAGAGAACCAGAAGTTCTAGAATCTGATGTTACAAAGAAATCAAAGTCTGGAGAAGAAAGATTGTCTGATGAGCAGATTAAGAGTATGATGGTGATAGTTCCAGAATCTACAAACATCAAACCATTACAAGTAAAACATCCTATTATTGATTGGGAAGTTTTCATAGATGGAAGAATGAAGGGATGGAAGATAATAAGACTTGGTGGTATTACTGAAAGGTATAGGTTGTTTGAAGATTTACTCAAAGGTTTTGTTAGAGAAGATCTTAATCAGCTGTGGAGCTTAGTAAAAGAGAAGTTCAAAGTTCAAGACCCTATTGAAGACAAAGATAAAGAGTTATGGTTGCAATTGAAGAGGATTTATGAACCAGATAGTGGAGAATCAATGTGGTGGTTTCAAGCTGAAGTCAAGGATGTCTCTTGGAAACTATTTGATACATGTGGAGTGCATAAAGTTTCTACCAAGGATGGAATAGAAATTTATATGTTGGCGGAAAAAGAATACCCTCTCAGATCAGGTGTTTTATTAGCTATGATAACAGTTTCCCTTAAGGTTAGAGAAGATTCTGAGATGGCAGATATGTTAGTTACAAAGATATTTAATTTGGCAGAGCAAAGAAAAATCAGTGACAAGAGATTATAATGATAGATGTTTGGAAGAATCCCCCCATCATAGAAGATAAAGCTTAATTTGAAGAAACTTAATGATTTGCACAGAAATCATAAGTTTAGGGGAGGATTGTTGGGAATTAAGGAAAACAGTTAAGACTGTAGCATATAAGTTGGTACTGCTGGAAGATATTGAAGATAAGGCTGACAGTACTAAGTCAGTTAGTACTGCTCACACATTATAGTTAGTACTGCTTATAATTTTTGTAATCGTATAGAAGATAAGTATAGAAAAGATTTTGGTGTATATCTTACTTATATAGATGATAGTTATCTTGTACAGGAATCCTTAGTATATAAAAGGATTGCCTAGGTTATTGAATAGAGTACGTACGAAGTTATACGTATTGTTTTGCTAAGATTCAAGGTTGTAAACCCTTGTGATAGGAGATCACTCGTATTATTGAATTAATAATATTGAATCGTTGAAGTGAATTATTTGTCTCTTGTTCATATATACATTGTTTTATTCGTTCATACAAAACACATCAAATAAAACTTTTGAGTGCTTGCTGGTAAATTCCGCGTGCTAGACTAGCATTATTCAAAGTATCTATCTAACACAAGGAGTGTGTGTAGATCCGGTCACTTGCCTGTGGACCTATACATCTCATAGTACCTAACTGTTTTCCTAACTGGTTTAACATTTGATGTAGGCTTAACAGTTTCATTACAAACCACCTTAGGAACATTGGTTTCTTCTAACTTTACCATATCAGGTTCAGCTACAACCTGATCTTCATCATCAGATGTTCAATCCTCAATCGTGGGAGCATCTGAATTCCTATCAGTTGACACCTTTTCCTCAGCAAGAGTGGTGTCACTTGCACTCTCAAAAGTCTCAAGGGCTTCTACAGGTTTATTAGCAATATCATTTTCTTTAGCCTTAATTCCATACTCTAGCTTAGGCTTTTGAAACTCTGGTAAACCTGTATACTCTAGGTCAATTCCTGGGGGTGCAGGAATTCCTCTGTGAGGAGGTGGACATGTTTTATACCCCAACCCAGACATAGCCTTATTTATCAATTGACAATCTATGATTTTGTTCACTCCCTTAGAAGCAAACTCTAAAGTATATACACTCAATTGAATATTTTTCTTGGCCTTTATGATTTTATCTAATTCAGCTCTAAGCAAATTAATCTCAGCATTCTTAAGTGACAAATCTCTCTTACGAACAGCTATGTCCTCAGCAAAAGCAGACTCATTGTTCTTATAATGCACTATTTGTTCCTGTAAAACCCTAAAATTCCATTCATGTGAAATTCCCATTTTGCCCCTCTAAAATTTTGAATTTATAAGAGCATACAATTAATAATACAAGATCATTATACATTTTAACCTAAGTGTAAAAATTTAACCATATGTCATTCACACATTGTAATTACTATATGTTATACACTAACCTAAGTCATACAAGAAATAATATTGTTGCAAATCAAAAAAAAAAAGAAAAAAAAGAAAAAAAGAAGATAAGTTGGCCGCCCCCCCCTAGCCCATTAATACATGATTTTGCAATTAAATAAAAAGAAGCCAATCAAGCCCATAATTGATGCAATTAAGTCCAGGCATTTAACATGATTGATCCACTCCCAAAAATAAAAATAAAAACATACGCTCCTTCTTATCAAGACCGGCCTTTTCTTCTCCTTCCCTCCCTCTCTTCACTGTACGACATAACAAGACCAAAAAACACCAAGTTGCTGCCATTTTCTTCTTCTCTCACAATCAAGGGTCGAAGGTTTGCTACGGGTAATTCGTTGGTAATTAATCGTTGGAATTCTAGGGATTTGTTTCTCCTTCTTGTTGTCTCAATAAGGTCAAGGTATCATCTCTTATTTTTCTTCCAAGTCGACATATATATAATCATTAAATGAATTTTTGTCATCATTAATAACATGTTTAATTCACCTATTAATCCATTTATTATGTTTCTCGTTAACCATAAAATCGTCACATAAAATCATGGATGTTAACGTGTAAGAATTAGGGTTTTTGTGACTTTTGGTGTTATTATTTTATGTGTTCGTGTGTAGGTTATTGTTATTAATCTTGAATGATTTACATGGAGTGTTTATAAATATGTTTGTGATGAGTAATTTCTGGAAATAAAAGTTATATTGATCACGTGGTTGATTGGGTTAAAAAGGATTAGACGAATTAGGGCTTATTTGTGAATAAATTAAAATGGTTCTTGAATATTTAGATTACGTGAACTGAAATTGGTGTTTGATTCCTTGGATTTGATTGCATAAGTATGTTAATATGATGCCTAAATGAGTTGTGAGTGAAGGGTGTAAGCTTATATGCAAATTGGGTAATTAAAATGGTGCTAGATATGGCCTAAAATGGATTTGTATGATTGACTGTTCTGAATGTCAATTTTGTAGGCTTGATAACGTGAGCTTCTAAAGGTTCTAATACTGAAATTTTGCATGTAAACCTAGTTTAGGGTCCTAGGAAAGTATTCCAATTGGTTTGAATGAATTTGAGTTTGATTTGGATGTTTTTCTGAATTTAATGTGATCATATGTTAAAAGGTGTTAGCTGAGTTGAATTTCAGTCGGATTCTATGATTTTTCATTTCCAAACCATAGCATATTATAGGACACAAATTTACAAGAATCATATTTCATATATGGACTACCTCCTGAAATTTTTGTAGAAATTTCTGAAGTCATATGGTTAGGTTTTTAAGTGCATACTTTTGAAGTATATCTGCAGATCTGAATCTGAACAAGTTAACTCAAACGATTTTATAAAAGGAGATTACACTTGATAATAAAATCTGTAAAAATTGCAGTAGACTCCTAAGACATATGGGCTTCTGTGATAATTTTTTGGATTTTTAGTTTGGGATTATGATATGTTTTTAAAATTCATTTAGTGGGCTTAATTTTATGATAAAATCAGTTAATATGTATGCATGTTTTACCTAAGTGTTAAAGGTGTTCTTGTGATGTTTGGTGCCCCAATACTTGTTTCTATATCGGGTATGACTTGTTAATGTCATGTTAACTTGTATGTGAATATGTTAAACCTAATTGATAATCCCGAACCCTAAACCTAATTTAACTAAATTGGGAAGCCGTGTTAAAAGTTACTAAATATGGAAACTTGCTAAGTATGGAAAGTTACTAAATATGGAAACTTACTAAATATGGAAACTTACTAAATATGGAAAGTTTCTAAAAATGGAAAGTTGCTAAACATGGAAAGTTACTAATTATGGAAAGTTACTTAATCTGGAAGGTTACTAAAAATAGAAAGTTTCTAAAAATAGAAAGAAACCTAAATTATGAAATCTGATTAAAACGAGCTTATAAGTAACACGTGATCATTAAATTGTATAGGTTCGGTGAAGAAGGAGTGATTCCCTGTTTCGGTATCCTTTCTTATTTTGGTTGCTTGCATAAGGTACAGATATTCTGACCTTTCTTATAAGGTTTCTCTTGATCCTTTCACCCCTTCTGATTTATTAACTTTGATTTTGAACCTTTGCTATGTACCCTTTGATATGAGCCTTTGCTATGAACCCTTTGATATGAGCCTTTGCTATGCACCCTTTGATATGGACCTATGATATTTCTGATGACCTTAGATTCTGTGTCATTACTATGACATTCTGTTTGACCCTTCAGTTTGATACCCGAGCTATCACTAGTCATGGGGGTTCCATGACCATGTCATTGATGCACCAATGACATGACTCTAGGGTGGTCGAGTGATGTTCCACCCCGTCCCTTTTGTTATGTAATATGTATGGCCACGATGATTATGATTTCTGCAGGGCGTATGGATGCATCCTAGATATGATTTGTTATGATATATGATATATTTCTGGTGACTGGTGTTGTGTGCAATACACGCCTTTCACATTTCTGGGAGCTAGCTACTCCATTATGTTACTTATGTATTGATGAAGACCATGATTATGATGTTTATGTTATGATATGTTTCTGGGCTCGTGGTAGATTTCTGACAACCTTTACACCTTTGATACATTTTGATATACCTTCTGTTATTCCCCAATGCACCATATTCTGTTTTCTCCATTTCAGTTGACTTATGATATTTGTTTAGACGATCTTGACCTCTTAGATTTTGACAGATGATATTCGTTTCAATAGGAGTCTGTGTTTCCTCTTTCTTTACATATACATGTTTGATTATTCATTTATTATATATATCTATTCACTGGGCTTTTTAAGCTCAGCCGCATTTCTTTTCCTGCGGCAGGTTGTAGAGGGAAGCTGGGATATGAGTGAAGAGTGCAAAAGAGCCCTTAGAGAACTACCCCTTTGATAGCTACCTTGGATTAGAGTTGACTTGGATATTTTCATTACCAGGCCTATTGTACCTTTGTTGAAATCCTTCTCACGACTAGGAAAAACGGTTTTTTTTGGACATTGTTCATACAAATACAAAAACGTTATGTTTTAAACATCACTTGCATAATGTCTCTTGAATACTAAAGGAAATACATAACTAATATGTATTTTTAGGTACATTCAATTGAAGCTACATTGAAGTAGGAGCGTTTGGGTTATCTCTTGTTTTATCATAAAACTTGCATAAACAAAATTTTCATGCATCAAAAGGAGTCGAGATAACCGTACCTCCACATTGTCCCCATGTAGGCACACACTAGACATATATACGTATTTTCGATAATTTCAACTAAACTATATATCTTTCGTGTCTAGGATAATCATGCCTCCCGCGACTAATTATGATCACAAAGAAACCATCAAATACCTACCTAAACATCACAAAACCAAAGGACTTAGTGAGCAACAAGTTGAAATATTCAAAGCCTTAGAAAAAAGATACGTACACGAAGGTAGAGTCGTAGAACCCTCATTCTATGAAGGTACCATTCTCCGCGAACAATTAGCCGCAATTCATTTCCATAGCCTTCTAGACATCGATGAGCCCATCATTCCTAGGTTCATTCTCGAGTTCTATGCTAGTGTAGGACTTAGTTCAAATGATTATGGATACATGAATATCCATTTCAGAGTCAACGGGTCTCAATTCAATATTCCTTTAGATAAATTTGGAGATGTCTTAGGAATTCCTAATCAAGGAACGTGTTTCTATTCTGACAAATGGTCGTTAACCATTCTAGAGTCTAACCTTGATCGTTTGGCACCATATGCCACACCATTAATCGCAAAAGAAACCATTCGTGAGCATCTCTTTTTGCCTAGGAACAACCAAACTAGGTTCCACCGAGGTCGTCAAGTTGATAGAGATCCATTTGCCATGGAACTTAATGAACTTAAGCCTCAGTTTAAGAAGCTTGAAGAAGTTTTGAGGGAAAATGTCATAAGCACCATAGGGAATCGAGACCATATCAACGCAAGTCTTTGCTACATGATGTATTGCGTGTCAAACCATCAACCCTTCAACCTTGCTTACTATATTACCAAAAGAATGGCCGACATTCCGGTTCAAGGCACCACCGCCATACCCTACGAGATGCTTTTGACCTGTCTCTATAAACCTTTTGAGCCCATTCCTAGAAACACTTTAGGATTCGATCCCGACTACCTCGAGATTCCACACAATTTTGTTCCTCTAAGTGATCATAGGGTAGCAGTGGCAAAAGGAAAACGTCCTCATCCTCCTACATCATCATCATCCATGAGTGAAGAGGGTGGTTTGCCAAACTCAAGGATCTCACCACCCGAGTACTTGAGTCAACTTCCTCCAATTCTGAACGAATCAGCAGAATTTAAACAAACCAAAGGAATGGTGAAGAATTTGGGCCGTTGGATCATGAAGCTTCACAAGAAAATGAGCAAGAAGTGAAGTATTGGGAGTGTTTGGTATTAGATATTTTCAAACAATGATGTGTTGAACTTGTGTGTTTCTTAAGATATTATGTTAGTACTTAACTTGTACGTGAACTAACTCCCAATTGCAGGTCGATAACACTTGTTGTTATCAATTTTCCAAGATTAAGCCACTGTTTGGCTTAACCACTTTTATAGTAAGTATTATGATCGGATTAATCTATGTGTAAACGTCTTAGAACCCATGTTTGTAGTTTTATTCAATCACATATCAGTAGTTACATAAGTTTTAGGAGAATTTTTGGGATTTGAACGAGAAACGCAAAATTCGACATACTCTCTGTTCAAATTAGTAACTCTGATTGGCGGATTTGGCGGATCCCAAAATTTGGATCCGCCTGCTATGCACTTTGGCTCCGCCATCTCTCAGCCTGCGGATTCGGCGGTACCCAAATAAGGGATCCGCCTTTGTTATCGATTGGATCCGCAGGCTTCAACAGTAACTTTTTCAAAAATTCCCGACTAATCCCGATCCATAGATTATTGATTCTAGTGTTTAGATTTCTTCTACTGATCATTAAGCTTATTAAGATCATTTAGGAACACTTAGATTCATAAGAAATCCATTTCCCACCAAAAATTTGAATATTCAAATTTTCCATGTGAGTTACCTTTCTAATACAAGCAAGGAACCCTCTAATGGGATCCTTGAAATCCGTGGGAACATCACATCAACTGAATTTCCACTCACTCCTTGCATTTACTGCAAATCTTCTAATATTCACTCAACTTAAGCTCTATGGTTTGACTTAAATGATGTGACTAGCATAAATTTTTGTTCCAAATCATTAGGAACCAACATTCTCCATTGGATTTACATCAAATCCAAACACACAGACCAACAAACCTTCTGTCTATAAATTAGAACCTCAGGATCATCACATATCACACAACAACCATCACTACTAACTTTCCTTCCTGTACCTTAGAACAACTATTTTCACTATTCAAATGACTAAATCAAATAACTCATCTACAAGCAGACCCGCACGAAGGACAGCTCGTATAAGAGTCCATCCTTGTTGCTTCTAGAACTTAGCTAATTCATCATCTGAGGAGTCATCTCCACTTAACATATCCTCACCAATTGCCAATGAGAATTTTATCAACCTTGCTACTCCAACACCATCTAACATCATCATCAACACACCACCTCCAACAATCACTCCTGTAGCAACCACACCACCACCCGCTCCATCACAACCTATTAGATCACCTTCACCACAACATTCACCACAACTTCAGCCCCTAGAGTTGTTTAGAACTCCACCTTCATCACCTCATCCATACTTGGATGATTTGGAAGACCTTCCACCAAGGTCAACCAATCCTCCTCCCATGACCTTTGAAGGTCAAACACCTATGCTCTTCCATCCCATTTATCGGGATATCCATGGTCCACTTTACCATGATCCACCACCACCACAACCACAAACACAACCTCTCTCACCTACATCTACACTCATTGCCATTGATGAGGCAATGTGGATCAATCAACCACAAACCCATGAAGAGATCAATGAGGAACTCACCCGCCTCTATGCTCTCTCCAATATGGTGGAATCCCGCCTTGGTGAAGCCATGGATCTTCAATCCATCTTGCTTAACTCCCTCACAACTCCACCATCAAACAACCAAACACCACCACCACCAAACAAACAACCCCAACAACCACCAAACACCAACCACCACCACCACCACAAGCCATTGAGCCCACTCTCCCTCCTAACTTTCTAAGGCATGATTGCTCACAATGCGAGAGGACCGCTCACTTGGCCCAAAGGACCAATATCTTGGTCCATGAGCTTCAAAATAAGATGAGGTTCATTTTGAACCATATTCTCAAACGCCTAAATGCAATCTCTCATCCTCCGCAATAGGCAAATTTTAGTTTCCTCCTAGTCTCCTTTTATAGGATTTCATATGATTGTTTTAGGAATTTTCCATTTTTAGGAACTTTTTATTGTAACATCATGTTTTGTGACTTATGTCACAAAAAAATTTTCAAGTAATGGATGTTATATTTATGCTTATGGGTGATCACTATTTGGCATAATATCTTGGATTGATTAATTTACTAACTTGATTGTATAGTTGGACAAATTCTACTTAGGTGCATTGTATAGTCAGACACATATTTTTGACTTTTTAAAGTCAAATGGGTTGAAATATTATGTTTGTTTGACTTATATGTAAGATATGAATACTTGGATTTGATGTTAGAAGAATTCTAGAGAGAGAGAGAGTGATGAGAGAGTGGGAGTTCTAGAGAGAGAATGAAGAAAATATTTGTTGAATGATTAAGAGCTCCAACCCTTTCAAAGTGTGGGAAGGGGTATTTATACTACAAGATATAAGTGCCCCGAGTGGGCTGTGGAGTGAGTTGACAGTGGGTAAAGACCCGACCCAACTCCACAAATACTAATATAACTATCCTAATAATATTAATACTAAACTAGTACTAATATGCCTACGAGCTATATGAATGCTAAACAGATACTCGGGGTGACTGAGTCTTCACATGAATATTTATATTCCTAACAATCTCCCCCTAAGGGAGGTCACCCCGAAAATAATATTTTGAATTCTAGCATTCTATCCTCTGAACATGACTTCATAGCTCGTAGTCATTGATTTTTCAATCGTCATTGATCTTTGTGCCTTCAGCAGTGAACTTTTGATGACTGATCTTTTGTCTTGGATGATCTTTGATTAATCTTTGAAGTTATCATCCTAAATATGTCTTCAAGTCATCCTTTTGCAGTATAGTCTCCATGTGATATCATGATCTATGAGTCGACATGCTCACACTTTTCTGGATCATGATTTTCAGCATCAGAGTTGCGGAAGCAGTGTTGAAGGTCTTTTAGATATCATGATTTCTTTGATTATGATGATGGTGCAGTGTGAGCATGGGGTAATGGACTGGCATCTTTTCTGCAATCAGCTACAACCGCCAGGAATTCCTGCATACGACAGTTAGCAATAAAACGTCCGGTACTTATAGGTTAGGATTTCGAGATTGTTGACAACATAGTATGAAAACTCTCTCTAATCCTTACCAAGGCCGTTCCTAAATCGAAAACCCACAGAGGGCTTACCAGATATACCGTAGTAAATCAACGATTAGGTGAGTCGCTGGAGTTCACTCCACGACTTTAGACCGTTTGAAACCGCCGCAACCACTAAGCGTAATCCACAAGGAATTACCGAAGTGACCTGCTTTCAGGGCTGTTTGATGTTGACCCTGGCAGGAATTTCCATTCAATCACTGAGAATTATATTTTCAAATTCCCTCATAAATGTTCTGGCAGATTGCTAAGATCTCCGTAGGACTCATAAGTTTACAACTGGTGTCCTTAATGTTGAACAACCAGTGTATAAGTAACACGTGTTCCTATGAGATCTTATGATGCATCTCGTGTCTTCGAGACTCGATAAGTGCAATTTTGGTAGTCAGAGACTAGAGCGGTGTCTCCTGTTTCAATATCAACATAACTCGTAATGAGCGGTCGATAGGTTATGCAGGGTTCCCCGTGAGAATGAAACAAGTCCTTTTAAGAGAACTTGAGTGGTTTAGAAGGTTTAGTGCAGTGCGTCACTGGGTCCATGACGTCTTATCTTCAATACCGGTGTTACCTTAGTAACCACCAGTAGCATATGATTTGAACCTGGTTTCTGCCCTAAGGTTGAATAATTGGAGGGCTATTTCTTTTCACCCTTTCTCATTTCATTTCTTTTTAATTCTTCAACCCCTTCTTTCTCCTTTCTCATATTACTCCTTTTTTTTTTCATAATCATACCTAAGGACTTTCTAATACTAACTATTCGGTATTGTCCCTGGGTAGATCCCTCCGGCTCTGGCGGATCATAGGACGGTTTTCCTAACCTTAGCCACCTTATAACTTCATGACTATCCTATGTTGCCATTTACCAAATCTTTGAAAAATCTCTCAAAGTGTTCATGATTATGAAACACATTTTGCTAACACTTTGAGAGTTTTATATTTTTCAAATGCTCCCCCTTAACATGTGCTCATATGTTTTAATTTAAAATTTGCACATGTTGGGTAGAGCTTGCACTTTTTGAATTGATCCACTTTCAATGAATATGACCGATTCGAGACACGCTTACATCACTAGTTAGACTAGCTTGAAATTATTACCCGGCCTGTTCAAATTCACTGAAAGTTTCTCAAAATGGTACACTCTACTCAGACACATCCGTTTCGAGACACACTTACATCACTGGTTAGACCAGCTTGAAATTATTACCCGGCCAGGATATGTCCTTTCGATTAATGACAGTTTTTGTTTCGTCAATTCATTGGTAAAGTCTGAGTCGTGCTCACGTAAGATGCCACATCCTTTTTGTTATCACAAACCATTTGCTCCCCCTCAATATGTGCATCGATATGCGAAAGAGTTTAGCACATATGGGAGAGCTTACATTTAAGTCCAAAGAATCACATTTTCATCAGGTTTCATATTTAAATCACATTCTCTCCCCCGATCAAAAATTTCAAACCTTTTGAGATTTGTGATCCCAATTGATTTAAATAAGTTATAAAATGTGGGAGAAAATGTGGTCAGATTTAATATATTCTGATGATGGAGCATACAACTGCACCCCCTTAATCAATGAGGGAGAATGTTAGTGTCAGGTATGATAGGTTTGAAAGATTTTGAATTAAAACAATCATACACTGACACATAACAACCACATTTTATTCACTGCTTATTATGTACAAAGTAACTGTTACGACACAGATGATGTTGACCTTTACGCACAGACAGTGTGATCATTCGCTTCTCTGAGGGAGTTAGTAGTCAACATCAATTTTCCATCCACCAACAAAACTTCCCAAGTATTGTAGATCCCCACTCAGCGAGACTAGAATTAGTAATGCTTTGTTGAAGTGAAGGTGGTGGTGGTGATGAAAGTGTTGTTGTTGTGGTGAATTCAGAGCTAGTCAATAGAGTTTGAACATCTGATCAAAAGGTTAGAGCGGGAGTAGGCACATTCATATCGGCCATGGAATATGCATAAGAATATCAACACAGATATACATACATACAGATTCACTCTTCATTAATAGCTACCACGTAGCAGCTTGCCAACTCATAATACCATATTCATCTCATAATCAAACCACAGTCAGGAAATACATCAAACCGCTATCTAGCATGAAGAGCAATCAGCAATCATGAACCTGGCAATTCACTCATATTTCAACATTCAACTCAGGATCTTAGGGATATGATTCTAACACGATAGCTACATACCTAAGCATAATCTGAGAGCACAAGCAATATGTCAACAACAATTACACAGCTATCGACTAACAAAAGTCAATCAACATCCGAAACTCATTCAATTAGATCATACAAATGCCTGTGGAGTATTCAAGAACATCAAACACAATAGGTTTTCTAACTTCTTTTAGATTTTGAGTTATAAAGTATTTAGGGGATTAAACGAGGATTCAAAAGTGACACAAATGGACCATATAGTTACATAAAGCTAGGAAACTATAAGCAAATTGCACATAATGTCCTAATCTTTCTAACAACTAACACATTTGCCCATTTGAGATAAAGTTTAGTAAGATCCTCTTCAACTAATACCCCATTAACTACAAAACCTTTTCTAACAATTATGAGATAACCAAGAAACCCGTTTGATGATATAAAATTTGAAATCACTCTCCCCCTCAATCAATGACCCGTATTCTAGTTAAAGTGTTGAAGTCATTGATTGAGTGACAAATTTTATGAACAATACAAGTATGAAAGAATTTCAACCAACACGTTACCACCATGTGTCTCACAAATAATTTTCAGAAGAATCATAGAATGAAAACTATTTGCATACAAAGAAGATTTCTCTTCCTTTACAAGAAATGATGCACTGAAACGTACATCAAATCGGGAAAACATGGATATAAAGTAATCCATGCCCGGATGAACATCACCCAGTGGGAGGAACAACCATCTTTTAGGCGATGTGCTTTCCCCATTTTGAAACGCGGGTTGCTATCTAAAGTAATAGCAAGCCATTTAGGCATGTTTTGAAAAACTTTGTGAACTTCTGTTCGAACTTTATTTAAAGATCCGTGTCATTATTGAATGACATTTCTAGGACCGTAAATGTTATCGATGCCAGAAGACATGCCTTAAAAAAGCTATTTTTGGTATTTTCAATTTTTCTGATTTTTATGGTTTTTTCTTGGTTTTATATATTTCTATTTACATTTTCGTTTTATATTTTTCTATTTACAATTTGGTTTGAAAAATGTACAAAATATATTATTCAGTTTAAGAAGATGTTGACATGAGTACCAAAATAAGGATATCGTTCATGGAATTTGTAGAAGTCAGTAGTCAACATTACTTAAACTTTCACCACCAAAGCTTTGGAGACTCATGAAAAATCATCTGAACTTGAGCCTTCTCAATTGTGAAGCTTTGATAGCTTCCCCCCCAAACCGACAATCTTCTTTTTGAGCAGTTTCAAAGCTCTCTTTCAAGCTTACATAAGGTAAGTATACAGCAGAAACCGTAGCAAACCACATCAAGTATTGCTGCTCCTTTTAAGAATAATCATTGTGATTCTCCGTTCGGGGATCATCAAATAGATCAGCAACGAATCATCTCACACTTGAATAATTCTTCTCACATTTCTTCCCGCTGAAGTCTGAAATACTGCATACCAAAAGTATCCAGAGACCACTTCCCCCAAGTAGTTGAAGTGATGCAATCAGTCTCATTATATGAAGCTCAAGAACCAGAAGTACACACTCAATCCCATAAATAAAGTCGAAAACGTAACATCAAGATCAATTAAGATCCGGAAATCCCCTTTTCTCCCTTCAGGAAATTGCAGATGATAATTGTTACACCAAAGTCACCTAAGTCCCGAGTGTAAGCAATTTATCCCGTATGTAGTCTCTTTAATCATCAGAAACTGTTTCTTACATCTCTTCCCCCACGTAGTTGGAATGATACACCATAAGGAACGAGTTAAAACACTGATTTTCTCTGCGGTTATGACATTTGTCTTCCCAGAATAACCTCAACTCAGAAGAGGTATAAAGTTTATCATGTGTACTCGTTGTGCATTCAGATGCATGTCTCCTTCCCCCTTGCTGGTTTTGATACCTCATAATCAGCAACACATTTTACGCACATATACTTGAGATCTTGTGAGAAGAAGAAAATTGGCTCAAATGTATCAAGTGAGAATCAACCGCTACCGAAACTGTCTCTGACTATCTTTACCAACCCTTAAGTAGGCAATTTGATGAGATGACTGATGGAACAAACCCGATATACCAAACTTGACACTGAAGTAGAATTCCCCGTTCTCGTGACTTGAACTTGAACTAATGTTGGAAGAACGGTGTAGAGAATTAGTGCTCCAAGCAAATCTCTAAGTACTCAATACTCAACCAAAGTATAAGACATTAACACCTCTTGCGATTATCCACAACGTCATCGGCGTGTGACACTGAGTACTACAACGTTACTCCTTTAAGTGATAGTTAACCAGGTCGTCAAACATTTACCCCGACTGCTGGTAACTAGATAACCTAAGTCTTCAACTTAAATCTTAAGCACGAGCAAGTTATCATTGAAAGTCATGCATCCAACCAACCCCGACTTCAAGATAAGATAAGATCACGCCTATGTGAAAGTCAACTTCAATCTCAAATAAGTGATACCCGATCAACTCCATAGTCACAATTAAATGCCCAACAAGTGAGTGAACAAACAATCAAATGTACGTCGATCCACTTGTTCACACTTCTCCCCCTCAAAAATTGCATATGAGGATGCCATTTTTGATTGAACAAGTGCATATGAGGTTGATCCACTGTTCACACTTCTCCCCCTCAAAAATTGCATTTGAAGTTGCCATTTTTGATCGAGTGAATAAACATCGAATCTGATGGAAGTAGATCCACTTGATGTCTGAACGAGCATGGAGCAAGTATGAAGCTTTTTGATGAGAATAGTCAGAAACAAGAAGATTTGTCTTCTTCTGAAGATAAAGTGTACTCAAGCGTACGCCTTTCTTTTCTTTGATGAACGGGGCCTGATGAGTTGTCAGCAGACACCATTATGTTGACGATGAGGCCCGAGGCTTGAACTGCAGTGTTCGAACGTCATAGTCGATGAAGAACGAGGCCTAAACTGATGTGAACAGACGTCATTGTCATTGATTTTCATCAAGCTTGAATTGGTTGAACCCCTACTTCATGAGATATCAATCTTTTCGGCACCCAAACCCTGAGTCTTTCCTTACTACGAGTGAACGATGTACCTGCACTTAAGTAAAGACTACCTGCACTGACATTAAGAGTTTGTTTGCATTTATGTGGGTTAGTGATATCAGCATTTAGACCATGTGGGGTTTCACTGTCAACCTTGGTTTCGCACTTAATGAACATCTTTCGAATAGGTATCCATCTAAGACCAACAATCTTAAAAGTTCTACCCGTCGGTATCCACCTAAGGCAAGATCTAGGAGTGTTTGGTTTCTCATGTACAGTGAAAGACTTGTTTAGAGAAGACCTTTCTCCTACATCAATCTGCCTACCAGGTTTCTGAGAATAACTCTTTGGTTCTACGGGCTTATTGTTGTTTCTAGTCTTAGAGGATTGAACCTTATTATGAGCATGTACTTCCTTCAGGAATTTTGTAATACAATCATCATGGTTTGCATTAAACATACATTTCTGACAAGTTGAGCAAATATAGTGTTTGGAGTCAGAAAAAGATCTAGAATTCTTATAGTGATCAGCTACGAGAATCGCTTTAATCGATACGCAACTACTCTTAGAAGCAGGCAACTTCCTAGTCTTTTCATGTGTGTTTTTCTTAGCATCCTCTAGGTTGTGATTCTGAACACTGTTTTTATGTCTAACATGTTCCTTTGGTGTCACAAATGACACACGCGTTGAACTAATCCAAGAAGAACTATATGCACTCATGTGATGAGGTTTTGCAAGCGTACATTCCTTTTCATTAGATCTAGGTTGTGAAGTGACTGGTTTTGGCAAAACTTGTATCGCATCAACTTGGGAGGCAAACCGTGTTTTTGAAAATTTTGGTCGTTCAGATTTAAACGCAGTCGGTTGTCTAACAACTGATTGGTTTCTAAGTGGTGCTTGTTTTGCAAACTGTGTTCACACCATTTTCTGTCAATTTTCTCAACTCGTTTTTCAACGATGCAATTGCAAAACCCTTTTCCTGAAGTTGAGCTTTGAATTCATCATTTTTGGCAATCAAAGAGGTTGTTTGCTCTACAGTCTTAGTTTTCGTTTCTTTGATTGTATCACACAGTTCTTTGCAATGAATTTTCAAAGTCTCATTTTCTTTAAACAATTCAGTCACTTTATGTTCTAATTCTGCATTTTTTGTTGCAATAACATCATTGTCATGTTTAGCCTTAACTTCATTAAACATATCACACATCTCAGCAATACGTTTTTTCAGGTTGTTGATCGTCAAGTTTTTGGCTTGTAGCTGAGCTTTCAAATCGTTTATTATAAAAAATTCACGGAATTCAGGAAATTCCGGATTCCTACATGGTTGGTTAGTTTGAAGACTTTCTTCCTTTTGTTGCATTGAGATTTCAAGTGAAATACAATGTTTTTCGAGTTGTAAAAATCTGTTTGAAAGTTCATCATAAACTTCTTTTTCAACCATATCATTTGATTTTAAAACCTCAGCAGTAAGCAAAGAACTTGTC
>CP139503.1:179646345-179821902 GCA_021014915.2 Artemisia tridentata subsp. tridentata
CTTGATATTTCGGCATTCTTCAGATGGATGCTATTAAAGCTACCAATTTTTTTATTTTTTATTTTTTTTATTTTTTTCAATTAAATTTGCCAAATGCTTTGTAGCCATGCTAGAGTTATAGTCATGCTTTGTAAATTGTGATGATCATATTTCATAGAAAACTGCAATAATTAATTAAGTGGGACCACGAACTCAAATATATTCAAAGACTAAGTGCGTCCGTACTTTATGTTGTTCTATTACTCCGTATTTTACTTTTACATTTCTTTTAATCATGTTTCTTTGTGTCTTAACTTTTGCATTTTTAATTTCAAAACAAAACTAAATTGACATATCACGTAATCAACAACCAAAAGTCGCGTTATAATATTTAAATTGATTAATTTAATTTATTGCAAAAGATTTTCTATTAGTGTACGAGAAAAGTTCAATGTAAATATTTTCTAAAAACCTAAATAAAACAGTTATAACCATCCATTTTTTTTATTAAAACAAAAGAAAAACAAACTTTCATCATTTTTATAAAAATTAAATATTTCGCAAACCGTTAAATATTTAGGTAAAAATAATTACCATCACGACGAGAATTAAATCATCTACCTACAGAAGGTCACTTCTATATATTTTCGAAGAACTTTTTTTTCGACAATTTTTTTTAAGTATTGAAATTTACTTTTAGATTTGCTATTTTAATATCACAATTTTATGAAATCACATAAAATTTGACTTTGTTTGACTATCATGGTGTTGAAATTGATGGTATTTAAAGTTAACAATTGATATCATGTTTACAAGAAATTTGTGTTTAATAGCATGTAACGAAAAATTTGGCTACCGCGTGTTGCGACGGAGACAATTTGTAAGTCGGGTATACGTGAAAATATTGTGATCGCCCACGTGAATGGTAACCATTATATTAGAGTGACTCTAGATGAAAGTTGTCCAATCCCGCCAAATCACCAACAATGGAGGAGGTACAAAACTGAGGTCGCATCCGCATGGGAAACTATATATTTAAGTCGACAACGCATGTATACTCAAATTATTCAGAATGAAAGACAAATGTATTCATGACTTTTTATCTTATAAAGTTATTACAATTGTTACATGTTTTTATTTTTTTAATAGACAATTTATTTTCTCGTTAACTATTTGCATTCTGATAATACACCGATAAAAAAAATTTAATTAGAAATTAAACTAAAATTAAAAACAAAATAAATTATAGAAGATATTAATTACAAAACT
Source organism: Artemisia tridentata subsp. tridentata (assembly GCA_021014915.2). Taxonomy (NCBI): domain Eukaryota; kingdom Viridiplantae; phylum Streptophyta; class Magnoliopsida; order Asterales; family Asteraceae; genus Artemisia; species Artemisia tridentata. Next base: position 179,647,594 of record CP139503.1, read on the forward strand.
AGAGAAAAAAATATAAAAATAAAAGAGGTATTAATTAATATTTAAAAAACTTGAGTGTGCAAATCAATTCCCAATAATGATATGCGATATTGTGGTTCAAAATAGAACGTGAAAAGATCAAAATGTAATTGCAAACGGTTGTAACATGTGATACTTCAACTCTAACAAAAATTCTTAAGATGTATCAAACGACATATAAAAATATTTATTGGGACTGAAAAAGAAAACATTACATCAATTATGAGATACTAACTAACAATGCACGTTACTCATCGCGTAAAACTTTTGGGTTGTCTCTCAGTGTATGAGTTGGAATTTTTTGGGTGGAATATAAAAGGGTTTTTTTTATAAAGTTACTTTTGGGTTGTCTCAGTGTATGAGTCTATTGGAATTTCTAACACAATAATGTATATTTTTATTAAACTTTTATTAATATTTCTTTTAATAAATCAACACTTTATTTTTCTTATAAAATAGTTGTAGGAGTGGGTTTTTTTATATATGTTTTTGGAATTTTTCAGTTTTTCTTTTATCAATATTTTGAATTTTTAACATTTCTTTTTTTAATAAATAGGTGTTCGCTTTTTACGAAAATCATTCAATGAAAGCTGACGAATTTATTATAACTACACCAGAATTTTTAATTGATCAGGTATTATATCTATAAACAATAGAGTATATATATATGTTTTGTTGAGTTTTTATTAGTAAGTGTATTTGTTATCATTATATTCATATGTATTTTTATTGAATTTTTATTATTAAGTGATTTTTTAGAATTATATTTATATGTTTTAACTTTCAAATTCTTTCGATAAATTCTAACACAATAGTATTCATTTTAGGTGTTCGGGTCCTGGGAAGAATTGATGAATTGGGTAAAAGACTTGGCACACTCTATTGGTGTTGTCGTCATCACCAAAAGATCGAACAAATATCCTAGTGGTTTCGTGTATAAAGTTGTACTCATGTGTGATGCATTATGTGAGATGCATTATGTTATGGTCGAGTTACAAGGAGAGTACCCGATGCCCGTCATCACGCCTTATTGTTTTAACGAGTTTTGTCACTCTACAGTTAGATGGGAAACCATGTATAGGTCACGTCTAGAACTATATACACAAATTTGTCGTCGTGAAAGTGTATTTGTTGATGTAAGTGATTAAGTATTTTAGTGTTTGTACTCTTATTATTTTTTTATTAGAGATTAGTATCTTTATTTATTCATAATCAATTTTTGAATTTTCTTATTTATAGATTGTGTATTTTTTTTATTAGAGATTAATAATATAATGGAAACATAATTATTATGTATTTTAGTGTTTGTACTCTTATTATTTTTTATTAGAGATTACTAATTAAAATAGACTTAAAAAAAATTAAAATATATATATATATATATATATATGTATATATATATATATATATATATATATATATATATATATATATATATATATATATATATATATATAGTGGGACTTTCATTTCAGAACCATCTTATCTACGAGAACTGACAGAACCACCAAAAACATACATGCACGCCTTTTAAAATAAAATAAAATACATGCAAATCATCAATAATCGTAAGTATCCACCTATGTTCTTCAATATCATCATGAACTCATCCTCTTTTTTCACAAAAACCTTACACACGGCCGCAATATTGTCATTGCACGCCTTATAAGAACATACATGCACACCTTCAAAGAAAATTTTTGTATTTCCAATTTCTTATCAAATTCTTTAGAACAACCATGTTTTTTTTAAAACATATATGTTGTTTTTAGAACATATGTGCAAAAATACAATTATTGAAGGGGAGCATGTATGTTTTTGGTGGTTCTGTCAGTTCTCGCAGATAAGATGGTTCTCAAATGAAAGTGCCCCTATATATATATATATATATATATATATATATATATATATATATATATATATATATATATATATATATATATATATATATATATTCTCATGATTACATAATCATTACTTATATAACTATTTTAGTTACATTTAAAATAAATAAAAAAAAATAAAAAAAAATATAAAAAAAAAAAAAAAAAAAAATCATGATTACTACATTATTAGTATTTGACTTTGATTACTTTAGTATCTCTAATGAAAAAAATTGGTATGAATAATGAGTCCACTTCATATTCCTTCAAGTGGTTAGTTGATTTCAAGGTCTGTGTCCTTTTCCTAAACTGATGAATTGCATGCGATTTAAATGTAAATACTCACCAACTATGATGCGGCTATGTCATTTAACACATTGATTTAAACATGATAATCCAAAATGTGAGACACAATATTAGCACATGGGTATAACATATGTTATGGTTAGTCTTGGTAATCTAAATAACCAATGTTTTTCAACCATGTCATATAACTCATACATAATTTTGTCTTGGTTATCAGCAAACAAATCATACAAACTTAAAGCAGATTTACCAAAGATTTGGTAACTTCAAAATCAAATAGTATCAAAGAAGTAAAAGTCTTAGGCTGGTCACAGTAAGGGGATTCAATCCCCTCCATTTTCTCTGTCACGTCAGCTTTCTCTCTTCAGCGACCTTCAGGCGATTGGGTGCCCCAGCAAGGGCGACCATAATCAACTTTTTTTTTTTTTTTTTTTTTTTTTTTTTTTTACATTTTTAAACACAAACTCAAATTTCATTAATAATTAAAACGTTACATAATAATTCAAATAAAATAAAAACATTACAACACTTACTAAAAACTAATAATCTAGGTTGTGTCGTTCCTTGATTTCTTCCTTCATTTCTTGCATCCTTTGTCGTAAATTTGCGGGCAAATATGGGTCGATTGGTGTGAGATAGAATATGACGTCTTTATCCCGTTTCTTTTGCCGGTCAAATTCAAGTCTTTCTTTTTCGACTTGAACTTTTGATGCCTCTATTTCCAGCGTTTTTTTCTTCAACTCGTAGTAGCCGTCTGCCAGTTCCTTCTTCTTTCTGAAAGCAATGGACTTAATGGTTTTCCAATTCTTGGCTACATCTGCCATATAAGAAGACTTGGAAGAACTCTCCGAGGACTTCTTCTTATTTTTTTTAGCGGCATCTCGACCAATTGGTCGCTCATTTCGAACAACTACTTCTTCATCATCAGGCACATCCGAACCCGTTTCAGAAGTCTTTGCCTTCTTTCGACCCACATCTTGGCTTAAAAAAGCCGGCATCTCATTATCCTTCCAGACCTCATGGTCCTTCAGAATTTCCCAACAATGCTCCAATACGAACGCATGCTTATACATTATTTGATATTCTTCACACGCTCGTCTGTAAACAGTGAGGTCATTCTCACCACTTCCATAATTCTTAAATGCATTGTCGTAAATGGCACAAAACTGACCAACTCTAGGACGAATCCTATTTTTCCATTTGGTAATTATCGAGTTGTAAGTTCTTTCTGCACCAACCTCATTTTCAAAGTAGTTAATCACTTTCTGCCAAAATACCTTAGCATTTTGGTTGTTTCACACAATGCTATTCTCGGACACATCACACCAAGCTTTGCACAACGCGATCTCTTCGTTGCGTGACCAAAGCGACGAATCATTCTTGGTTTCCTTCTCAACAGCCTTCTTCTTAGCCTTCGTTGCTCATTTTTTTGGTTTGACCGGCGACATCTCTTCTGAAATAGTGTTGTCATCGTCATTTGGAACCGATCCATGACCCGAACCTTGACCGGAACCGTGATACTCTTGATTCGGATAACCCGAACCAGTTCTCACATAAAAATCAGGATTGTTATATAATTGTTCATCAAAATCACAAGCATCAAAATTCATACGGTTAACCGGAGAATAATGTTGATAACTTGAATGTGAAGACATGAAATGGAATCCATCGTTGGACGATACACGGATTCGGGTGAGCCGTACATAGATTGTTGGCTTCGACGGGAGTCGCTTTGTTGTTGTTGTTGGTTGCTTTGATATGGTGGAATAAATGGACGATTCATAGGACGATTTAGATAAAATGGATTGTTAGTTTGTTGTTGTGGAAGTTGCGATTGATAATCTAAACTAGGAGCTCGGAAATTGTTGTTTGGTGACATACCGGTTAACCGGAAATTCGGATCCGGTGTTAATTGCGGGATGTTTTGTGGCAATCGGGATTCCGGCCTTTTGATTGTGGTGTTTTCTTAGACATATTGAATTGATGATTGAAGTGTGAGATTTTGAATAGAGAATTGTAAGATTTTGTTGTTTGAAGTGTGTTAATATGTTGTGTATTTATAGTAGTTAAAAGATTTTTTTTTTTTTTTTTTTTTGAACCGTTTAAAACAACGGTTAGAATTTTGTTTGCTTCTTCTTTTCAATCGATCATGTAGGTGACCAAGATGGGGAGATCGATTAGGCCGATCGAATCTTCACACTAAGCCGATCGACTAGTGATCGATCGACCAAAAGCCACGATTGATGCTTCTGTGACTAGCCTTAGTTTACTCATCAACAACAATAACTTCCACCTTATAACTGTTTCACATATGAGACATAGTTAATAAATAAACTATAACCTATATATTATCTGAGTTACATTAGCTAAAAGTATGCATGATTTATTTGCAATGAAAATGTTATTTGCAATGAAAATAAAATATTGAATTATGCTTTACAACAAACAAATAAACATCAAAGATTGTATATGCATAAAACTTATATTTATTCAACTTTAAATATATATATCGCCTGACAAATATTTGTGATTTGGTTGAGCTGATATGTGCATGCTGAGTTAGCGAGGAATCTCTCGGGAGATAACTAAACAACTTGTTTTGCAAGTAGACTAATGCTTATAGTTGATGATGCAATACTGTAAAGTTATTAGATAAATTAGTTTATAACTTTGCAAGTAGATTTTTTTGGTAACTTAGGTTATTATAAGTATTCGACAAATATCTTTTAATTATTATATACTAGCTTAAAGGCCTGATGATTCGCAGGATTTTTAAAAAAATATGAAAATGAGATTATAAGAAAACATGTTAAATAGCAAATGTCCATTAATATATGAAATAAACAATGAAATAATACGTGAATTATTTGATAATCAATTGAGTATGTAACAATTAAAATAATAAACGTCAATGTCTTGTCGTCTCCAAATTTGACGGTCTTGAATAGCAAATGACTTATATGAGCGCTAATCAATTTAATAGCAAATGTCCATCCCGTGAACACCTAATAATCTATAGAAAATGTAAGTAAAAGTAGGTTGTAATTGATAATATATTAGAAGTTTCAATATGATACACAAATTGATATCCTTTTATAAGACCTGAAGTAAATTATTAGAACTCCCAAGATAATATATAAATTTGTATCCTTTTATAAGACCTCCAAAGTGGTAATATATATTTCTAACGGTTTCAAAAATTACTACGAAAGAAACATGAACAACAATTTAGACGCCGATTCACTTTTTATCCATTTGTCACACTAATTACTCAATGTGTCCCACCCATCCTTGTTCATGTATTAAAAGGTTGATCTTGGATCACCAAGTTTAACACTTTTTCATGCTACATACACCAGATAGATGCTCAAGAAGTAGCTCAAGACACATTATATTATCATTAACCGTCAAACCTGCAATACTATTTATTACATTTGTGAAACCTAAACGACTCCTCTCAGGAGCCTCATCTGATATTATGTTTTAGTATCGCTTTAAGAAACAATATTAATATAAATATGATTTTGACACCTACCATGTGTACGGAGGGTATTAGATACCAAAAAATAGCATCAAGTAATACTAAGCATGTACCAAACCCATTAAGCTCTGTCAGCATATACACTCTTATGCTCATAAATGTTTTTGTTGTAATTTATGACATAACTATAACTTACAAATAATATCTCACAAATGTCTCTAACGATATCTCCATGCTACTATAATTCTTCAATTCTCCTTGGCTAACTACACTTTAGTACCAAAAAAAGTTTAAGTTGTATAGATGTGATGTTTTTACAATCATGTTGTTCTAATCATTTACAGAAGACAAACATCTTACATGAATCGGCTTTTTATACCTCCTACCACTAACGCAAAAATTATGTGATTTCTTTGCAAAGGCAACTACTCCAATGTTGTTAAAAAAAACAACTCCAATGCCTCATGTGATTTCTTTGCAAAGGCAAAGGCAATCCTCTTTTAGCTTAATCTTCATCATTTTTTATCACATTAACTATGACGCTTGTTTATACAGAGACACTGCACTGTTGCAACACAAAATTATTAGTATTATATAAAGATGAATTGATGGATATTACATTAATATTAATATATGTAGATATTTTTCTTGGTATAGGGTGGGTTGTGCGACCTGAAAACATCTCTTTTAATTATATAATAGAATGAACTTTTTAATGACTACAAAAAAAAACTACATCACAATAATGAACTAACTTTTTTAGATAGTAATTTTGGAGTACCACTTTAGATAAATTTTGACCCATTTGACCCGTATCCTTTTCATTAAATTTTATAGTATAACCCGTTTGACCCGTTAGAGATAAACATAGCCAAAATAAGCCCATTTATAAACAAATTGGTCAAAACTTGTCACCACTAATTAACTGCCAAAATGCACTATAACTGCTATAGAATACTTACTTGTAGTAATCGGTTTCTCCGAGAATAGAGGAAAAGTCAGCACTAAGTCTCAAGTTCTGTAAAACAAAATTAACAAACATGATGAGTGATGTAAATACATCGTTTGTATCTGCAGTATAATAAAATGTTCAGATCTTCGCATCATAATGAATTTTACAACAGGACTAATTCTCTTAATTTGAACTTATTTGATTTGAACTTATTTTTATTTCTTAGTTGAACACCCTGCTAAAAACCCACCTACATTAGCAAATAAAAAGTATAAAATCAATACCGCCAAAAATACACTATAAAGTTATACACAGACAAAGAGAAGCCAACTTGGAGAGAAATTTGAGTAAGATCTAACATCTATTGATCTCAAATCCCCCCACATATTAGTTATTAACACAATGAAAAAATGAATCATCTAAGTAGTTCTAGCGGTGAACCTACTGTTCCAGGAAAAGAGAGATTGAGAAAAACACTTAAAGTTAACAAAAATAGGACTATTGTGCAAGGATAACGTCTTATCTTTGTTTATAGAAGAAAGTTTGCCTTTAAGAGAAGGAGTCAATGACCTTGTAAAAGACCTCTACATGTTCTAAAGATTATATTATAACAATTATTGATCAAGCAAAGGAAAACAAATCGTAGATCCATAGGCTTTAAAGCTAAAAAATTAAAGACGAAAATTTAACTCACTCAAAGATAAAAGGGTTAATTTGCATGTTGTATTTCACGGGTCAACTTGGATGGATACTTGTGAAATAAGAGAAAGAATAAAATGCCAACAATGTACTTCCAAGAGCATATCCTTAATATTATATCATTTTTTCAATAATGTAGTTTCTAAGATCATACTTGACGCAAACATTTTTAATTAGGCGAGTCATGTGAATTTTTAGCATTTGACTCTTGGAAGTATAATAACTGTTAAAACTGGATCAAAGAAAATAGTTCGCATAAGTGGAGTAACAATTGACCTTTGACTCTTAATTGGAAGCGGGAAGCCTTGCGCTAACTCCAGTTTTAATCAGCCCTGCAACTCACGATCGATTCTGAATAAAAAGATTAACTTAAACGTCGAGCTTAATGATCTAAATCCGTCCCGAATATCAAATTAGCGTAATGGAATTCATTTGAAGGCCATTAGGAAATACCTAACAAATGTCTAAATGGATGAAAATGTGTTACCTCTGCACATGTGTATGATGTCTGCAAACCCAATGGTTCTTGCAAACCCTGTTATATTACATAACAATCTAATATTCGTATTAAAATAAATGAGGACATTGTATGCCCTTTCAACCACCCTTTCATTTAATACAACTTTAACCCGTTTGACCCGTTTCATCACCAAATAAAATGCTAGTGATCTTCAAAACAATTAATCAACTACGGAGTACATGTTATTCTGGTTATAAATGAATGAATATATCAAGTAAAGAAGAAAATTATAGTACCTTTTTACACACGATGATCTTTGCTTCTAACTCAATCACATCTACAGATATGTATATCATAAAAAAAATGATGTGAATAAATAGAATCGGTAAATGTATCTTTTTTTCTTTTACTTTTTTGCGTAGAGAAAAATCAGCATCATCCACAACGACATCAACGTCTTCCTGTTTTCAATTTCAAAATCTTAGAATAGTAAATGAGAAATCCAAAGATAACTGAAAGAACACTCACTTAATCATGACATCAATTTTAAATAATTAAGAGCATGTTTATGTGTATAATTGAAAAATACATCGATATCAAGTCGGAAAAGCTATCCACTGTCCAAACATGAAAAGAAATATACAATATCTTAAATCTCCGGTTAATAAGTAATTCAATGTAGAAACAATAAAGACCAAAAAGATGAGAGATACCTGCGCTAAAAAAACATCTTTTTTCTTTTACTTTTTAGCGTAGAGCAAAATCAGCATCATCCACAACGACATCAACGTCTTCCAGTAAATTTCAAAATCTTAAAATAGTAAATGAGAAATCCAAAGATAACTGAAAGCACAACCAATTAATCATTACATCAATTTTTAATCATTAAGAGCATGTTTATGTGTATAATGAATAATTGAAAAATACAATCGATATCAAGTCGGAAAAGCTATCCACTGTCCAAACATGAAAAGAAATATACAATATCTTAAATCTCCGGTTAATAAATAATTCAAGAGGTAATTACCAAAATAGTATTTAAAAAAAAGAATTGTCCATTTAATAGTCACTCTCAACACCTCTTTCTCAATTTGGTCACGCTCGACTGCTCGACTCTACCCCTTTTGTGACACGTGTCTCTGGCAAGTACAATGTTATCAAATGACAAATATACCCTCCTATATTATATTATTAATTAATTACTCCACCCAACTCACTCACCCTACCTAACTCCACCCACCTACCTCGCTACTTTACCAGTCCATCACCACCAACATCCGGCCACCAACATCAACAAAAAATCGGGCCACCAACATCCACAAAAAACCCGACCACCATCTTTAATGATTTTAAGTGTTGGGAAACTTTTAATATCATACTCATTGGCCAAATCTTTATTCTTTTCATCATTGGGGTCAACTTTTGCTAGAACAACTGGTGGGTCATTACTACTTACCAGTAATATAGAAGCGGCGTTCTCAAACTGTTGATTTTATAAACAAGTTATAAGCTCGATCATTAAGGGTAAAAGAAACATTGTATGAAGAAAAACAAAATCCTTTAGACAATGTTAAGTTGTGGATACGATGATGATTACCTCTGGAGTAAGTTCCTTGCAGTGGCCACACCTGGCGAGCCATGAGAAATCAGCAAACAAGATGTAGAGTTAGTATCACACATATATGATCATATATATGTCCACCCACCTACCTCACCACTTTACCAGTCCATCACCACCAACATCCGGCCACCAACATCAACAAAAAATCCGACCACCAACATCCACAAAAAATCCAGCCACTAAATCAAACTGCTGCTAAGTTCTGTCAACCTACTGCTAGTTCTGTCAACCTGCTGCTAGACTTAATCAAACTGCTGCTAAGACATTACTACTTTTTCTTGACGTTCTGTCAACCTGCTGCTAGGCATGATCAAACTGCTGCTACATGAACTAACCTGCTGCTAGCATTATTAAAACTGAGTTCCAAACTGCTGCTACATGAACTAACCTGCTGCTAACCATGTATGGACCAGGCTGGTCTTCAAACGGGTCGATCTGAACATGAAAAACTCATATGGGCTTGTACCCGTGACGATCACTATGTAGTAGCTAAAGAATTGTATAACAGGATACGGGAAAATGAATCAGATATTAGCTTATCCGTTTGTAACCATGTGATTTGGTTACTTGGTAAAGCTAAGAAATGGTGGGCCGCACTTGAAATATACGAAGACTTGTTAGATAAAGGACCAAAACCAAACAATATGTCGTATGAACTCATAGTTTCTCATTTCAATTTCTTGTTAACTGCAGCGCGAAAAAAGGGTATTTGGAAATGGGGTATTGGATTACTTGACAAAATGGTTATTTATGACTCATAATTCATAAACGTTATATTTATGTTTTCTGACATTAAGTGTTTAACTTTTTGACCATCTCACAACTTGCATCTGCAAACAAATCTGTAATTTGATTTCTTTTTGACATTAAGTATTTATGAGTATGACATTAAGAGTTTCCCAACACTTAAAATCATTAAAGATGGTGGCCGGATTTTTTGTTGATGTTGGTGGCCGGATGTTGGTGGTGATGGACTGGTAAAGTGGTGAGGTAGGTGGGTGGAGTTAGGTAGGGTGAGTGGGTTGGGTGGAGTAATTAATAATATAATATAGGAGGGTATATTTGTCATTTGATAATAAATGAATAAAATAATTCCACCTAACATTGTACTTGCCAGAGACACGTGTCACAAAAGGGGTGGAGTCGAGCAGTCGAGCGTGACCAAATTGGGAAAGAGGTGTTGAGAGTGACTATTAAATGGACCATTCTTTTTTTGAAATACTATTTTGGTAATTACCTCATAATTCAATGTAGATACAATAAAGACCAAAAAGATGAGACATACCAACGCTAAAAAAACCAAAAATGGGCTTCCTATGATTGGCCTCCCATCAAACTCAACACCCAGCATAACTCCCATCAACCATATCCTTAAAAACGTTAAAAACCCCTTCCTGATCATACCCTCCAACACACACCCCAGGTGAAACCTTCACCGTAACCTGAGCTCCACCATTCGTAAATTTACGGCCATTTGAATCCTTCGTCACTAACCGACAAAGCAGAAAACTCTCACGTCTTCTGAACGTCCTTAAAAGTAGCATCAAAGGCCGCCGCTGCTTCGTCTTTCTCAGCTTCTCTTATCCCTAATCCTGTTAAAATATCAGCAAATCATTAACAACCATTAAGCTACAATTGCCATTTTTCACAGTTTAAACAGCAAATGATTATTCTAAAAATCATTTTCATCTGTACGAAACACCAACTCTAATCAATAATTAGAAATAACAAACCTATAAGCTATAAATTCGATGTTATCCAATTTAAATTGTAGTTAATTATTCCCGAAAAAAATCATTCGATACTAAACCCTAACTCTAACACAATTCAATAAATAGCTACTAAATGGATAATAAATGAGCAAGTTGTGATAAAAACCTGTTCACATCTTTCTTCAATTCCTTTCTTGTCACCAGCCCCATCAAGGATAACAGTATCATCCTTTGATATTAAAGGTGGAGTAAGAAATTTATAATGATCATGAAATATATAGTCACATAAGAAACCTAATTAAGTTATCTTGTACCTAAAAGATTAGCATACTAAACAGATGAACTCAAACCAAAACCAAATTAAACATAAGTAATTTATAAATTAAATTTGTTCTTAGTACCTGATAAGTAACAAGGTGATTTCCCCCAAATTTTTTCTATGGTTCTGGCAAAACACAATTAAAATTGAACATAATCAATGGAAAGTATGTTATAATACTTCTGCAACAAAATAGGTACATACCTATGTTTGATGTTGACAGAACACAATTGATGGCACAATGATGTAATCCAAATCGATGTTGAATTGGTATGGCGTATACATCATTCTTCCGATTTGGATATGTGATATGGTTTTGAATTTTTGTTTTGGTTGTTCGGTTACACATATAATTGTCAATAATCGGTGGAACTATTTTAGGCTAAGGGGAATGGGGCTTCCTCGGAGGCGATAAGGCCTTGGAACGCCCCAAGGTCGCCCCAAACACCGCCCCCTAGACGTTTTCAATTCATGGCGACCCATTTGTATCGCCTGGAAAGTTTGACTACTTTGCTTCTTTTCATGAATTTCTAGCCGTTTGAAACGGCAGTTTTTTTTTTTTTTTTCATTTCATTTCATACCTCTATATATATACATATATCTCACATTTATAAAACTCATTCACTTCATTCTCTACACTTCATCAACTCTATAAAAAATATGTATCCAAATCCCAATCCAAATAACTTTCGCAGCCCGTATGGGTATCGTTCACGTCCAAACGTCCCAAATCAACCGGATATGAATGATCCAAATTTGCTTAATAACCCGGCATTGTTTCAATATATCCAACAAATGAACGTCCAAAATCAACCAATGCCGGGTTTCGTTCCTTGGAATTCGTCACAAGAGGGATACGGTTTCGCCGGGGTTACTCCGCAAAACACACCGGGTGGACATTTTGGTATAACATTTTTACTCTTTATTTACTATATATATATATATATATATATATATATATATATATATATATATATATATATATATATATATATATATATATATATATACTAGTTTTCAAAGCCCGCCCGATGGGCGGGCATGACTTATAAGCCCTTCCGGGCAGATAAGCCCGCCCGTTGGGCGGGCATGACTTATAATTATCGTTGACATATGTTTGTATAGCGTAAGAAGGGTTTTAAAGAATTGTTAAGTATTTCTGCTGCTATTTTCTACTTATGTAAGTAATTAAGATATGCCGAAACTAAAATATGTCAAAACTGAAATATGTCTCTATAGCGAAAGAAGGTAGTAAAATTACATTTTAGAACATATCCGTAGGTAATAATCAAATGAACTTTAATGTGAACTTGAGCAATTTAATATTATTTAATTATTAGAATTACATTTTAAAACATAGGTTGTTTTCAAAGGAGCATCAGACTTATGATTACCGTTGGAAAAATAAGTTAACGATAAATAAGCTATAAACATACCAAATTTTTCATTGAATGCATTAAGAATGAAAAGAAATAAACGGTTATCTAATATGAGAGGAAAAAAAAGTTTCAAAGTGGTACGTTATAAGAACATAGTATCGAAGCATAGCCTGCCTGATGGGTGAGCAAGCCGTATGAATATCGTTTAAAAGCTTAAGTTTACGAAATATAGAAAGCTTAGAGATAATGGTTACCATAACAGCATGCCTGTCTCACTAAACTTGGGAACACAAATGAGTCTCACTAACTGGCATTGCATTTATTTTTTAAGTTTTAATAATATTATAAAAGATTAACATTGTACATTTTAGAAGAGTAAATACACAACTCATAATGTTACTGATAGGAACCTTTTAGTATTCGAGTTGCATATTTGTCCTGATTGCCAACGAAGTAAACATGCGGACAGCTCTCCCTATCAGTGAAGGAATAACATCCTGTAAACAAAAGATCATTGAATGTAAAAAGGATAAGCTTTAAAATCATTTTGACGTGTTATGATTATGCCATCTAAATGTTAACTAATGAAAGACTATAAATAGACATAATGAGGACTCACCACCAATATTGAAGTGAAAATGTCGTCTCCTGAATCGCTTTCTTCCAGTTAATGATCTGCAAGCCGACTCTAGACCTGTCAAAAACTACCATTTCAGTTGCGTTTTTTTGTTCATTTACTCCACTAATCTCATAAGCTCACCTTTTTCCTATTATGAGTGCAACTTATTAAAGTACAAAAGATCAAAATATACTAAAAAGAGAATTCAGCAGTTAAACTAAATATATATAACTTATAATATTTTGCATATATCCTAGGTATGATATATATTATTACCATGTTAGACCAAAGTATTTAGCTAAAAAGAGAATATGTCAAATGGGTCAAACTGGATTACCAAAGCCTAAGAAATCCCAAATTGTTTTCTCCAAAGATTTACATAATTATTCGAATAATACTGTTTCAGCCCTCCCCGACCCTTACGACCTGTACTAAAAGAAAACCCATTTCAGTTTGTTACCCAAGCCCATAGCACAACATCCAATTTCTCACCTACGGAAAAGTCATTTTGAGCCACATGTCAAGTCACCTTGTCTTTGTAAGCGGACATCAGCGTTTGAACAGTGTTCATCCGCAGTGAAACTGGAAGAAAAAGTTGAGTAAGAGCCGTCTGCTGTGGGTATCTGAAGCACCGAGGAACTGACAATATGCTGCCAACGAAATTCATCAGTAGGGGGAACCATACAACCGTCTATACCGTGAATAAAGTGTCACCCCTTATTTATGTCCAAACTGAACGACACTTTCTGTTTTCCTTTATTTAAAACCGACTGCTCATCTGATGGAGTACCCGTGTTTACACCCACCCGTTCTGGTGTGCCCGTTCTCTTATTGTTATACTGCTAACAGGCCTTTGATAACATTTTGGGCCTATATTACAACCGGCATTTTGTCTAGCTGGTACCTTTTGCCTTTTCATTGTCTCTCTTATGGCCATACCGTCTATACATTCAACTGATTCAAGAAAAGGATCCTTAGCTCACAAAATGCCTCTTCTTTCCACAAAAAGAATGTATATAGTGATCGGTTTATCAACTAATTCAAAATTGCATACCTAAACATGAGGTTTATTACAACATAAAACACCGGAATCACATTTAAACACTATCTTCGACAGGTCATTATAGTACAACTAATTATGTGATTCTGTCTATTCAATATCAGATAATAACTTTCAGGATGCACCCCCTTAAACCCTAGGATATTCTAATCCTACCAATAGAATTTGTTTTCATTAACTTTAAAAAAGATAGTCCTATATGTAATGGTCAAATATTATCACGGAATATAATTAACAAACAGAGAAACACATAATTTAATCTAGAGAATACCTTGCATTGGATCACCTGGGTTTAGTAGATAACCTTCTACTTGAGTTGTGTCGTCGTCAATAAAGGGAGTTGAATTAAGTAACGTGTGATCTAAATCAAGAACCAAGTAAAGCTTTTCATGTCTTAACAGATTCTTTAGATCTCTTTCACGTATTTGAGTAGCTTCATCATCAGAAACCCACATATCCTGCGAAAATGATATTGTTTTCAGACAACTTCAGGAAATACACAATAAAAGATTATGTGGTGATTGCGTGGTTTTGTAACCTTACAACAGGTTTTACCTCTCGAGGGATCCCAAGAGGCTTACAACCCCACCAGGCAGTGTACCTGACCGATGTAGTATAGTGTAGTGGTAAGTACGGGGGATTGATCGTTCTCCACAGGGAATAGTGTTCGTTAGGTATGAAAGGCTACTCTAATTAGGTCTAAGGGTTGAGGAAGATTCTTTTTTATGTTTTTATAATTTTATGAAAGCAAGTAAAATCTCGGGTTTGAAGGAGTGGGCGGAATTAGTTGCTAGTCAACTAACCCAAAATTACTACGGATGCAAATAAAATAAAATAACAAAAATGAAAATGTGGTGAGAAACTTATGTGTAGAGAAATGTGTTTACTTAGATTTCCTTACTCCCTAACTATCTTTTACCGGTTAATTAGTGTGTATTAGTCGCGTGGATGACGGGTGTATTCCTTAATACCATTCGTGGGGTGGCGTACTTACTTCCCCAACTCTACAATCTCCTACTTCACTCCTATGTCGAGCCGGCTAGGAAGCTCCTAACATGGGATCACTAGAATTCGCTTGTGCATTAAATACAACCATAAAAACCTTTAGTACGCATTTGGTTCATGTTTCTTAAGACGTTCAAGCAAGTTACCGAATAGGAAGTTAGCCAGTTTTCTTAAGCCTAACATAGATAAACAATCATCCAATACAACTAATAACACACTAACAACCAATAATCAATAGCTAGGTTTCATTAGATCTAAGCAAACACAAGATAAAATTAGCCTAACATGTTAAACAAAAGACAAGAATAAGATAGAATCAAACAACACATAGACATATTGAATGATTAATTGATAACTTATCTTTCAATGAAACATGGAAGATCTCAAGGCAAAAAGCCCTGAAAAAGTAGCTAAAATCGTCTTAGGGTTTTCTCCCAAAATTCCACACACTAAGCTCTCTCTAATGACAAAAAATTAGAAAACTATATATAGATTTTTGGATCTGACGGCGTCACCTTATGGAGTGTGACGCCGTCACCTCGCCGCTTTTAGGGTTCCCGGATGACCTTCTTGACGCCGTCCCTCTTTAGCTCTTCAAAAATCCATTCTGGCTTATCAAGGCTTGACGCCGTCTAACCATGAACGTGACGCCGTCCCCTTATGATTTAAGCCGTGACGCCCTTGATCAAGTTAAAGCGTGACGCCGTCAGAATTCACATGCCATTTTCACTGGCCCGTCATGAGTA
The DNA here is from genome assembly GCA_021014915.2 of Artemisia tridentata subsp. tridentata. Lineage (NCBI taxonomy): Eukaryota > Viridiplantae > Streptophyta > Magnoliopsida > Asterales > Asteraceae > Artemisia > Artemisia tridentata. Next base: position 179,663,854 of record CP139503.1, read on the forward strand.
AATTTCACGTCCAACTTTTCTTGCCAAGGCATGACGCCGTCTAGAGTAAATCTTGACGCCGTCAAGAGTAACTTTTAGCCGATTTTTGAGACTTTGCCGTTTTCTTCACTTTAATGCTCCAAAAACGTCCAAAATGCCTCCTTTTCCAGATTTCTCCTCAAAAGTACCTAAAATGACAAAAGGAACGATTTAGGGCAATATTTGATCAAATAAATACGATTTAAGGCTTAAATGACCCCTTAAAAGCGGTACACTTTTCGCTTCATCAAATACCCTTACACTTGAGATTTGCTTGTCCTCAAGCAAATGCGCTTTTATTCTAATCAAAATATAAGTTAGGGGTCATTTAATGCTAACATAAAAGTAATTACAACAAATAATCGTTCCACTTCAATCATAATAAGCACGGAGATTACATACTAGCACCTCACAAGTAGTGTTTAGATACTCACATCTCTCAAGTGTCATCAAAATAAATCTCATAAATGAAAACGGAAAATATCTCTCACTACCTGTCATAGCAAATAGATTACCATAGGCTTGGGAAAGGATCGAAAACCTCCTCCACTAGGCGTAAGCACCTAAGATAAACTATCAAAGAGGGCTTTTAAATGGGTTATAACGTTAGGTGTAGGGAAAAGGAAAACACGGTTTTGTTGGATAAAGGATATTTTACTGGTGGCGAGTTAAAAATCTTGATCAATTACATGTACTATACAATGTTGCTAAGCCAAGACTAGACTCGATCTTAAGCTAGAAACGAAATAACAAAATAACAAAAATATAAAACAAACATAAAATAAAACGGGATGGTAGTCCGTATGTTTTTTCTATTTTTCTTTTTCTCATTTTTTTGTATTTTTCTTGATTTTTTCGATTTTTTTTTTTTTTTTTTTTTTTTCATACACTCTTGCCCTACCATCCAAAATAATACATCATAGGGGCATTGCATTCCCCTTACACTTGAATTTTTACATAACTTTACAAAAAACTATTCTAATGACTCGAATTAAGATAATTGAAAAACTTGGAGTACTTTTAAAATATTTAGCACATATGGGGGTAATAAATGATGTTCTTCCCCATTACTCCATTACACTAGTACTTTACCCATGAGTCCCAATCGTCCCAAAACAATATGTACAAGGATATGACTCGACTTAGCAACCATGTAATCAACTAGATAATTAACTTGGGTTTAAACAAATATTGTAACAATAATGCACTAAAGATGAGTGCATACAAGGTAGGCTAAGGCGATTTGGGTGTACATTTAAGTGGGGTGTAACAAATTCTTCCTTTAAGTAAAATGCTTAAAGGTCGAAACGAAAAGATAGGCTCTGAGGGGTGTACTAGGGGTATCGTGTACTAAAAATGAGTACAACGCAAAGGGTGTGGGAGAATTACTTGACCAATGTAGCCAAAATAATTATAACAAAAACACAGGTGTAAAACAATGGGTTAATCCTAATGCCTCTTATCATGTAGTAAATCTAACTACACGAATGTAGTCTCACTTGTGGCCTTGGAATGGTCCTAACGCAAGTTCTAGAATCTAAGTGCTACCGGTACACACATCATAGCATAAATGCTTTTCCTACCAATTCTAGGGTGAACCTCACATATTTGGGGGTGGAAAAATTTTTTTTAGTGGTACGGTTTTTGTGCTAGTCATATAACTCCTATCCGTGAGACGCTCATTAAGATCAAAGTTTCACTCCTATATGTTGTAAAAAATTTTAAATTTGGCACTAAAATTACCTTAACAAGTATTTCTCTCAGTTTTATTACACATCTATTATTAAACAAACAAAAATCAAGCGTAATAGCATTCTCTAAAATCGTACTTTTACCCTCCCCTTACACTTAAGATGAACATTGTCCCCAATGTTCAAATAACAAGATGTAAAAGCATAAAGTAAAAGAATGAAATCAAATACTCCCCTGATTCGCTCGGTGGATAATGAAATTACACGGTTAAATCTTCCTCCAAAGAGAATGTTGAAGCTCCATGACTAATGCATCGCCATAAGCTTGATTCAAAACATTTCCTTGTCCAAAATAACCTGTTAAACCTGAGAAAACAAACACGAAAACCTGCATAACATCGGCGGGATAAATCTATATATAAGGATATAATGCTTGTGGAATGATAATTTTGCAGATTCCTGGAGATTATAAGTTGGAGATTTAATAAAAACTTTTTTTTAAAAACAAAACTTTCAAAAATTTCTGAAAATTAAATCTGACGCCGTCAGGTTATAAACCTTGACGCCGTCAGAAATGACCTGACAAAAATTTTCATTTTAAGTTTCCGGAAAATTTCTGGAAAAACCTTTACCTTACTTCCTGGAAATCCTGCAAAACATCATTATGACTCGGTACAAGCATTTGACTCAAACACACACTAATATGTATGCTAATTTAATATTATTATGATTCATGTTAATTTGTGTTCTAATAAACCGATTTAGATTTCCCTTACACTTACCTTTTGCAAAATACCTTTATATGTAGTTAAGACGAAGTTAAAAACAAAATAAAGCATTTTCACAAATTAGTTTTGAACATGAATCAATAATGATAAAAATTAAACACACATACGGAAACAAATAAAAACAAACAAACAAATAAATAAACACACAAAGCAAATAAAACAAATAAAGCTTGGGTTGCCTCCCAAGAAGCGCTTTTCTTTATTAACGAGTCTTGTAGCTAGACTCAAAGTCACGTACATTACGTGACTCCATCATCGGTCATGGTTCCTAGGCCATTCTCCTTCCCGGTTTTATATTCCGGTCCTAATTTCAAACAATCCTTGTAGAAACCGAATATCCTTTCCATAACATAGTCTACTCCTTTACTTCTATCCTCGTCATTCCTATAGTAGACCGCTTGCTTGAGCTCCTTCTCAAAATTTGACAAGTGTTGGAATTGTTCTATCTTATATGGCATTTGGTAGCTTACTTCATCGGTCTCATCCTTAAATCTAACTATCCCTAAGGAAGGTTCATAAGTCATTCTAGAGACCTCAACAAATGGTTTTCCAAAAACCACTTGAGTCAAGGATGCATCGACTATTGGGCGGATATCTTCTACAATTACAAAGTCGGTGACATAGGTGAAGTTTCCTACATAAACCGGTAATCCCTTAACTCTTCCCGTGAAGTTACTCATCCAACCCTTGTCAGGGAGCATCCTATACCCAAGTTGATTCTTCATTATCAAGTTGTAGTGGGCTCTAGTCATGATGTTTATGGGTGATCTAAGGTCGATGTAGGCTTTCCACACATGTAGATGTCCGATGTTGCATGGTATGTTGAGATTAGAAGGGTCGCCTATTTCTATGATTGGTCTACCTAGGAAGTATGGTGTCTCGGGGTCATCGAATAAGTTTGTATGATATGCGCGCTCTTCCTTAGTGGGTAGCTTATTGAAGTAGTCCTCATCATTATCTACTTCCTCAATCACACTTGTCCTAACTTCCTTATCAACCTCGACTTTCCTATCCTCATCCTTAGGTTCACTTTCTATCCTACCCTCATTCTTGTCACTTTCTTCCATGCTCCTATCGATTGGTCTAATAGTGACAACGTTGACGAAGTGGACATGTTTGGATGAAGAAGGGTCTTTGACTTGGGGTCCGCTATTTGTGTTCCTAGCGTCCTTATGCGGAGGTGATAGCACTTGGTTATTGAGGGCTTTCAACAAGTTGTCAATTTTATTGGTCATCTCAGTTTGTTGTTGATTGAATTCGGTCTCGAATCTAGCTATCCGAGCTTCTTGAGATGCCATAAATTGGGAAATCAATCCTTCAAAGTTATTGGTACAACCATCGCCGGAAGGATTGTTGTTGAAAGTACGGTTCGAGTTGGAACCGCTTGATTGGAAACGATTAGGTGGGTTGGAAGAATTGGTTTGTTGCGAGTTTTGGTTTTGTTTCCACCTAAGGTTCGGGTGATTTTTCCATGAGGGGTTGTATGTATCACCGTAATGGTTTGGCTCGGGTTTGAAAGTGTACCACTTGTCTCCCGCTCCGTCGGTACGCGAGGATGCGTAGTCCACAAAAGCTTGTTCGGGGAGTTCCATGCAATCACGAGTGTCGTGGGGACCACTACATAATTCACATGAAGAAGTGATTTTGTTCACTTGGTTTGAAAGTTTAGGAGCCTCGTAGGATTTCATGAGAAACTTGACTTGGTCTTCAAGTTCTATGATCCTACGGTCGGAAGTGCTTGAATTGTTAGAAGGCAAAGATATTGCCTTGACCGTTTTATTCAAATCACGGGGATCACTCCAACTTTCGTTGTCATAAAGAGCAAGATCCTCTAGGAGAGCCCATGATTGTTCCGCACTTAGATCACATAGCTTGCCACCGGCCGATTGGTCAATGGTTTGCCTCGTGGAGAGATTGATATGGTCATAGAAGATTTGGACTTGGAGCCAAAGTTCTATGCCATGGTGGGGGACTTTTTGGAGTAAGTCCTTGAATCGAGTCCATGCCTCGTAGAGGGTTTCGCCTTGACGTTGTTGGAACATCAAGATATCATTCCTTAGCTTGGTAGTTCTTCCCGGTGGGAAAAACTGAGCAAGGAAACGAGTGGTGAGATCATCCCAAGAGGTAATGGATCCTGCGGGTTGACGTTCTAGCCACTGACTAGCTTGGTCCCGCAAAGAGAATTGGAAGAGACGCAATCGGGTCGTCTCTCGAGTGGCAACATCAAGGTCTATAGAATCAACGATTTTAAGAAAGTCCTTGAGATGTTGATTAGGATCTTCAGAACGAAGTCCATGGAATGCGCATCCGCTTTGCACCAACCGGATGGTGTCGGATCGCAAGGGTGTGATATTGGCTCCTTGAGTGAGCTCAATGGTGTTTCGATAGCCATGGTGGCTAGGACGGGAATACTCTCCTAAAGTACGGGCTCTAGGAGGTGGTTGTGGTTGTTGTGGTGGTGGGTTGTGGGGGTTAAGGATATTACCATCTTCCATGATGTCGGACGGTAATGGTTACGAACAAAGACACGAAGAAAATAGATAGACTAAAGAAAACCTAGAAAAATAAAATAAAAATCTCACTAGAAAGGAATCTAGTGAGTAGACCTAATAGAAATAAAAATTCAACCTAAACAATAACTATTCCCCGGCAGCGGCGCCAAAAACTTGATTGCGTGGTTTTGTAACCTTACAACAGGTTTTACCTCTCGAGGGATCCCAAGAGGCTTACAACCCCACCAGGCAGTGTACCTGACCGATGTAGTATAGTGTAGTGGTAAGTACGGGGGATTGATCGTTCTCCACAGGGAATAGTGTTCGTTAGGTATGAAAGGCTACTCTAATTAGGTCTAAGGGTTGAGGAAGATTCTTTTTTATGTTTTTATAATTTTATGAAAGCAAGTAAAATCTCGGGTTTGAAGGAGTGGGCGGAATTAGTTGCTAGTCAACTAACCCAAAATTACTACGGATGCAAATAAAATAAAATAACAAAAATGAAAATGTGGTGAGAAACTTATGTGTAGAGAAATGTGTTTACTTAGATTTCCTTACTCCCTAACTATCTTTTACCGGTTAATTAGTGTGTATTAGTCGCGTGGATGACGGGTGTATTCCTTAATACCATTCGTGGGGTGGCGTACTTACTTCCCCAACTCTACAAGCTCCTACTTCACTCCTATGTCGAGCCGGCTAGGAAGCTCCTAACATGGGATCACTAGAATTCGCTTGTGCATTAAATACAACCATAAAAACCTTTAGTACGCATTTGGTTCATGTTTCTTAAGACGTTCAAGCAAGTTACCGAATAGGAAGTTAGCCAGTTTTCTTAAGCCTAACATAGATAAACAATCATCCAATACAACTAATAACACACTAACAACCAATAATCAATAGCTAGGTTTCATTAGATCTAAGCAAACACAAGATAAAATTAGCCTAACATGTTAAACAAAAGACAAGAATAAGATAGAATCAAACAACACATAGACATATTGAATGATTAATTGATAACTTATCTTTCAATGAAACATGGAAGATCTCAAGGCAAAAAGCCCTGAAAAAGTAGCTAAAATCGTCTTAGGGTTTTCTCCCAAAATTCCACACACTAAGCTCTCTCTAATGACAAAAAATTAGAAAACTATATATAGATTTTTGGATCTGACGGCGTCACCTTATGGAGTGTGACGCCGTCACCTCGCCGCTTTTAGGGTTCCCGGATGACCTTCTTGACGCCGTCCCTCTTTAGCTCTTCAAAAATCCATTCTGGCTTATCAAGGCTTGACGCCGTCTAACCATGAACGTGACGCCGTCCCCTTATGATTTAAGCCGTGACGCCCTTGATCAAGTTAAAGTGTGACGCCGTCAGAATTCACATGCCATTTTCACTGGCCCGTCATGAGTAAATTTCACGTCCAACTTTTCTTGCCAAGGCATGACGCCGTCTAGAGTAAATCTTGACGCCGTCAAGAGTAACTTTTATCCGATTTTTGAGACTTTGCCGTTTTCTTCACTTTAATGCTCCAAAAACGTCCAAAATGCCTCCTTTTCCAGATTTCTCCTCAAAAGTACCTAAAATGACAAAAGGAACGATTTAGGGCAATATTTGATCAAATAAATACGATTTAAGGCTTAAATGACCCCTTAAAAGCGGTACACTTTTCGCTTCAGGAAATACACAATAAAAGATCATGTGGTTTTACAAAAAAGACAGAAAGCCTTGTGTATATACTCAAGTCGAACACCAGACTGATTATCCATCTTCTCTCCACACTTCATGTACACGAAACCTTAACTTATTATGGTTCTAAGGTATGGTTGACTGTATGCTAAACTCAGATTCATAATTCAAACTGTAACACCGTCAAAAGGAAAGTTGTCACGTTCCTTTTTAAAAGTAAATTTTTAATTAGCTCAGTTGCAAACTTTGAGGTCTTAGACTCTCCACCTGAAACAACCATCAAAATTTTTACTTTAATGCTGAAAATCCTACATATATACCAAGAATTGAACCAAAATTTGAATTTACCTAATGAGTCTTGATGTTTCAAAGTGAATTGAGTATACATGAATTGGAAACTTAACTGATCAAACCATGTTTAATAAAGGAAGCATTTATAACAACATATTGGACGAATGATCAAAAGCAGATGTATTATAAGTATATTGCATCCCTGAGTGTTTAGATGGTCCAGCCTTAAATGTTGGAACAGGATGCTGCACCTGATGCACCGAAAGCATAGGCCTTGAATTCTTGATTTTCTTCTTCAAGACACTCCCAAACTGAGAACTCAAAATCATATATAGAAAGATACTGATCACAACAACAAATCTGAAAATAAGATTTATTTATTTTTTGCTTCAGTGGTTGCCCCGGTACTGCCAAACCATCAAATCGACACATAAAGGTTGTAATGCATATCATTTTAGTTGTCATATATATGCCTGGTTACAGTTACTTTGTTAAAATTTCACAATAGAATACTCGATATCCAGCGATGTCAGTTATAGGTAAAGCATATATTAGTTTAATCAACATCCAAGATAAACCACAAATTGGGAAAAGAAAAAAATAGTACCTCTGAATCCTTGGAAACAATCTCTTTCTCGAGAATTTGAACACGTTGAAGGGCCTCTTGAAGACATTTTTCTTTCTCATTTAGAAGCCTATAGACCAAAAATAAAGAGCAACGTGTAAAAGACTTTTTAATTCGTGAATAAAGCTTTTACTCTAATGTACAAACACTTGAAGCATCAATTTCACTCAATTTGGTCAACAACCACAAAATAATTTCAAGCCACACATTATGAATTGCATTAATTTGTTCTGTAATCTGTCTAGGTAAGAAACATCAAGACAATAAGATACTTGACAGCAAAAGGGTAATGAGATACATGTAAATGCCTTAATTAAGCAATCCTAGCATCACTTGAAAGAAGTATCTTCGTTTATTCACATTATATCCAATCTCAAAATGAACATGATAGTCATAACATGAATTACATATTCTATCTTACTTATAAAAAGACTGAAACACAAAATTCACCTTACTTTTTAGGTTTCTCAGCTAAACCTTTAACAAACGCGGCAACCATCTGCCTCTGTGACTCCAACAACATCTTTGAACATACCTGCTATTTGGATCTATCTCTAAGGCCTTTTCTGATACCTAATTCAGCCAATTGCAAATCAATTGTTTCCATATAAGCCAATACTAATTACCTTTGAACATAGCTTGATTGCTTCATGGTAGTCATTCAGTTTGAGGCTAGAAGCTGCACCATTCAACCAACATGAAAGTCTTAATGACTTGATTAATTTTTGATCATCATCCCCAAAAACCCCATCTTCATTAACATAATCCATGGCCTAAAAAGAGAATGATATAGACATAAATAAATAATGTGTATATACTTGCATATAATGAATGGGTTTTCAAAGTGGATGTTAAAGAAGGTACCTGGTTAATGAAGAGATCCCTAAAGACTCCTGAGTAATTGACAACAACATCGACTCTAGGTCTTCTGAGCTCTTCAAGACTGACAGGTTCAACCCGATTGACTCGTCCCAGTGAGTCCGAAACTGGTCTACAACCGATCATGAACTTGACCCAAATACTTGCCATAAGTCTTGATATTGTCAGTTCCCCGTAAGACCAATGCAACTATTTCTGGGAACTTTCGGCGAAAAGACTCTCAGTCAGACCTCTATGAGCACGTACCATCCCTGCATGATGAATTCCATATCCTGATTCAAATAGCTGAGCAAGCTGTGTGTTTTTGGACTTTTAAACCTCCATCTGAAAGAGATCAAAGAAGGTGATGGTGGCATAGTTATATAGACCATAATGGACTGTTTTGAAAAAGCCTAAGAGTCCTACAATGTTCATCATTCCTAAGTATCAATTGATACTGAGGATGTTCATCAGAAATAATATCAGAAGGTTGTACCACCATCACAATTTAACGGCCATATATGCTTTGGCGGTACCAGATCCAAAATCAAGTAACAGCATATTTTCATCATTAGGGTTTTCAGAATAAGATAAATACCTTTTTTAGGTGGTTGATTACATTGTACGAAACACCAACCAAATAATCTAAACCTTGTGAACATGAAAAACAAAAAAGAAAAACTAACCTGTTACGAACACCATTTTCGAGCATTCTGAAACATCTTCAACCATGGCCTCGAGCCTTTCTTTTCAACATCCCAATGCCTTGGATACCACGGATACTGTCATTAGTGCCATGTAACAGAAACTATAGTTTTTAGGGTTTATGAATAAAGTTATAATTTACAAATATGTTAAAGATTTACAAATATGTTAAAGATCATCTCCTATTAAAAGATACTGCGTTTTTTTTTTCAAATCTCCTCAAGATAATTTCCAAATTTCTCTCAGGAGATAATTTTTTTAGGCATGACATATTTGTTTTTAATTATTAGTCACAACTTGTGGAGTGATCCATTGGTTGAGGTGTTTAGTTGTGGTAGCAAAGCCCAGGTTCGAATCTTTCCATGATATGTTTTTTAACAAAATTCTGGAATTTCAAAACATATACTGAATTTTAAAAAAAATGATGATGACATAGCTTGGGTGATGACAAAGTACGAAATTAATTAAAAAAAGTGCTTATTTATTTAAAAAAGTGCAAAACAAATAAATTTAATAAAAAATTGCTGACATGGCCTGAATGTGATGACATGGCATAGTTTATGATTATGTGGCATATAAATTGATTATGTGGTATTGAGGTGGCATTAATGACGTCATACGCCTCCTGTTATATATAATATATATATATATATATATATATATATATATATATATATATATATATATATATATATATCGGTATATATATATATATATTAACGGTATATATATATTTTTTTAACACATAAATTTTTTCTAGATCGTCAACGAGTCATTGACACTCCACCAAGGACGCCAAATTCTCCGGACGTTGAAGTCGTCGAAGAAACCCAACCGGAAGTCCAAGCCGAGGGATCTATACAACCTAGAAAAAGATGACAACACAGACGGAAACCCGCCGATGAACCGAGGGTGAGAACCACGGCTATTCCGTGGCAAAAAGAGGAGGAGATGTGCCTATGCAAAGCTTGGTTGGAGGTTACCGAGGACCCGCTAGAAGGTATTAAATTTTGCGTTTCATTTTATAAATTTATATATACATTTACGGATATTTATATACATATGAAATGTTGTTTTTAATTTTTTGTAGCTAATTATCAAAAGGAGATAACGTATTGGTCCCGAATAACGAAGATTTTTGTCAAGCTCATGGGTGAGGAGGAGGGATATCGTGACCCGGACGGGGTGAGTGCTGTTAGGAATATAAATATTCATATGAAGGTTCGGTCACCCCGAGCATCTAAATTAGCATTTATATAGCTCGTAGGCTTATATATATTTGTTTAGTATTATTAGTAATATTAGTATTAGCTTAGTCGTATTTATATTTGTGGAGTGGGTCGGGGCTTTCCCCACTGTCAGCTCACTCCACAGCCCACTAGGGGCACCAAATATTAGTAAGTATATAAACCCCTTCCCACACAAGGGAAGGGTTGGAACTCTTGTCACATTAATCTAATATTCAGGTTTTCACATAGTTCCCTCTCTCTCTAAAACTTCTCTCTACCAACTAACTCAAATGGGTTTCTTGATCTTTCAAGATCCAAGACCACCCGAATAGATCCACACAATCAAGAAGGTTATTTCCTACAATTGGTATCAAGAGCCATGGTTAGGTCCGGATTGATTGTGTGTTGGTTTTATTTCTTTGGGGTTCGAATCATCCTTACTAAACTGCCTTGCTCATCTGCTTTTTGTATGTCATCATTTGCATGTTTTGTGTTTTCTTTTGTATTGGGCTTCACTGGTCTAGTATGAATTTCATAAGTCCATATGGGTGTTAGTCTTGTGACTTTTGCAAATGTGTCTAACAAAAATCTCTTTTGTGCTATCATTCGGTGGTAATATTTTTTTGGGTCGCTTAATATTTTTTTGGGGCTTTGATTGTTTTATCATTATGCGGCTTCATGTTTTATTACTAGAGCCTTGAATGTTTTATCTTCTCACTGGCTGAATGTTTTAAGATAAAGATGTTTGTGTTGGACTAGAACATTGAATGGTCACGTTGTGCTTATTTTGGATGTGTTGTGAAGATTGTACTCTTCTAATCTGGGTTCATTCAAGTTTTTATGATGGAGTTCTTGTATGCTGTTTGAGTCAAATGTGGTCAAGTGTAGGTATATCTAATTGTTAGTTTATGCTTATGTGTGGTCAAGACTGCTGCTAGTGTTAAAAGAAGTTCTTCAATGCGGTTTGTGGTTTGTCATGATAGAGAAAAACACAGATCCGGATTTTAAGGAAAGTACGAAAGTGACAGGTTTGACTGGTCAAACATGCGGTTTGTCCTGGACTCGGTTTGTCCATACAGTCAGGAACTCGGTTTGTCTATTGGCTCACAGACTCGGTTTGTCTGTTTAACCCTGGACTCGGTTTGTCCATACAGTCAAGAACTCGGTTTGTCCATACTATCATGAACTCGGTTTGTCTATTGGCTAACAGACTCGGTTTGTCTGGTTAACCCTGGACTCGGTTTGTCCATACAATCCCGAACTCGGTTTGTGTTTTGCACAGATGCGGTTTGTCTACCATGTTATCGACTCGGTTTGTCTGATTACTCGGTCAAATGGTTATACTATCTACTTTGGTCATATAAAGGTTATCAAATGTCAAAAAGTAAGAAGCAGTTATGCAGACCCGGACCAAACAAATCACATTCACATGATAGCAATCTACCACTACAAATGGTCAAACACACAGATTACAACAACAAAAGTCAAGTGCAATATCTAAAACAAATCCAATCCGAATGCATATCAAACAAGATCACACCCATCTACATTTACATTCACTGGTTATTACAACTTCACATCAACTGACTCAAATTAACCGAAAAATAATAATAATAATAATAATAATATAAAATTCATCAACAATGAAATCTTATCTAACCCAGATTCTAATCCAACCAGCTCAATATCTGCTCTAATCCCCTCTTCACTTCGGTTGATCATAACCTGATAAACTTGAGTACCTTACCCGAGACTTACGCAGTGATCTTGAAGCCTTCTCGATTGATCCCTTGATCCAGAAGCACACGAAGAAGATGGGTGTACCTGTGATATATTTGTTGTGATTCGGGGTGAATTTTGATGGAAACTGGGTTTAGATTTTTTATTGTCTGATGAATAAGAAGTGGTGATGAGTGTGAATAATTGATTGGTTGATTAGGTGTGATGGGAAAGGTAGGGGGCGGATTTGTTAAGTGTGGGGATTAGGGTTTGTGGTTGAGAGGAGATCAAAAGATGAAAGGAGGCGGATTAGTTTTAAGAGTGGTGTGATTAGGGTTGTGTTGTGTGTAAAAGTGAGTATAAAATACCCGAATGATTAGGGTTAGATATGAATTGGATTGGGCCTTCTAAAGTAATAGGTAGAACCCGCGTACATTAACTCTTGTGGACTGAATCTCTTTGAGTGTGGGCTGTAAGGATAGTTTTTTTTGTGGGCTGTTACTAAACAAATGGTGTGAGGTTGGAAGTTTCAATATCCGAAATTTATATCAAAAAATTTGCTAAAAGGATTTATTATTCCAATGTATTTTCTTAAATGCATTGTCTTAATTTTGGTATAGTTTTTGGCATATTGAATGGTATTTTGGTTTCACGAATTTCACGGGGATACACACGTCACGGCTAGTATTTGGTTTATGAATGTCTTCGTTAATTCAGAGGTGTGGATTTGGCAGCAGTGTCCTATTAGTGCCTACGATTTAAGTGAGTCTGCAATTTGATGTTTTCGAGTTGAATTACAGTTGACAAATTGCAATGTGATTAATTGTGATTTGTCAAGTTGCGTGTTTGTCTTATTGCGTCTTGACGGATTGCTATTTGACCAGTTACGATATGACGTTGCGAGTTAACACTTGCGATTCGACTTATGGTGATTTGGTTGATTGCAATCTGTCTTGATGCAATTTGACAATCTGTGACTTGGCCTGTTGCAATTTGATCATGTTGTGATTTGACTTCTGTGACTTTAATTTCGAAGATTGGTATTGCACCTCACTCTTGGGTATTCTGGTTGATTTCACGGTTTCTCTTGTAGTTTTTAGAAAATCCCGCGAAAGACTCGATTTCTCGGTTTAAATCTCAAGAGCTGTAAAATCCCGTGAAATTAATTTTGGACAAGTAGGCTGGACTTGGGTTTAGAAATAATGAAACTTACGGGGTGTGACTAATTTTTCGGGATAAGTTTGTGCTTCAAGATCAGCAGGAATTGGGAAATTATGATTACTTGGTTGGTTTGTTAATTCACGGGTTGGTGCACTTAGTGTCACAAACATCTCGGGGTGGATGGATGCATGATGTTTGATGACCCTTGCTCAAGCGTATTTAAGGTGATTAGACATGGATGTTCAAGAAGTGGATATATACAATAAAGGATGGAAGGTTGGGTATATATCACTACCTATATTTAAAGGAGTTACGTTGTTGTGCTCAATATAGGTTCTAAATCACAATTTGCAATTCAAGGTGATTAGACTTGGATGTTCATGAAGTGGATATATACAATTAAGGATGGAAGGTTGGGTATATATCACTACCTATATTTAAAGGAGTTACGTTGTTGTGCTCAATATAGGTTCTAATTCATAATTTAGTGCAAGTTTAAGTCGCGGACTTGTTCTTTATCAAGCTTCATCAGGTGATTGTTGTTTCTCAAGCTTCTAATGGGATTGTTGTTCAAGATCTTCTCAAGAGGTAGTCAGGCTTAAAGACAAGAGGTGATTTGTTTGGAGACATGTTTAACCTTTTACTCACTTTAAAGTCATATGCATTTCATCAACCGGTTTTGGCATATTACGAGCTTCAATGAATTGTTAATCTACTAAACCATTGATGATGAGGAAAGCAAGGGGTTACTACAAGAGAATCTTAATCACCATCTTCGTTGCAGTAGTTTCATTTGTCTCTTTCCATGTTTTGTGCCTGACAAATTCACAAACGTCACGGACTCTCAGCTTTGGCAAAAAGGTCATTTCATGTCCTTTTTGAGGGGGAGAATTATCGCAAGTTTCCTAGAAGTTCCGTCTCCAGCGATGTGAATTTTAGCGGTTCCGGTTACAGCGGGTCAGATCGTATTGGTTCAGTCTCCAGCGGTTTGAATCTTAGCAGTTTCGGTTACAGCGGGTCAGATCGTAGCAATTCAGGATTCAGTGGTTCAGTCTACAGCAGTTTGATACTTACTGTTGTGCAGTTAGTTCTTGAATTTATTTCTCAGATAAATCTCAAGAACGGTATAATCCTGTACACAGTACAACAACCATTCCACATCCAAGTAGCTGGATCAGACAGCTTTGTTTGATAGGACTGACTATGAGTCATGGTCTCTTCTAAGTATTTGCGCATGTTTCTTTTCCTTTCTGGCTAGTCAACAGCACAAGATGACCACGAAGTTAATCTGGTATTCTTTATTTGTGATTGAAGTTGTAGTTCTCGAAGGCGTCTACTTATTTTATCTTGAAGTCGGGGTTGGTTGGATGCATGACTTTCAATGATAACTTGCTCGTGCGAAAAATTTAAGTTGAAGACTTGGGTTATCTAGTTACCAGCAGTCGGGGTAACTATCACTTAAGAGTTACTGGAGTACTCAGTGTCACACGTCATTGACGTTGTCGATAATCGCAAGAGGTGTTAATGTCTCATACTTTGGTTGGGTATTGAGCACTTAGAGATCTGCTTGGAGCATTAATTCTCTACACCGTTCTTCCAACATTAGTGCAAGCTTAAGTTACAAATTTGGGGATTTCTTCTTCTGGTTTCAGTATTGGTACGTCGGGTTTCCTTCATCAAGTGGTCTCTAATCTGGGTTCAAGGTTGGTTAGTTGGCCAAAGGTTTTAAAAGGTTGTGATGTGATCTGTAATTCTCACGAAATATCCTTAACCCAAACTGATGTTCACCAAAACCAAATCAGTCACGCCACATTCAATCGGTTACTGTCTCACGGTTTCTTCTTGGTTTTGTAAAATCCCGCGAAAGAACTTATTTCTCGGTTTAAACCATAGATTTGTAAAATTCCGTGATGATGGGCTATGCGCTCTTGACCAGGATCGGGTTAAAACCATTATCGAAGTTCAGCTATTACATCACAAATGGCTGGATCGAGGCATTTAATTGTCAAGATGTGACTACGGGGTTAGTTCAGTATTATTTATTTGAGGCTGAAGTGAAATTTCATGGGTGCGTGTACTTAGCATCTGAAGATATCGGGGAGGTTGGATGAAGATTCTTCGAGATCCTTGTTCGAGCTTTCAATACAATGACAAGGACTTGGATATCTAGTTATTTTTTCTTTCTCACTATTACAAAATAACTATCACTTTAAGGAGTCACGTTGTAGTGCTCAGTGTCACACGAAGTTGTGGATATCCAAGAGGTGATGTACGTCTTATACTTGATGGTTGGTTGGTTGAAGAGTATAGAGTACTTAGGGATTCGATGTTGCACGAAGTCTCTACACCGCTCTTTGTCACGCATTAGTACAAGTTTAAGTCACAAGTTCGGGTTATATTACTTCAGTATCAAGTTCATCATATTGGGTTTTCCCCATCAGTGGTCACGACATCAAGCCGACAGAATGATAATGGGGTTGGTAACGAGTTAGATGAGAGAAGAAGTAAAGAGAGAGATAATGACGTTTGAACAAATCAGTTCAAGCCTCGGTCTTCATCATTATGACGTCTGTACAAGTCAGTGCAGGCCTCGTTCTTCATCATAATGACGTCTGCATACTTCAGTGCAGGCCTCGTTCTTCATCAAATGGCGTCTGCTGACATCTCTTCAGGCCCCGTTCATCAAAGAAAAGAAAAGTGTAAGCTTGAGTGCACTTTATCTTCAAAAGAAGAGGAATCTTCTTATTTATGGCCATTCTCATCAACAAGATTCATGCTCTTTCCGTGCTTATTCAGTCTTCAAGTGGATCGGCGCATATTGGAGTATATTCTTATTCACTTGTTCAACCAAAAATTGCAGTTGACAAGCATATGCAATTTTTGAGGGGGGGAAAGGGTGAATAAACAACATGTTAGTCTTCAAGAACCGTCAAGCGGAGCCACTTATCGTTGATGGTATTCATATTCACAAGTTCAATCATCAAAAAGTTGCAGTTGCCAGGCATATGCAATTTTTGAGGGGGGGAAAGGGTGAATATTAATCTACATGTTAGTTGATGATTGTGAAATGGTCATACGACTCCTGAATACGTCAGTTCAGGAGTCGTGCAAACCATGGTTCTCCAACACTACTTCTTCTGTCTATCAAGGTGTTGAAGAACATGGTCATGGAATGCTAATCAACAAAGTCTCACGGGTTGGTCTAATCAGCAACAATGGGTTTCCAGTCAATGCTTTAAGTACACGTCATCAGGCTACATGTACACATCATGATGATGATTCCGATTAATCGTAACCATCATGGGGGAGAGAAATGTGTACACCAAGGACGCACAACAGGTTCACGTGATTGGGCTTAATCATATATTCCGGTGTTGAGAACCGCAGAGATGATCAGTGGTTCAACTTGTTACCTTGGTATTTACGTTTCACTGTTACGTCATGGGCTGATTAATCGTAACCATCAGGGGAGAGAGAATGTGTACATCAAGGACGCACAACAGGTTCACGTGATCAGGGCTTAATATCCAAGGATGGATACATACTATAGATGATCAGTGGTTCAACTTGTTACTTTGGTGTGATACTAAAGACTGAAGAAGGTCGAGTCGTCAGTCTACTCTTCATTCTCTGTTGGGTGTTATCATCTCATGTGTATGCTGCGGGCTGATGGGTTACATGTAAGGTTACTGGAAGGCATTTGGTGAGATAAATATGATTGGTATTCTGTTCCTCCACATTGGGCAATCCTGAAGAAGGTCGAGTCTACAGTCTTCTCTACATTCAAAAATGTTGAGCTCTTTTCTTACAACTTGATATTTAACTTAATCCCATGACAGTTCTTGTTTGATGAGTTGTGGAGTTAAGTTAGGTTCAAGTTGTTCTGTAGTTTAAGGTTAGGTCCAACTTGATTTTAACCTAATCTCATGACAGTTCTTGTTTGATGAGTTGTGAGGTTAAGCTGAAATCAAGTTGTTATTGGGCTTAAATTTGTGGTTTAGTTTAACCTCATGACAATTCTTGTTTGATGAGTTGTGGGGTTAAGCTAGATTTCAGTTGAAGCTCAACTTAAACTACCGAAAAGATGCCTAAGGTTTTTGACGGCGTCACTCTAGGACGGGAGTGTTAGAAGATTAAAGACGGCATGCGTTTGGTTATCAAAAGACTTCTTCATATTTCGGGCGTTCATCCAAAGTCTTCTTCCTATTATGGATGTTCATCAGAAAGGTTGTTAGATTGGGGGATAGCACTAATTAGGGGAGAGTGAAAAGCCAGAATCATTCCCTGATTGAAAGTGCTCACGTTACTCTTCAGCAAGTTAAATGATGGAAGCGGAAAAGATTCAGAATGCTGAGGAGTAATGGATTCTGGTTCGTATCCTTGTATATATTTTGCTTCTTACATTCTTTTTCATATCTTATACCATTTTTTGTAAATAGATACATAGAAATCATGCTAATTGTAAATAGAGAAACGTAAAACCAGAAAAACCATAAAAATTGAAAAATTAGAAAAGACCAAAAATAGTTTCACCTAGGCATGTCTTCTGTTTATCGATAACATTTACGGACTTAGAAATGTCATTCAATAATGGCACGGGTCTTTAAATGAAGCTCGAGCAGAAGTTAAAATGAATTGTTAAAACATGTCTAAATGGCTTGCTATTACTTTAGATAGCAACCCGCGCTTCATATTGGGGAAAGCACGTCGCCAAAAAGACGGTTGTTCCTCCAACTGGGTGATGTTCACCTGGGCATGGATTACTTCATATCCATGTTTCCTGATTTGATGTACGTTTCAGTGCATCATTTCTTGAAAAAGAAGAGAAGTCTTCTTTACATACAAATAGTTTTCATTCTATGATTCTTCTGAAAATTATTTGTGAGACACTTGGTGTATATGTGTTGTATGAAATTTATTTATACTTGGATTATGCATAAAATTTGTCACTCAATCAACGACTCCAAAACCTCAGGACAGTTCTTGTTTGATGAGTTGTGGGGTTAAGCGTGATTTTAGTTGAGGTTCAACTAGAATACGGGTCATTGATTGAGGGGGAGAGTGAATTCAAATTTTATATCATCAAACGGATTCATTGGTTAAATCATACTTGTTAGAAATGGTCTTGTAGTTAATGGGGAATTAGTTGAAGAGGATCTTGCTTAAATATATCAAATGACCAAGTGTGTTAGTTGCTAGAAAGTTTAGGACATTATGTGCAATTTGCTTATAGTTTCCTAGCTTTATGTATCTAGAAGGTTCATTTGTGTTACTTTGGAATCCTCGTATAATCCCCAAAATGCTTTAAGACTCAAAACCTAAAAGAAGTTAGAAAACCAGTTGAGTTTGATGTTCTTGAATGCCCCAATGACATTTGTATGATCTGAATGAATGAGTTTCAAATGTTGTTTGACTTTTGTTAGTCGATTGCTGCTCAAGTGTTGTTGATATTGTGCTTATGCTATCAGGATTTGCTTAGGTGTATTGTTATCATGCTTGAATCATGTCCCTAAGATCCTGAGTTGAATATTGATATCTGTGTGAATTGCCATGTGCATGATTGGTATTTGCTTTTCTTGCTAGATAGTGGTTTGACGTAGTTCCTGATTGTGGTTTGATTATAAAATGAACTTGGTATTATTATGTGGCAAGCTGCTGAAGGGTAGCTATTAAGGAATAGTGTATCTGTATGCATGTATATCTGTGTTGATATTCTTATGCAGATTCCATAGCCAAAATGAATGTACCAGTTCCCATTCTAACCATTTGATCAGACGTTCAAATTCTATTGATTGGCTCGGAATTCACCACGACAACAACATCGACAGCAACAACAACAACAACAACACCTTCACCTCCACCACCATCATTTCAACAAAGAAGCACTTACTCAGATCTCGCCAAGTGGAGATCGACAATACTTGAGAAGATTTGTTGGTGGATGGATAATCGATGTTGACCACTGACTCACTCAGAAAAGTGGGTGATTACATCATTTGAGCAAAAAGGTCAATATCATTTGTGTCATAATAATCAATTTGTGCTAAATTAGCAGTGAATCTCCCTCTTAGATTAAGGGGGAGCATAGTATGTTCCATTATCAGAAAACATTAAATCGGACACATTTTCTCCCACATTTTCTAACTTATTTAAATCAATTGAGATCACAAATCTCAAATGGTTTGAAATTTTTGATCGGGGGAGAGAATGTGATTTAAATATGAAATCTGATAAAATGTGATGTTTGGACGTAAATGTAAGCTCTCCCATATGTGTTAAACCATTTTATATATCAATGCACATATTGAGGGGGAGCAAAATGTTTTTGATGAGAAAGTAAGCTCTCCAGTAAGTGCTAAACTCTTTTGTATACCAATGCACTTATTGAGGGGGAGCAAAGGATTTGGCATGCATCTTATGTGAGCACGGCTCAGACTTCACTAAAGAATTGACGAAACTTGAATTGTCATCAATCGAAAGGATACGTCTTGGCCGGGTAATAATTTCAAGCTGGTCTAACCAGTGATGTAAGCGTGTCTCGAAAAAGACGTATCTGAGTAGAGTGTACCATTTCGAGAAACCTTCTGTGGACTTGACCAGGCCGGGTAATAATTTCAAGCTAGTCTAACTAGTGATGTAAGCGTGTCTCGAATCGGTCATGTTCACTGAAAGTGGATCAATTCAAAAAGTGCGAGCTCTACCTAACATGTGCAAATTTATAAAACGATCACTCGAGCACATGTTGAGGGGGAGCATTTGAAAAATATAAAACTCTCAAGTGTTTGCAAAAATGTGTTTCAGAATCATGAACACTTTGAGAGATTTTTCAATGATTTGGTTTATGGCAATCGTGGATGAATACCAAAGACCGACCATTTTAATTAATGCATGGAGTTATAAGGATGGTTAGGTTAGGCTCAAGTTCCCACGATCCCGCCAGAGCCGGAGGGATCTACCCAGGGACAATCCACTAGTTAGTGTAGAAGTCCTTAGGTATGATTAAAAAGGAGAAATGTGTATAAGGGAAGAGTGCCGACTGAGATGGAGCTAACACTGGAATAAACCCAACAAGGTGTTAGTTATGAAGTCTCGGTAAGCACTGAAGGGGTTGAAGAATGAAAAAGAATTGTAAAGATAAAGGGTGAAAAGTAATAGCCCTCCTTACAACTTAGGCAGAAACCGGGTCAATACATATGCTGTCAGAATCACTTAGTTGATTGCTGGCATTGAAGACAAAGTATCATGGACCCAGTGATACGCTGCACAACCCTCCCTAGCCACTCAAGGTCCCTCAAAGGATTCTTGTTTCAATTGTCACGGAGTTCAATACATTCCTATCGTCTCTCTCACTCCGAGTTAGATGATATTGAAAAGGTGGCAGTTCTCTCCAGCCTCCGCTCACTAAATCAAAACGCACTATCGAGTCTAGAGCCACGAGATGCATAATAAGATCTCATAGGGACACGAATTATTTCTACACTGGGTGTTCAACATTACGGACACCAGTTGTAAACTTGAGAGTCCTACGCAGATCTTAGCAATCTGCCAGAACATTTATGAGGGAATTTACTAATGTAATTCTCAATGATTAAATGGAAATTCCTGCCAGGGTCAACATCAAGCAGCCCTGAAAGCAGGTCACTTCGGTAATTCTTTATGGATTACGCTTAGTGGTCACGACAGTTTCTAACGGTCTACAGTCATGGAGTGATCTCCAGCGACTCACCTAATCGTTGATGTGCTACGGTTCGATCTTAAAAAGCCCTCTGTGGGTTTTCGATTAGGAACGGTCTTGGTAAGGATTAGAGAGAGTTTTCACACTATGCTGTTAACAATCTCGAAGTCCGAACCTGTAAGTACCGGATGTTTTATTGCTAACTGTCGTATGCAGGAACTTCTGGCGATTGTAGCTGATTGCTGTTGCAGCTGTTTGCGGTTGTAGCTGATTGAAGTTGCAGCTGAATGCGGTTGTAGCTGGTTGCAGTAAAGATGCCAATCCTCTACCACATGTTCACACTACATCATCATTGTAACTCAAGAATGTCATGATCAACCTAAAAGACCTTTTACACGGCTTCTGCAAACTCTGATGCTAAAGATCATGACACCAAATAGTGTGAGCATGTCGGCTCAAAGAATAACACATCACATGGAAACATACTGCTGAAAGATGACTTGGAAAAAAATGTTGGATGATAAAGTCGAAGAATACTCAAAGATCATCCAAGACAATCAAACAGTCATCTAACGAACACTGCTGAATGCACAAAGATACAAGACTTTGAAGAATCAAAGACTACGAGCTATAAAGACAAGTTCAGAAGACAAAATGCTAGAATTCAAGTTATTATTTCCGGGGTGACCTCCCTTAGGGGGAGATTGTTAGGAATATAAATATTCATATGAAGGTTCGGTCACCCCGAGCATCTAATTAGCATTTATATAGCTCGTAGGCTTATATATATTTGTTTAGTATTATTAGTAATATTAGTATTAGCTTAGTCGTATTTATATTTGTGGAGTGGGTCGGGGCTTTCCCCACTGTCAGCTCACTCCACAGCCCACTAGGGGCACCAAATAGTAGTAAGTATATAAACCCCTTCCCACACTTGGGAAGGGTTGGAACTCTTGTCACATTAATCTAATATTCAGGTTTTCACATAGTTCCCTCTCTCTCTAAAACTTCTCTCTACCAACTAACTCAAATGGGTTTCTTGATCTTTCAAGATCCAAGACCACCCGAATAGATCCACACAATCAAGAAGGTTAATTCCTACATGGATGATAAAAGTGCCAAGTGGAGGAAAATACAGCTATCTTCCGGAACCCGAAAGATCAATCATGGAAAAAGCGAAACAAGATCTTATTCGAAAACATCAGGATGCGTAGTTTATTAATTTTTAAGTAATATTTATGTTTTAGGATTATTATTTATGTTTTATGAACAATATTTATGTTTGTATTAATTTTTAAGTAATATTTATGTTTTAGGATTATTATTTATGTGATATTGTTGTTTTTATATAATATGTAATTTTAGTTATTATTTATGTAATATGAAGAAAAAAAATGTTGAAAAACAAAAAAAAAAAAATCAATCATTAGAAGTGCCACATGTCAGGAGTCGCCCCACCCTCCTGGGTAGCCCCACTCCCCCTTTTTTTCCAGGCTACCCAACTTGCTGACTCAGCGCCACGTGTCGCGAGTCGCCCCTTAGTTGGGTAGCCACACTCCCTTTAGTCTTAGGATATGATTGTTAGCATTGAATCAAGAAAAACCGATTGTTAGCATTTAATTGATTCAATAAAAACGCTCGATTTTGAATTATAATAATGACTATCCCCAAATACAATTGTTGACTTTACTATCTCTAAAAACATTACAAAAATAACACATATGACCGGGTTATGGGTTTATTTTTTTAGATGCATGATAGGTGTTATACAATGGGGCTATAAAAGGAAGGACATTAATAATTTTTTTAATGCTCGTGCTTTAGATATAGATATAGATATAGATTTATTAATGTCAGTTGTTGTTATAAATTTAATGTGTACCAATAATAGAATAATTAATAATAAGTTGTTTTTTATAGTGACCATGGTTTTTAGCTTTTGACCGACTAATTTACAGAGTTTGTAACTTAGCGTCACACGGACTAACATCAGGTAAAATCATCCTATTTGCAGGAAATTGGCATAGCCATTTCATGATTGTTTGCACGTAATAAAAATTAAACCTGAGACCTCACATATGTTAGAATGTAGTCACAAGTCTTTTTGTCACTCGACAACTCTAATCATGCAGAAAACGATAAATTACGATCGGCTTATACATGTCACACAAAAGTTTTTTCAACATAATTAACATAAACTATCCTGAAATTCGAATTTGGTATGCGCACACAAAGGTGTGTTGTGGTACTGAAGTTGATATAACTTTAGTATGTAAAAAGAAAACACAAATTTAATGCATGATTCCGCAGTATAATGCTATCATTTATTCCCCAACTTCCATCACCCTTTAGACCCATGGCTCCTACCATTCTTTTTGTTTTTGAACGGCAAAACACTATATAAATAAATATATAGGCCCAGCAAGGAGCTGGGAAAAGTACAACAACAAACACACCAAAACACCAAAGTACCACGACAAAATTACACAAGATCAGCTACATCAAATGAAACCCACTTATCCCAGTTGACGGAAGTCGACTTGCTACGATGGGTGATCCACAAGAACGCGTCCTCCTTAATCGCCTCCACAGATCTAGTGACAGGAACGAACTTGCCTTCAAACACCATGGAGTTCCTCGCTTCCCAAATCCTGCTCACCGCCGCCAAAGCTACAGTATACACGATCTTCTTCCATTTTTGGCTACCCGGGCTCTCGCACAAAATCTTCACTATCGCCTCCAAAGACTCGGCTTCTGGAGGCCAAGTGATCCGCATCCAGACAAACATATGCCACCATATACATCTTGCAAAGAGACACGATGCAAACAAGTGATCGTTCGTCTCAAAGGCTAAACCACATCTATCGCACGTACCATTTGGCAAATTTATTCCCCTTGCCAGCAGACTTTCTTTGGACGGGACCCGACCCATGACAGCTCTCCACAGGAAGAAATTGGCCTTCAAAGGGGCCCAAGCATTCCACCGAAAAGGCTGCTCAATCAATTGTCCCAACCCAGCTGCAACTAGCTCTTGCCGCAACCCTTTAGTTGAAAATTTGGTCCCAAAATTATTGCTCCAGCACCAACTGTCCGTACCCACTTTGAACCTGACCTGATGAAGCAAACACCTCAAAGCACCGAAGTTCCTCCACACAACATGAGGCATCGGTTCACAATTCCAGTCCCAAATCCATTGCACTCCATTTGGACCCTCCTTATAATAATCCCTAACCATCCCATTCTTTTTCCTGGACAACTTGTAGAGGTCAGGGAAAGCCTCCATAAGCGGACACGACCCAACCCAAACATCCTTCCAAAACCGAGTTTTCCCCCCATCTGCAATCTCGACTTTCAGCCTATCATTTAAATTAATGCCCAATTTTTCAAGAACCACATCCATCATCCCAATGTCCTTCCAGACTCCCGGCACCGCCATCTTAACCGGGACCATCTTTTTGCCCCCTATGGATCCATGGATAGCTTGGACCACCGACGCCCACAATTGCGAAGGCTCCTCTTTATAGCGCCACCACCATTTAGAGAGCATAGCTAGATTGAACTCCTCAATCCCCCCTATCCCAAGTCCACCGAACTTCTTTGGATTTACCATTTTTGACCACCGCACCCACCTCATTTTTTGACCCGAAACCGAGCTACCCCAAACGAAATCCCTTCGCAGGCTCTCCAGTTTTCTTGTAACACCCCCTAATTTGGTTTGTGGTAGCGGAAAAGTAATTAGGGTGTTACGGTGAGGATCGAGGTTTAAAATTTCAGAAAACGGCCCGGAAGGGGCGTTTTGCAAGTTATATGTCATTCAAAAGAATATTTTTGATACAAAAGTGAATTATTCGATTTGAAAATCCCATGAGAAAATGTGATAGTTTGGAAAGAATGACATATTTGATTTTACACCATTTTGTTTATCAGAGTATAAGATGCCCGCTCCGTGTCTTGTCCTGCTCCGTTAATTACCTGAGATAAACATGCTTAAAACGTCAACACAATGGTTGGTGAGTTCGTGGAGTTTATAGAAAATAACTTTCTTCGAAAGGTGTATAGTGATTGTCGAAATAAATAGTAATCCTTCATGAAATAATTAATAAGTTGTGTTGTATAAAATTCACAAGTAAATCATGTATGATCACTAAAATCATAAGTTTCAAGTTATGAATGCAGATGAGCTACGTTGTTATATGCTCAATATAGACTGTTGTGTCAGCTTTTAAATATAATGATATACCAAGCATTTTGGGTTGATTTGTGCAGAATTCTCATTTAAGTCACATATGGTAACAGTTAAAGTTCAAGTACGGAATTCACAATCATATCACATAGTGGGAATGATAATCTAGAATCTGAAGTCTATCAGTATAAAGTGGTGGTCTGCTAAATACAGCTGTATCCTAGGATATATATGAAACATTCATATATTCATAAAGTTATATTGCTCTAAGCCTCATGACACGCAAAACGTTAACAGGGTACCGTAAAATGGCGGCGTCCCACCATGGTTACTGATGGGTTTTTATGGCCCTCATGTTAATAGGTAACTTGCCCATTCCTATTTTTCTCAAATATAGTGCATCGCGACTAAATACGACTAACCATGTAGGCATTCCGTCACAGTATTTAGTGGGATAGGTCGTCAGCCTTTAACAGGTTTCGAAGCTGTCCACTATATTCGCGCTCACCGCAATGATTAATGGCTCATGATCGAGGGACTTTATGGCAATAAAGTGTGCTTAGGCAATATAGGTGAATCATGCGTAATTTTAGTCTTGGCAATTATTTATAGTGAAATGTAGAAATATCATATTAAAGTAGCAGTACATTCATTTGTCACATGAATGCATACAATGAGTCTCAGTGTCATATTACATCAAGTAGCTTAAAAATGTTATCTTCCAAGTTCCGTGTTTAAGCTAAACAGACAATTTGCACATATAATGAGCATGTATTCCTTTCAAGTATGATTCAAACATGTAAAGCATAGTGGATGATTTTGAGTAAATCATGAGTGTTTTATATAAGTAACTTAAAACAGTTAAAGCATGTATCTCCCCCAAAAGAATTATTAAAATCAAGTGTGAAAAGTAGGGGCCACGACTCACGATAAGTCATAAGAGTTTTCATAGTGCTCATAGAAGTATTGTATCGCAAAGTAAATCATATAGTTGATAAATGAATAAAATATTTCGAAGCATGTATCTCTCCCAAAAAGTATAAATCAAGTATTAAAATAGGAGGGGCCACGACTCACCTGGAGCGTATCTGACAAGACGAAATTATAAGACCAAGTAAACGATCACGAAAACTTCTTCAATACGAGACCTGAGTATAAGCGAAGTCTAAGAGTCTAACTTACTACTAATGACGAATGTGGAAAGGATAATTCGTATAACGATTTGATCGGTGATGTGAGTGTGTGATATGCTTAAAATGCCTCAAGTTAAAAATATGATATATCTATAATATTATCTCGGTTCTTATCTCAATCGACCCAAAATATTACTTTCCCAGAGTATGTTGAAATAATATGCAAGTGAAGCTACTAAATTTTCTAATAGCGAAACTTTTAAATAATGCATAACTTATAATGAAAAATGCATATGAAATGAAGGGTGAAAATAGAAAATAAATAAGAATGTCAAGTGAAATTAAATAGGTCCTTGTCCTTTTTAGATTTTATACTTTTTAGTATAACTGCGGTTGCGTTACATCGTTAGTCCTCGGTTAAGTCTAAAGTCCATAATAGTCCAAAATTTGTCCACATAAAGCTTGGAGTTCAATGGTATGTCAATTCAAGTCCCTTATAAACTGTTTTCACAGCTCCAGTCCATCAGTTTCATAGTTTGGCAGTTTTGGTCCTTCCGGTTAGTTCGCGTTACATTTTTAGTCCTTTTCGTACAATAATCATAGGAAAAATTATCTAAAAATTTATGGAGCTTATTCAATCTTATTAAAGCTTAAGTCAACTGCTTATTTCTGAAAACACCTTATTTTTAGCTTATTGGGCTTATTAACGAAATATACTTTAGCCCGTTGAGAAATTTAGAGGCGAGGGCATGAAACTTGTTTTGGATTTGAACTCGGGCTATTTTTGTGGTTCTAAAAATGTATCGTATGGGCCCAGTAGGCTTATGGATTGTTAACTCTTGTTGGGCTTTAAATAAGCCCAAATTCGGAACAGTAATTTCTTAAAATTTTACTTTCTGGAATTAAATTATATGGTTGGTGGTTTTGTCGATCGAAAGGGGTGCTTTTAAGTGTCGAAACGAGATCATGTGATCAATGCACAAACACCAAATATGTAGCCTGCTAGCTTATCGTTCGAGATATGCAAAAACATTAGGTAGTTGTTCATTTTAATATGAAAATACGAGATCGTTTTATAGACATGTTGAGATTAGTTTTCATGTTTAAAAAAAAGACTTAGAATTTTTCTAAGTTGTAAATTTGGTTTTTGAATAGCGATTTAAAATGGGTCTTTTTATGTGTCTAGATGAGCTTATTTTTACGTGATGTTTAAACGAAAATAGTAATTAGTTGAGAGTTCTATTGGGTCGTATAAAAGTAAATCGTGGTCATTAGATTAGATTGTAAGTTATGGGGTTGTTTTAGAGGCTACTGGTGACTGTCTCATATGTATAAACATTTGGATTAGTTCTAGCTGTTCTCAACTTAGGTTTCTACGTGTGATATATAATTTTTATACATTCAAATGATGCACGATTTGCTTGTTTAAACGTGAGTGGGATGAGTGAGGTGCCTTTCAAGACCTCCCATGAGTGAGTTCGACACATGTGGGTGAGTTGCACTAAGTGGGATACTTATGAAAGAAAACGTATAGGTATACAGTGACGTGAGCGAGCATGCAACCTAAGCTCTCAAACATGATAGTGGAGTGAGTTGTGACTTATCCCCTTTCACAGTGGAGGCATACCCCATCCCGGTAAACTTGTCATGCATGCATACAAAAATAAAAAAATACGTTCGAGTATGAAAGTAAAAGGGAATATGCATGCGTGATGTAGTGACGTGCGATATAAAAACAAACGAGTTACTAGGGACTTACTATACTTTTAGGAAGGTGGGAAAAGAGTTGTGGCAGTCGAGTGCAACACAAGAGTATGGCAGTAAGTTTTTCGAGCTTGGAAGCGTTCTTACACGTTGGATCCTTTTATTCGACTTGCACCTCCAACAGGGATATACATGTTTCTTGGTTTTTGGGGTGTTGGGTGAGAGTAGAATGAGTGAAGAGTGAGCAATGTGAGTTGATAATAGTGGTCGAGTTATATAGAAGGATGCTATACACACTTGGACTATATTACCCTTGCAACTCAATGATTGAAGTCCCCTGTAGGAATGAGGACACCTAGGTGTTTCTACCGACATAATAAGACATTTGATAGGTGAAGTATCATGGGAATTCTTATCTTTTGCCTTGGTAGTGTGCATGTACACGGTTTGTGTATTATGGCACTTCACAATTTGGAACTAGTAAATTTAACCCACCTACTGCTGTCTTAGTTACTTTCTAAGCCTTCTAATATGTTAGAAATAGCGTTCGTGAGATGTAGGGAAAATCGATTGTCAAAACAGTCGAGTTTTGTTTATATGTATGGGAAATTTTGGGACGAACAAATGGGCTTTTAAAGTCATAGGAATACTTGTTGTCTAAATGTGGGATTTGGCATACATGAAGTCTCGTGGGTTGTGAGTAAGATGGTGCAACATTTTGTGTAGATCGTGTTTAATAATTAAGTGTACGAAGTGTGTTTTGCAAAGGGTCCTTTGGTCGGATTACATGGAATCACAAAGAAGGAAGGATTGTATTTGAAGTTGGGCTGAGAACGTGGGGTTTGGGCAATGTTGGGCCGAATACATTTAAGGGTCCAGTTCGGTTGTAGCTTTGTTAGGTTAATGAAGGAATTAGAATGTGTTTAGAGTAAGTGTTATGCATTTAAATGTAATGAGTATAAGTGTATAATTATAGTTGTAGAAAGTATAGTGATTAGTGGGGATTTGTGTACATTGCGATTTATGACTATTAGTTGTTGTGAAATAAATATGTTTTGTAGTACACGTCGTGAGCTAGAGTCGTTATTTGTTAATTGTTGCGATGTTGTGCTGTGGTGTAATTAAAATAACTGGAAAAAATTTAAATTCCCTCGTAAAAATGGGTTTTGGTAAACAGTAAGTCAAGGTTATCATTAATTAACAAAGATTATCATAAGGGATTTTCGTGGGATCTTACAGTATCTACCCCTCAATTTAGAACTTCGTCCCGAAGTTCAGTCTGCGATAGGTGTTGAAAAGTGTGGTGTACCGGGTTGAGAGTTTATGGAAGGTGTTGTCGAGATATTTCTTATTTGAACATCAAAGGAGTGAGATTACCACTAGATTTATTCGTACCAAACGAATTAAATTCGAATGTTTGGTCAATAATTGAATTCATAGATTACGAATAGTGAAAATAATGGTCGGGAGTAAGAAGTATTTAACACTTAATATCTAGGGTTCTAACGGTCGAGACTAGTGGATTTTTAGTGGTAGCGGTTTGAAATTTAATGATAGTGAATAGTAAAATAACGGGTACTTTCTCTACCTACATTCCCTTTTTAACTTTCCCCTTTTTCCTCCACTTTATTCCCTTTTCACCTTTTCATCCTTTTCAATTATTCTTCCCACTCAAACTCCATCTTCTTCGTTCGACTTCTCCCCCGAAAGTATGCCACCGAGCGCCATTATGTTCGCCTTCGTATACATTGCTCTTGTTGCCATGTATCTGACCTTCTTCCCTGATGAAAACGCCGACTACTTTATCGCCTCTTTGGTATTCATCGTACCCCTCACAATCTTAGCGATCTATGTGGATAAGTTTTTGAAGTGAGGATCTCGAGCTAAGGTGGTTAGAATGTAGCTTTGTTGTGTGTTGATGTAATGTGGTATAAGTTCTCGTTTAGGTTTATGTTAAGTTGTTATGTTTAACGGTTCGCTTTTGTGTGTCTTTAGAATAATCAGGGTACTTCATCCCATGGTGGCTCTTGTTATTGTTAGGTTGAGGGTGGTTTTTGTTTCTATGGCGGGCCAATCTATTGAAGTTTGTATGCTTTATATTGTGTTTATTGTACTACTAGCACTTCCGATGTTAATCATCTCGTTATGTATTAACCTCCATGGTTTCTAATAAAATTTATGTTATTTGTGTTTTCCGTAGACTGTTGTGAATTTTTAAAGTTTCTAATTTTTGTAATTTCCTCGTCTTCGTATAATAGCGAAATGAGTGATGAGTGTAGATCTGACTGGGGTTGGTTAAAAAGTGAAGTTTATGAACAAATTATTTTGTCTCAAGATTCTGTTTTTGGAATGAAAATTGTTATTAAAACTTCGAAAGGATGACTGTTCCATTTATAACATGATTCTTCCTGAATTATACATAGGTAGCTAGGCTATGTATAATTGAGGACCAAATGATGTAACTCTTGGTTCAGTATTTATGTTTCTTCAAAGAATTTATATGGTTCAGTTATACTGATTCCGTCACAGAGTCGGACACCCTCTGATATATAAAGTGTTTGTTCATTTTTCTAGGATAAGTCAAAATTTTCTAAGATAGCATTTGGACATTCTGGGTATAGACTTAAGTTTTAAGTGAGGTTTCATTGCAATATGGTAATCAACTTAGGGTTTGATCATGATAAAATTTATTAAATCCTTGAGATACTATTAGTGTGTTGATACATAACGATTATGAGTAGAGAGGTGTAAGACGTAGATTTTTATTATCATGGAAATATTACAAGGTAGATTTTTTTTTCACACGGTAGAAAGATAACTGTTACACTTAGGTTACATCCATCGTACCTAAGGTAAATACAAAAGGAAATACAACTTAGATAGTCCTACACTAAAGTTTATTTATTTTACAGCAGGAATCCATACATCTGCTTAACATAGAGGTCATTCTTTGGTACTACTGAGATCTCTTAACAAGTCTTCCTTATCTTGTATCCATCTTGGCCTCCCAGTTGGCATTGTAGTTTGGGCAATGACTCTTGTAATGCCCTAATCCACCACACTCGTGGCATTTTATGGATGAGTGCTGCTCATTTCCTTCCATAACTTTGCAATCATTCGTCTTGTGGCCTGTTTTCCTGCACCTCCCGCATATTGCAGTGCAATATCCGGTGTGATGCATCTTACATCTTAGGCACAGAGGTTTATTTCCACGGTAGTTGTCTCTGTTGATAGGGGTGGTGACGTAGTTTCCTTCAATTTCTGGGTTGAGCCTTTGTTGGCGAAGATAGTCAATGCGGTCTTGTAGATGATTGCGGATGCAAACATCATTGTGAAACTCACATTCGTTGAGGATAAAAGATCTTCCCTCCTCATGTCTTCGCTTTTGGTTATTTTTCTTGAGTGCAATATCTTGTCTAATCCTTTGAGTACAAGTGCGGATAGGTTTAGTTATTTTCCTTGAATTTGTTAGGCAAACTGGCCTACATCCCATGAAACGTTCATGGTTATGCTTACAAGGTATAACCTTCTTTCTTTCTTTTCTCGTCATGTCATTGTCGCTTGGATGGACTGTCAAGGTTACCTCCATTACTACTTCAACGATTTTGTTTACCATTTCCTCGATGGTTTTAGGGGTCATGATTGTTGTGGGCACTACGCGATTCATGCTGTCCATTCCCTATGAACATTACACGAAACGTTGATTTAGTATTCACTTTATCGTTAGAATAATTCAAATAGTAAGATATTTGTATATTAATGCTAACAATGTGGTCTTAATACGAAATCAAATCAACCGAGGATCATAGAAATACGATGTGTCTGGGTAGCATCGTAAAATAACAATCAACTCTTGATATGAGATTGTTAAGGAACACTTGAATTTATCTACAAAAGCTGAAGTTCAACAACCTTCTCTTTATTCATCAAGTTTTCTTCTGAATATTTGTTCTTGGAATTCTATGTTTTATTGTTTAATCGAGGTATAGTTGATGTATAATCACAGATAATGTCATAGTAAGTTTGAATACAGTCATCAACATTGACATAACCCTAATAACTTGTTCGATTGATTTTTGCAAAACAACCAGTACAAGGTCTTTTATTAATGTCTCATTGATTCATGTGGAGTTATTTGTTTACTCAAGAGAGTAACAAATAGTGAGGTTTTGCATGACTCTTTGCACTTACAGCATCATAATAAGGTTTGGTGAGAGGAATTTGTTTACAACAGAAAAGTATAACGAAAGGATAGCTATTATACATTAAAAGTCGATTACAAGCTCTGAAAGTTACAGAATTATTGGAACTACATGAACTACTAACCAAAACTATTTGGTTTATTTAATACAACAACGATACTTAAGATCAGTTACGTCTCTGACGTAGACGTCTAACTTCTGCCTCAAGATCCAGTTGTGCAGCTTCCATGGCCGAGAAACGTTCCTGGCATGCATTCATCTGATTAGCTAACATGTTTTCCAAGGCTGCAATCTTTTGGCTTTGGGTTCTTGCTGCGTCTCTAGCTAACCATAATGCTCTCTCAATGTCTTCAATCCTAACGTGGGTTTGAGTATGGCCTCTAACTAAACAGCGGGTTCTGGCATCCAAGTTCCTAAGTTCTTGTTCTTAATTGTCCTTCATGTTACCAATATTCACTCCTAAACCAAACACTTCTCGTCTTTCAGCATCAGTTCTCTTGAACAAGGTATCAATGTTACGGTCATACCATTCAAATCGTAATGGTTGTAACTCTTTTAGCTGTTTAGAGTGAGCGTTTAGTATGTTGGTATGTTGATGAAGGTGAATCCATATGGGGTCACGGGTGTCTACATTGTAGTCAGGAGATTTGGGCGAGGACACATTGTTTGGGGCATCTGGCATGGAGTAATCTGAGGTATTGGGTAGTGGAGAATTTAGGTTAACATTCTTCCAAGTCATGTTTTGTTGTGAACTCTGTCCATATTCAAATGTTGGTTGACCACCAATCGGATCTTCATCTGAATAGGATTCAGTTGCTCTCCTAAGTTTCTGACGTGGAGGTGAGTGAGTAGGTGATGACGAAGATGAGTTCTGAGTAAGTTCTATGTCAGGTTGAGGTTGCGACATTTGTACGTAAGGATCTTCAGTATTTGGTGTAATATGATAGCTAGGTGATACATGGGTATTAGGAGAGGTAGTCTTAGCGATGTCAACTGGTAGGGAAGACATGTTACTGTAGCAATCGAAAATAATAATTATGAGTATTTATACGTTTAAGGTGTAACGTCAAGTGTGAAATAATACGGTGTGTAATGTGTGAAGAATAAACATTAAGCATGTAAAGATTAGTACAAAATAATCTTAATAGGTAATGTATTGAGCACGGCAGTCTGCAGACACGGAAGGCATAAGATGATAAGGTGTGAATCATTTATTTGAAAGTGTGGTTATATTTCGATGTTTTAAAACGTTTGATTCTCTATAACCATAGGCTCTGATACCAAACTGTAACACCCCCTAATTTGGTTTGTGGCAGCGGAAAAGTAATTAGGGTGTTACGGTGAGGATCGAGGTTTAAAATTTCAGAAAATGGCCCGGAAGGGGCGTTTTGCAAGTTATATGTCATTCAAAAGAATATTTTTGATACAAAAGTGAATTATTCGATTTGAAAATCCCATGAGAAAATGTGATAGTTTGGAAAGAATGACATATTTGATTTTACACCATTTTATTTATCAGAGTATAAGATGCCCGCTCCGTGTCTTGTCCTGCTCCGTTAATTTCCTGAGATAAACATGCTTAAAACGTCAACACAATGGTTGGTGAGTTCGTGGAGTTTATAGAAAATAACTTTCTTCAAAAGGTGTATAGTGATTGTCGAAATAAATAGTAATCCTTCATGAAATAATTAATAAGTTGTGTTGTATAAAATTCACAAGTAAATCATGTATGATCACTAAAATCATAAGTTTCAAGTTATGAATGCAGATGAGCTACGTTGTTATATGCTCAATATAGACTGTTGTGTCAGCTTTTAAATATAATGATATACCAAGCATTTTGGGTTGATTTGTGCAGAATTCTCATTTAAGTCACATATGGTAACAGTTAAAGTTCAAGTACGAAATTCACAATCATATCACATAGTGGGAATGATAATCTAGAATCTGAAGTCTATCAGTATAAAGTGGTGGTCTGCTAAATACAGCTGTATCCTAGGATATATATGAAACATTCATATATTCATAAAGTTATATTGCTCTAAGCCTCATGACACGCAAAACGTTAACAGAGTACCGTAAAACGGCGGTGTCCCACCAGGGTTACTGATGGGTTTTTATGGCCCTCATGTTAATAGGTAACTTGCCCATTCCTATTTTTCTCAAATATAGTGCATCGCGACTAAATACGACTAACCATGTAGGCATTCCGTCACAGTATTTAGTGGGATAGGTCGTCAGCCTTTAACAGGTTTCGAAGCTGTCCACTATATTCGCGCTCACCGCAGTGATTAATGGCTCATGATCGAGGGACTTTATGGCAATAAAGTGTGCTTAGGCAATATAGGTGAATCATGCGTAATTTTAGTCTTGGCAATTATTTATAGTGAAATGTAGAAATATCATATTAAAGTAGCAGTACATTCATTTGTCACATGAATGCATACAATGAGTCTCAGTGTCATATTACATCAAGTAGCTTAAAAATGTTATCTTCCAAGTTCCGTGTTTAAGCTAAACAGACAATTTGCACATATAATGAGCATGTATTCCTTTCAAGTATGATTCAAACATGTAAAGCATAGTGGATGATTTTGAGTAAATCATGAGTGTTTTATATAAGTAACTTAAAACAGTTAAAGCATGTATCTGCCCCAAAAGAATTATTAAAATCAAGTGTGAAAAGTAGGGGCCACGACTCACGATAAGTCATAAGAGTTTTCATAGTGCTCATAGAAGTATTGTATCGCAATGTAAATCATATAGTTGATAAATGAATAAAATATTTCGAAGCATGTATCTCCCCGAAAAAGTATAAATCAAGTATTAAAATAGGAGGGGCCACGACTCATGTAACCACTGTGAAAAATCCCTTATTTAAATAAACTATCTCTCAGAATAGTTATCCTTTTCTACGTGTAAATTTTTTTTTTTTTTTTTTTTTTTTTTTGATTGTGACTATTATCTTATGTGACGGAGATCACATCCCGAATAACCGTGCTTGCAACTGAATTCGTATTCAAGTAAGTAAACATGTTAATCTAAAATATTATGAGATTCCACTTTACGTTATTTCGTTAATATATTTTAAACTAAACATTCATTAACTAATGATAATTTTATAAAACCCTAAACTACCATAATAACATTTATGAACAATAAAACCCTAGAAATACTAAAGTACAAATTATCTAATTAATGTACAAGTGTCTAAAGCATAAAAACCCTGAATCCATAATAATTCCCGATAAAACCCTAAGTTCACATAAGTGTTATTTTATGTACACATTTCATAAACCCTAATTTATTTATAAAATATTTTTACAAAATATTAAGTTTACAAATTACTTAAGCTAGTGTACAAGTCATTAATGCATAAATTCAATTATTTACAAAATCTTTATAAAAAAAATCCCTTTTATATTTATTTTCAAGCATAAAGTACAAACTCTCCATGCATAACTTTTACAAATAATATTTTCTAAACTCACTAAATATTTTTACAAGTCTTTAAACCTAAAGTACAAGTATCTAATGCATATAAACTAAAAATTCCATTTATTTACTTTTAACTTAACAAAACTTAATATATAATTTTTATAACTTAATGAATTATAAAAATTACATTTTTCTCATATTCTAAATTATTGTACAACTAAATTAAGTCCAGGTACAAGTTCTTTAAGCATGACATATAAATAGTAATAAAAATCTTATAAACATTTAAAAATATTTATTTAAATGACATTTCATGTAACATTTTCACATCATAAATTATAAAAATAATTTATTTATTTATTTAACATATGTACAACTCCATAAACTCAAGGTACAACCCATCAATGCACAAAAATATAAAAACTCATTTAATGACATTTAAAGTGTAATAAAAATTACATAAAAATTATATAAAATTAAGAAATAATTAAAAATACATTTTTCTTATTTTTCTTATATTAGTACAAGTTCCTTAAGCCTAGAGTACAACCTATTAAAGCACAAAAACCATTTTCTCCCTATTAGGTAAAATTCGATACATACAAAATTTGGTCATATGATTCTAAAATTCATTTCTAGCTAAACCTTAACCTTAGAAACCCTAATTATATCCCTAAACCCTAGAGTACAAGTAAACTAAGCCCTAGATACTACCCCTCTAAGCCTATTCGAACCCTACCCTAAAAACCTAGTTCGACTACAACTTTAAAACCCTAACCAAATTTACCCTTACATAGAACCTACACCAAATGCATTCCCCCTCCTCTACCTCACCATGACATCACCCTAAAACACTTGTATGGTTTTGGGAAGAACACATCCCCCCTCCTCTAGAAGATGTATAGTTGTAAGAACCTAAATGAACCACATCACCCTCCATAATATACCCTACGCCTTCCCCCTCCTCACCACAAACCTCTTCTGCAGCCACAACACCATATCTCCTGCCATAAACATTTAGAAATAACAACCCAAATACACCTAATATCCCATAACCATTCGAACCAACCAAAGCAGCCTCTCACCCTTACTCCACTGATCCCATAAGTCTAGATTAAGTCCAAATAACCCCAAGAAGGCAGTAAGATAGAGGTAGAACCATAGGAGAGCCCAATTCGATCCCTACACCAAAATCTTGCCCTAGTCGACCATATTAAGTAAGGTATATCCATAGCCCTTTTCATTTACTTTTCTATAATTATTTTAAGTCTATATAAGTCATAGAACATGTCTTAAAAGTGATACAACCCCAGAATTAACAAAAACGAAATTTTCTTTATTTTTGTTCTAATCGAGTGAAATAATGAAAATAATTACGTATAGGAATTCTAACAAACCTAGGATCATAAAACTGATTTAGGAACTCTTTAAACATGTTATATTAACTAATCATAACATAAAAACAAGTGGTCTAAAAATCGGATTGCAAGAAAATGGGTTTTTCTTTTCTTTTTCACTGCTGTCGACACAGCAGAAACACTGCTGCTTTCGACGTTAATTTACCCTAGTAAACGAATCTTATAAATTCTAGTTTTCAACATGGTTAAATTAGACTAAAAGGGCTACGCATAGGAAAAAGAATCAATGTTTTTCGTTAAGAAACGAGGGAGAACGAAGCAAAAGAAGTTGGGTGTTTTTCTGTGTCGAGTGAAACCAAAAATACGACTTTCTGTTGTAATTTTCGAATTCATGGGTTCGAATCAGCCAATAAAACTTTACAAAAATACTTTTAAAATATTTATATACACTTTAGAAAAGGTTTTGTAAAAAGTCTCGGCTTAAAACACAAGATATAAAATGTTTTTGAGATATGGGATGTCGAATGAAAACCCTTAGAGACATAAGGACCATTTTTGCCAAAACTCTATAATATTTTATGTTTTGGACTTGTCATGTGATCGGGGAATCCCTAAGGGGGTAAAAGTGTTGATTTTGAAACTAAAAGGTATTAAGTGTCAATTTATAAAAGGTCAAGGGTAAAAGTGTCAATTTCTTAAAGTTTAGGGGTAAAGTATGTAAACCCTAGAAACCATAGGGTAGAAAACGTAAATATACTAATATAATTTAATATTATTAATATTTTAATATTATTAATATTATTATTATTAATACTCTTATTAATTTTAAGAATTTAAGAACTATAAGATACGTTTTTAATCATAACAAATTAACGAAGTGTCCTTTTAACGAACGGACGAAACCAAATCTTACAAATAAGAAAATATAACAAAATATTACTTTTGAAACTACATATTGGCTCAATTAAATATTTAATCAACAAACCAAATAACGAAACGAATAATAAATATAATAAGAAACAATTACTGAGAAACTTGATATAACCAATTCAGGTTGCAAGCCGGAGACGTATATCAACTTTGTTTTGCTTTTGTTTTCCATCCAGACTGCTCAGGTGAGTTCATAGTCCCACTTTTCTTATATGTTTTCCAAACTTGTGGGGAGATACATGCTATTAAACCGAACACAAGTATTTTCCTGATTGTTATTGCAATAAGTTAACCGTTGCCTATTATTTTAAAAGACCCTGTTATCATGCACCATTAATCACCTGCGGGTGAGCGCGAATATAGTGAATAGATCTATTGGCAGTTGACGTCCCATTTGTGTTGCTGGTTAAGTAACCAAATGCATTATATTTGAGTTTAATAAAGAGTTTCAGGCAGACTCCTACCCGGGGCAAGGTTACCTACATTTAATTATGGGGTAATTGTTAACCTGTTAATGCTTTGTGTGTCATGAGGCTTAGTGCAATATTCTGAACTATGACATAACTGATTTCTCTCATTTGGCTTGTGTTCAAACTGATTATAACTTTAAACGCTATGGATTCACTCAACCTTTGTGTTGACTTTTTAAGCATGTTTATCTCAGGTATTTAGAAGTATGGATATTGGCACGGAGCGGCGGTGGACTTTCTTCTTAAAATAAAGGAGTGTCCACTTTGTTATCATTCAATGAATAATGTAATTTTTATCATGTATTTCTGAACCTCCCTCTGGGACCTATCTTTTGTACTCTGATATTAAATAAATGAATGATAACAATTTTTATTTAAAAACGTCTCTTTTCGAGTCGTTTTCTATTCCCATGACTGTGAACCATGAAGTAGCACCCCAAGCTTATATTCCGCTGCGTAATCCGAAAATGGGGGTGTTACAGATTGGTATCAGAGCTTGTGGTTATAGAGAACCAAATGTTTTCGAACATTGGACTATAACCGGTTTTTACAAAAACTTAACCAAAGTCCTCCGTGCCACGCCGTTACTAAAACGTTATTTGTATGTAAGTTATTATTAATTGTTTAAACTGCATAAATGGAATATTTATAACTATAAAGTGGTTACAGAATCCTGATTTCCCTATCCAATTTATTTCACTCATGTCTAGGCTAGGACATCAAGATGAAACCCTACTTAGAGCCTTATCCATTTAGGATCCCTTATACTAAACTTCGTATTTCACCTTTAGTTTCCTTCCCAAATGTTATTAGTAATAATTTCTTATAATTATTATTTGCAAATTATTACAGTACCATGTCTCCTGAAACCCCTAAAGATAACCAAATCACGCCAAACCTCACTCTAGATAACAGTTCCTTCCCTCAACCTCCAACCATAGACAACCACCCAACTGGTAACATATTAAAGTGACAAAAACTAGGACCACTATTGAAAACAAGGAACCCAAGTATCCATATTAGAGACACGAAATTTTTAACCTACCACATGCTATGTTAATAAGAGACGTTGCATTAATTGTTTTGGTAAAACAATTAATCAAGTTATTAATATCATGCTATAACCCAACATACCAAGACATACCTAGACTAGGCTATAACCAATAGAAATTCCCTCTAGGATAAATTTCGGAAGAGAGCTTGATGAATAAAGAAAAAGTCACTGAACCTTAGCTTTTATTAGACTGATCTTTAGCAAACAATAAATATACATCCCTGTCAGCCCGATCATCAAACTGAAAAGTTAACTCAGAAGAGTTTCTGGTACCCACTAAATCAGATTTATACCTATCAGCTTCTGTACAATGTCTTGGCCACAAGATATGTTGCATAAAGATGACGCTTGTACTAATTTGTTATATATAACAAAATTAACAAGCTATTTATGACTATATGTGGTATTGATTTTGTTTTGCTGCGTATGGTATCGGTTGATGTGGGCCAGTGATGATCACCTTACCTACACATATGATATTTGGATATGTTATGATTATTATGAGTTTTACTTTAATAATCTAACATGAACAAAACATATGTAAAACCTAGAAAGAATAACCAAACCTACCATAAACCATACCCTAGGAATTAAGCAAAATCACCAAAAGCAAAAACTCAATGATAGGAAGACCATTATTTTGAGGATTCCCGATCTAGAAATTAAACAAGATATTAGTACTAAAAAAAGGACTTTAAAAGAAAACCTGATAATATGAAAACCCTAATACCAATAGGAAAACTGAGATTTGTGTAAAGAAAAACTAGAATTTATTAAGGAATCCCAACCATGTCCTAGGATGACTTTGGTATTTAAACAGAAGATAAATCCTTGTAGGAGATAAATAAAATTGAGGTTTAGAACTCCCTAATTTGTAATCCTTTTCAAATCTTACTTGGGTTACGATGGATGTAACCTAAGTAAAACAATTACCTTCCTGTTATATAAACCCTCATTTTGTAATGAACTCTGTACTAAATTCAGCTTCTATTTCATCTATTCTGCCCATAGGTATTTCGTAGCCATTCACTATTATACCATTAGAAATTAGGTTTATTCCTAACCAAACAATAGACGAATCTATCCTATAGGACCTCTAGACAAACTTTAAGATTTATTTCGAGGATTACCTTAGTATCACCATAGAAATTTCTGACCTACCACCGTAGCATGAATAAAAATCTTCTTAATCTTTTGAAAAATATTTATGAAGTCATTTTATAAAAACAAAACGTTGAACACCATTTAAAACAATTTGAAATACCACCACAACTGAACCAAATATCACATCATTCAGTCCCCAGTTATGCATAGCCTGGCCAACTATGTCTAAACTAGGAAGAATCATGTCATAATTGGCACAGTTATCTTTTCAAAATAACAATTTTCATTCCAAAGTAAAATATTGAAAAATCTTTCATAACTTATCACTTTTGATTTGATACAATAAAAGCCTACCACTACTACTCAATTATCTCTAAAATAGGAATCCAACAAAAATTGAGGATAGAAAAACCATAGGAATTCACAAACCCAAATTTTATTAGGAATCTTGGAAGATATTACATAGAAAGATAGTTAACAACGGAAATACTAAAATTACAAGGATTACATAATTTCATTAAGGATTACCTAGGAAACATACGAAGACCCTATAGAACACCTAGATATTACAATTTAAATTAGGAATCATGAAAATTCATACAAAGCGAAATCACTAGCATCGGAAGTACTAAGGTTACAATGATTACAAGATAGGGAATAGATTCGCTAATAGGTTGACCCATCATAAAAACGAGGATCGCCACCAACATCACAATAGCTAGAGCCACAACAGGATGAAGAAT
Organism: Artemisia tridentata subsp. tridentata; assembly: GCA_021014915.2. NCBI lineage: Eukaryota > Viridiplantae > Streptophyta > Magnoliopsida > Asterales > Asteraceae > Artemisia > Artemisia tridentata. The sequence continues at coordinate 179,705,109 of CP139503.1, forward strand.
CTTGACTATCCTGCGTAGTAAGTACCACGAGACTAAATATTAGGCATAAGAATAAATAAGCTTTATTTGAGGATTACATAGAAAAACAACCCTTACCCCCATATCTTGTCTACCCCAATAGCAAAGACCACAATAGGCATAAGGACCGCTAGGACATAAACTAGGAACACATGATCTTCGTTCGGTACATAAGCCAAATAGGAAACTGCAAGGACCACGTAGACAATCGCTAAGAATGTAACAAGGTGCGGCATTTTGAGGTTTTTAGGAGAGAAATTTGGTGGTGAAAGAATGAGGATTGAAAATGAGGTATTTATGGAGAAAATGTAGCCGTTAATTTCACTATTGAAATTCGACCGTTGCACAGTAACTCATTAGGTGGCAAAACATTCAAATTTAATTCATCCAGTAGGAAAAAGATTGACCAAACTACGTTCCCTTAGGTATCAAATGGAAATTCCTAGACGACTCTATTAGGCCAAAATTATAATTGAGGATTTAGAAGTGAAATGATATTTTTGGAGACATAGGACACGAGAATAAAATAATATTATATTATTTTTAACTTGAGGCATTTTAAGCATATCAAACTCCTATCGTAACCTATTCTCATATTCCCTATCTAGGTTAGAAATCTAGGCCTGATAATTCCTATACTTCATTTTCCCAAATTTCCACAACCAACAAAGACTGAATCTCGGGACGAGATTCCCTTGACGGTGGGTGACTGTAACCACTGTGAAAAATCCCTTATTTAAATAAACTATCTCTCAGAATAGTTATCCTTTTCTACGTGTAAATTTTTTTTTTTTTTTTTTTTTTTTTTTTGATTGTGACTATTATCTTATGTGACGGAGATCACATCCCGAATAACCGTGCTTGCAACTGAATTCGTATTCAAGTAAGTAAACATGTTAATCTAAAATATTATGAGATTCCACTTTACGTTATTTCGTTAATATATTTTAAACTAAACATTCATTAACTAATGATAATTTTATAAAACCCTAAACTACCATAATAACATTTATGAACAATAAAACCCTAGAAATACTAAAGTACAAATTATCTAATTAATGTACAAGTGTCTAAAGCATAAAAACCCTGAATCCATAATAATTCCCGATAAAACCCTAAGTTCACATAAGTGTTATTTTATGTACACATTTCATAAACCCTAATTTATTTATAAAATATTTTTACAAAATATTAAGTTTACAAATTACTTAAGCTAGTGTACAAGTCATTAATGCATAAATTCAATTATTTACAAAATCTTTATAAAAAAAATCCCTTTTATATTTATTTTCAAGCATAAAGTACAAACTCTCCATGCATAACTTTTACAAATAATATTTTCTAAACTCACTAAATATTTTTACAAGTCTTTAAACCTAAAGTACAAGTATCTAATGCATATAAACTAAAAATTCCATTTATTTACTTTTAACTTAACAAAACTTAATATATAATTTTTATAACTTAATGAATTATAAAAATTACATTTTTCTCATATTCTAAATTATTGTACAACTAAATTAAGTCCAGGTACAAGTTCTTTAAGCATGACATATAAATAGTAATAAAAATCTTATAAACATTTAAAAATATTTATTTAAATGACATTTCATGTAACATTTTCACATCATAAATTATAAAAATAATTTATTTATTTATTTAACATATGTACAACTCCATAAACTCAAGGTACAACCCATCAATGCACAAAAATATAAAAACTCATTTAATGACATTTAAAGTGTAATAAAAATTACATAAAAATTATATAAAATTAAGAAATAATTAAAAATACATTTTTCTTATTTTTCTTATATTAGTACAAGTTCCTTAAGCCTAGAGTACAACCTATTAAAGCACAAAAACCATTTTCTCCCTATTAGGTAAAATTCGATACATACAAAATTTGGTCATATGATTCTAAAATTCATTTCTAGCTAAACCTTAACCTTAGAAACCCTAATTATATCCCTAAACCCTAGAGTACAAGTAAACTAAGCCCTAGATACTACCCCTCTAAGCCTATTCGAACCCTACCCTAAAAACCTAGTTCGACTACAACTTTAAAACCCTAACCAAATTTACCCTTACATAGAACCTACACCAAATGCATTCCCCCTCCTCTACCTCACCATGACATCACCCTAAAACACTTGTATGGTTTTGGGAAGAACACATCCCCCCTCCTCTAGAAGATGTATAGTTGTAAGAACCTAAATGAACCACATCACCCTCCATAATATACCCTACGCCTTCCCCCTCCTCACCACAAACCTCTTCTGCAGCCACAACACCATATCTCCTGCCATAAACATTTAGAAATAACAACCCAAATACACCTAATATCCCATAACCATTCGAACCAACCAAAGCAGCCTCTCACCCTTACTCCACTGATCCCATAAGTCTAGATTAAGTCCAAATAACCCCAAGAAGGCAGTAAGATAGAGGTAGAACCATAGGAGAGCCCAATTCGATCCCTACACCAAAATCTTGCCCTAGTCGACCATATTAAGTAAGGTATATCCATAGCCCTTTTCATTTACTTTTCTATAATTATTTTAAGTCTATATAAGTCATAGAACATGTCTTAAAAGTGATACAACCCCAGAATTAACAAAAACGAAATTTTCTTTATTTTTGTTCTAATCGAGTGAAATAATGAAAATAATTACGTATAGGAATTCTAACAAACCTAGGATCATAAAACTGATTTAGGAACTCTTTAAACATGTTATATTAACTAATCATAACATAAAAACAAGTGGTCTAAAAATCGGATTGCAAGAAAATGGGTTTTTCTTTTCTTTTTCACTGCTGTCGACACAGCAGAAACACTGCTGCTTTCGACGTTAATTTACCCTAGTAAACGAATCTTATAAATTCTAGTTTTCAACATGGTTAAATTAGACTAAAAGGGCTACGCATAGGAAAAAGAATCAATGTTTTTCGTTAAGAAACGAGGGAGAACGAAGCAAAAGAAGTTGGGTGTTTTTCTGTGTCGAGTGAAACCAAAAATACGACTTTCTGTTGTAATTTTCGAATTCATGGGTTCGAATCAGCCAATAAAACTTTACAAAAATACTTTTAAAATATTTATATACACTTTAGAAAAGGTTTTGTAAAAAGTCTCGGCTTAAAACACAAGATATAAAATGTTTTTGAGATATGGGATGTCGAATGAAAACCCTTAGAGACATAAGGACCATTTTTGCCAAAACTCTATAATATTTTATGTTTTGGACTTGTCATGTGATCGGGGAATCCCTAAGGGGGTAAAAGTGTTGATTTTGAAACTAAAAGGTATTAAGTGTCAATTTATAAAAGGTCAAGGGTAAAAGTGTCAATTTCTTAAAGTTTAGGGGTAAAGTATGTAAACCCTAGAAACCATAGGGTAGAAAACGTAAATATACTAATATAATTTAATATTATTAATATTTTAATATTATTAATATTATTATTATTAATACTCTTATTAATTTTAAGAATTTAAGAACTATAAGATACGTTTTTAATCATAACAAATTAACGAAGTGTCCTTTTAACGAACGGACGAAACCAAATCTTACAAATAAGAAAATATAACAAAATATTACTTTTGAAACTACATATTGGCTCAATTAAATATTTAATCAACAAACCAAATAACGAAACGAATAATAAATATAATAAGAAACAATTACTGAGAAACTTGATATAACCAATTCAGGTTGCAAGCCGGAGACGTATATCAACTTTGTTTTGCTTTTGTTTTCCATCCAGACTGCTCAGGTGAGTTCATAGTCCCACTTTTCTTATATGTTTTCCAAACTTGTGGGGAGATACATGCTATTAAACCGAACACAAGTATTTTCCTGATTGTTATTGCAATAAGTTAACCGTTGCCTATTATTTTAAAAGACCCTGTTATCATGCACCATTAATCACCTGTGGGTGAGCGCGAATATAGTGAATAGATCTATTGGCAGTTGACGTCCCATTTGTGTTGCTGGTTAAGTAACCAAATGCATTATATTTGAGTTTAATAAAGAGTTTCAGGCAGACTCCTACCCGGGGCAAGGTTACCTACATTTAATTATGGGGTAATTGTTAACCTGTTAATGCTTTGTGTGTCATGAGGCTTAGTGCAATATTCTGAACTATGACATAACTGATTTCTCTCATTTGGCTTGTGTTCAAACTGATTATAACTTTAAACGCTATGGATTCACTCAACCTTTGTGTTGACTTTTTAAGCATGTTTATCTCAGGTATTTAGAAGTATGGATATTGGCACGGAGCGGCGGTGGACTTTCTTCTTAAAATAAAGGAGTGTCCACTTTGTTATCATTCAATGAATAATGTAATTTTTATCATGTATTTCTGAACCTCCCTCTGGGACCTATCTTTTGTACTCTGATATTAAATAAATGAATGATAACAATTTTTATTTAAAAACGTCTCTTTTCGAGTCGTTTTCTATTCCCATGACTGTGAACCATGAAGTAGCACCCCAAGCTTATATTCCGCTGCGTAATCCGAAAATGGGGGTGTTACAACTCACCTGGAGCGTTTCTGACAGGACGAGATTATAAGACCAAGTAAACGATCACGAAAACTTCTTCAATACGAGACCTGAGTATAAGCGAAGTCTAAGAGTCTAACTTACTACTAATGACGAATGTAGAAAGGATAATTCGTATAACGATGCGATCGGTGATGTGAGTGTGTGATATGCTTAAAATGCCTCAAGTTAAAAATATAATATATCTATAATATTATCTCGGTTCTTATCTCAATCGACCCAAAATATTACTTTCCCAGAGTATGTTGCAATAATATGCAAATGAAGCTACTAAATTTTCTAATAGCGAAACTTTTAAATAATGCATAACATATAATGAAAAATGCATATGAAATGAAGGGTGAAAATAGAAAATGAATAAGAATGTCAAGTGAAATTAAATAGGTCCTTGTCCTTTTCAGATTTTATACTTTTTAGTATAACTGCGGTTGCGTTACATCGTTAGTCCTCGGTTAAGTCTAAAGTCCATAATAGTCCAAAATTTGTCCATATAAAGCTTGGAATTCAATGGTATGTCAATTCAAGTCCCTTATAAACTGTTTTCACTGCTCCAGTCCATCAGTTTCATAGTTTGGCAGTTTTGGTCCTTCCGGTTAGTTCGCGTTACATTTTTAGTCCTTTTCGTACAATAATCATAGGAAAAATTATCTAAAAATTTATGGAGCTTATTCAATCTTATTAAAGCTTAAGTCAACTGCTTATTTCTGAAAACACCTTATTTTTAGCTTATTGGGCTTATTAACGAAATATACTTTAGCCCGTTAAGAAATTTAGAGGCGAGGGCATGAAACTTGTTTTGGATTTGAACTCGGGCTATTTTTGTGGTTCTAAAAATGTATCGTATGGGCCCAGTAGGCTTATGGATCGTTAACTCTTGTTGGGCTTTAAATAAGCCCAAATTCGGAACAGTAATTTCTTAAAATTTTACTTTCTGGAATTAAATTATATGGTTGGTGGTTTTGTCGATCAAAAGGGGTGCTTTTAAGTGTCGAAACGAGATCATGTGATCAATGCACAAACACCAAATATGTAGCCTGCTAGCTTATCGTTCGAGATATGCAAAAACATTAGGTAGTTGTTCATTTTAATATGAAAATACGAGATCGTTTTATAGACATGTTGAGATTAGTTTTCATGTTTAAAAAAAAGACTTAGAATTTTTCTAAGTTGTAAATTTGGTTTTTGAATAGCGATTTAAAATGGGTCTTTTTACGTGTCTAGATGAGCTTATTTTTACGTGATGTTTAAACGAAAATAGTAATTAGTTGAGAGTTCTATTGGGTCGTATAAAAGTAAATCGTGGTCATTAGATTAGATTGTAAGTTATGGGGTTGTTTTAGAGGCTACTAGTGACTGTCTCATATGTATAAACATTTGGATTAGTTCTAGCTGTTCTCAACTTAGGTTTCTACGTATGATATACAATTTTTATACATACGAATGATGCACGATTTGCTTGTTTAAACGTGAGTGGGATGAGTGAGGTGCCTTTCAAGACCTCCCATGAGTGAGTTCGACACATGTGGGTGAGTTGCACTAAGTGGGATACTTATGAAAGAAAACGTATAGGTATACAGTGACGTGAGTGAGCATGCAACCTAAGCTCTCAAACATGATAGTGGAGTGAGTTGTGACTTATCCCCTTTCACAGTGGAGGCATACCCCATCCCGGTAAACTTGTCATGCATGCATACAAAAATAAAAAAATACGTTCGAGTATGAAAGTAAAAGGGAATATGCATGCGTGATGTAGTGACGTGCGATATAAAAACAAACGAGTTACTAGGGACTTACTATACTTTTAGGAAGGTGGGAAAAGAGTTGTGGCAGTCGAGTGCAACACAAGAGTATGGCAGTAAGTTTTTCGAGCTTGGAAGCGTTCTTACACGTTGGATCCTTTTATTCGACTTGCACCTCCAACAGGGATATACATGTTTCTTGGTTTTTGGGGTGTTGGGTGAGAGTAGAATGAGTGAAGAGTGAGCAATGTGAGTTGATAATAGTGGTCGAGTTATATAGAAGGATGCTATACACACTTGGACTATATTACCCTTGCAACTCAATGATTGAAGTCCCCTGTAGGAATGAGGACACCTAGGTGTTTCTACCGACATAATAAGACATTTGATAGGTGAAGTATCATGGGAATTCTTATCTTTTGCCTTGGTAGTGTGCATGTACACGGTTTGTGTATTATGGCACTTCACAATTTGGAACTAGTAAATTTAACCCACCTACTGCTGTCTTAGTTACTTTCTAAGCCTTCTAATATGTTAGAAATAACGTTCGTGAGATGTAGGGAAAATCGATTGTCAAAACAGTCGAGTTTTGTTTATATGTATGGGAAATTTTGGGACGAACAAATGGGCTTTTAAAGTCATAGGAATACTTGTTGTCTAAATGTGGGATTTGGCATACATGAAGTCTCGTGGGTTGTGTGTAAGATGGTGCAACATTTTGTGTAGATCGTGTTTAATAATTAAGTGTACGAAGTGTGTTTTGCAAAGGGTCCTTTGGTCGGATTACATGGAATCACAAAGAAGGAAGGATTGTATTTGAAGTTGGGCTGAGAACGTGGGGGTTTGGGCAATGTTGGGCCGAATACATTTAAGGGTCCAGTTCGGTTGTAGCCTTGTTATGTTATTGAAGGAATTAGAATGTGTTTAGAGTAAGTGTTATGCATTTAAATGTAATGAGTATAAGTGTATAATTATAGTTGTAGAAAGTATAGTGATTAGTGGGGATTTGTGTACATTGCGATTTATGACTATTAGTTGTTGTGAAATAAATATGTTTTGTAGTACACGTCGTGAGCTAGAGTCGTTATTTGTTAATTGTTGCGATGTTGTGCTGTGGTGTAATTAAAATAACTGGAAAAAATTTAAATTCCCTCGTAAAAATGGGTTTTGGTAAACAGTAAGTCAAGGTTATCATTAATTAACAAAGATTATCATAAGGGATTTTCGTGGGATCTTACATTTCTGATGACACTTTTCGGAGATGGGAAAATGGACAGGTAATAAGACGGTAAGCTACCGAGGACCGCCTTTGCGAGAGTAATTCTACCAGCAAAGGATAGATATCTCGCCTTCCAACTGGATAATTTTTTCTTGAACTTCTCAATAATCGGTTGCCACCACTTGCCTCTCTTCAAGTGGACTCCAATTGGAATTCCCAGATAAGTGAACGGGAAAGTACCCATCTCGCACTTCAAAATCTGCGCAGCACGATACAACTCATCCTCACCAACTCCCACCCCATACAACTTGCACTTCCCATGATTTACTTTAAGTCCAGTGACAATATGCAAACACCTGAGAAAACGCCTAAGGCTGGTAGCATTAAATTCAGACCACTCCCCAATAAAGAGGACGTCATCGGCGTAACAAAGATGAGAAATGAACGGCCCATTATTTGGAAGTTTCACACCATGGAACATTCCCAACTCCGTAGCCCTCTTCATAAACATACTTAGAACCTCCATAGCAAGAATAAAAAGAAAGGGAGAGAGGGGATCGCCTTGCCGTAACCCTCTCTTAAATCGGAATTCCTTCGTAGGGGAGCCATTGACTAGAACCGAACCTTTACCGGAAGTGAGACAGCCTCTAATCCATTTGATCCATAACTCCGGAAAACTCATGTATTCCAAAGTTTTGAATAGAAACTTCCAATTTAGGGAATCGTAGGCCTTTTCAAAGTCCACTTTAAAAATCAAGATTTTCCGTTTAGACTTCTTAGCCCATGAAATGATTTCACTAACCATCAGCGGACTGTCTAGAATGTTTCTTCCACCGACGAAAGCCGATTGGGTGTTAGAAACCAAACCGTCGATAACTTTCTTGAGCCTTTCAGTAAGCATTTTAGCTATAATCTTGTAAAAGGAGCCGATAAGAGAAATGGGCCTGAAGTTCGAAATAGATTGAGGATCAGCAATCTTCGGAATCAAAGCCACAAAGGATGAATTACATCCTTCACTGATGGATCTAGAAGAATGGAAATCGTGCACCGCCTCCATAATCAACGGCCTCAAATCCTCCCAAAATCGCTTATAGAACTTCAAAGTGAAACCGTCCGGGCCCGGCGCTTTACCCCCATCGCACGACTTTATAACCTCCCATACTTCAGCCCGCGTGAAAGGCCGGATCAGATTCGCAGCTTGACCATTAGACAGTCTGTTCAGGCCTAAGTTAGTAAATAACGGCCTCCTTCTTATAGGTTCCGCAAATTGTTTCTTAAATAAACGGGTCAATTCATTCTTTATAACAGCCGGCTCCGTAACCCAGACACCATTTATCATCAATCCATTGATCCGGTTATTGGCAATATTAAGTTTAATCGACTGGTGAAAGTATGCAGAATTTTCATCTCCAAACTTGAGCCATTTAACTCTCGCCATCTGATGCAAATCCTTTGCTTTAGCTAATTCCATGTGCCGAATTTGCAACCTGGCGGTCACTCTCAGCTTTTTCTCCTCCTCCGATAAAGCCCCCATCTCAGCCTTCTTCTCTAAATTATTAACCACACCCGTCTAGGCTTCTGTAACCACCTCTTCGGCAATCATGATCGATTTCCTCCACCTCTTGATTCGGTTTTTGATCTCCTTTAGACACTTAGTCAATCTCAAATCACTATGTGACCCACCCAAATCCACTTTCGTGGTCGAGCTGACAATTTGTTCAAGCTCAGTAGCCCCAATCCAACTATTAAAGAATTTGAAAGGCGTTGGGCCAAAGTCCACCATCGTGCAATTCAAGGATAACGGGCAGTGGTCCGACAGCCCTCTATTAAGCACTCTAAGAGACGCATTAGGCCATCGACCCATGAACTTCTCACAAACGAGAACCCGGTCAAGTTTACTCATCTTAATCTCAAGGTTATCCGAAATGTACGTGAAGCTCCCCCTGGACATCCGAAATTCCAAGAAACCTGCCCTACAAATGAATTCATTGAAACACGCAGCCGAGGCCGAGTCAAACCTCGAGTTAACCCGCTCATCTGGACTTCTAACATCGTTAAAATCACCAAGCACCACCCACCACCCAATCGTGTTATGCTTGATCTCGGCTATTCTACCCCACAGTTCCCTTCGCTTCACCGGATCATTCGGCGCATAAATGTTGATGATATTCACCAAATCAGACTCCCCCTGATAAATCCAGAAACCATAACAAAATACTGATCCTTGATCCAGGACTGAGCCGAGAACAAGTCCGGATCCCACATAGACACCAAGCCACCAGATCTGCCCGAGGCATCCACCGAAACTGCCTCAAACCTATTCCTGCCCCAGAACCGGCTAAGAGACTGCAACTGGAAATTGATTTGGTGAGTTTCTTGCATAGCCAAAAACGAGCATTTATTTTCCGCCTTCAGCCTCCTCACCCAACCCGGCTTATCCACACCGGAAACACCCCTTATGTTTAAGGAAATAAAATTCATGATGAGATGTTGTCCACCGCTTCCCCTTGGACTAATTTCCTTACATGGTTGTCGAAACCCTCCAACCTTATTCCCAAACATTCACCATAAGCCACCGTATCTCCCACTTCCTGTTCAAAATCTTCCTCGTCCTCCTCAAAATCCACCTCTTCCACGGTATGAACATCATCACCATCGGAGTTGAACACCGTACCGACCAATTCCTCCTTATTTGGATTGACCTCCCCTTCTCTATTATTGACCCTGGAAGTCTGTAGGATGATATCGTTTAGATTGAATGGATCAGAATCAACCTCCTCATTTAGGTCTGGAATAGTCAACTGTTGGGCTTGGACTATTCTCCCTTTTTTCTTATTTTTGGGCCTTATTGTAACATAAGAGGGTCCAGCAGGAGAAGCAATGTTGTGGGCTCCTACCATTCTCACACCCTGATAAAAAAAATTGACCCTTCACTTATTTTCTATTAGCTTAGTTTTCCTAATAACTAATTAATGAAAACAGTTTTAATTGTCGACATGATCTTATACTTTTGAGAACTGAATAGCAATTCATATGATCTTATACTTTTGATTTTGAAAACAGAATATGATTTTCTTTACTATAATTAATGAAGCATATCTAAAAGAATTGATTTACAACTTCAATTTTGTTAACCCAATGTTTGTATCTAATATGCTTCCTACCAGATTCGCCCAATTTAAGTATGTAACCATACCCTAGGACCTTAATCTAACTCTAGCATTTGATCCAAATGACATTATCTCACCATCGCACCACATGCCCAAAGTTGTCGATTTCAGCTTATTCTCCTTAAGGAAAAAAAAAAAAAAAAAAAACTATTCTTGATTACAAATCAAGACACAAGTAAATTTTAAGAATTGATGGAAGCTCAAAAGGTTGTTTGCTAGTGCATAGCTCTTAAGATCACAACACTTGATGCAACGGAATAACTGATGGATCGTGTTTTGGTTAACATATTGTGAATCGGGAGGCCTTGGATGATGAAAGATCATCATCTCCATGGTTAGAGTTAGAGAGAGAAAGTGTAGAGAGAGAAGAGAGGAAACCTGGTTGTTTATTAGATTAATGAAAGGTGAAAAATAACACACAAGCTCCAACCCTCCTAGTGAAGACTAGGAGGTGTATTTATAGGGCCAAACACATGACTTTACAATATTGACGGTTTCAGTCCATGTGTTTGAGCCAAACATGATAACTAATATAATCCCAAATATGTTGTCACATTTTGGTGCGAGAAGCATTCCCAACAATCTTCCCCCAATGTGGCAACATATGGGATTACTTACATCATATCCTACAAGTAAAAATATAAATAAAGAAAGGTCTTCATAAGCTCTTCATGTGCTGAGGATGATTACAGTTGACGCTCTTTGTCTTTATCTTGTACCCCGGCTTGAGAACTTTTCTTTACTCGTAGTCAAATGATGTAATATACACGAACTGGATTAACTTCCCCCCAATTCATGCTGCATGTCTTTAACGGCTTCTTCGTACACTTCCTTTTGGCGAAGTTTCTGAATCAGCTTCCCCCCAAACTGACAATCGTCTTCAGCAGATTCGAAACTTTGATGTAGTTAACACGTCTTCTAACTTTTGAAGGTTGAAAGTACGCAGCGGAATTTGTAGATGACATCGTAAACCACACCACGCAAATCTGACTAGTACTAAGTAACGATTATGCTCAATGCGGAAGTCCCGTTCGGGGGTAACATGCGAGAAATTTAGCAAGATCTTCTCACATAAGTAGGCTACTTTGCACATCACACTCTGCGAAAGTTGAAACGAGTACACCAAAATCACTAAACTGAACCACTGATCATCTCTGCGGACGTCTTCCGGTAGTAATAAAATTGTAAGCTCGATCACGTGAGTCTGTCATGCGTCCCTGATGTGCACATTTCTTCCCCCTGAATGCAGATCCATCTGGAAAAAGAGTGTTTTCGCAAAAAAATGCAAAGAAAACAAAGACAGTCAAAGCACATCTACTCTCTCTTCCCCCACGATGTCTTCGCGGAATCGGAAACATACACACTATGGTTACGATGGAAACGGAGGCAGCGTACACCCTGTATGTCCAATTAGTCGAAGATGTGTGAAGTACCAAAAATAGCCCGTGAGAATCAACTGCTGATAGAATCTCTACTCTTCTATACTCTTCTCATCTAACACTTTACCGACCCCATTATCATTCCGACGGCTTTCTGTAGTGACCACTGATGGAGAAAACCCAGTATTACGAACTTGAGACTGAAGTAAAATAACCCGAACTTGTGACTTAAGCTTGCACTATTGTCTGACTAAGGAACCTATACTGAGCACTACAACGTAACTCCTTTAAGCATAGGTCGATTCATATACCCATCCAACCATCCTTTACTGTATATGAATTCATCTTGAATAATCCACATCTTGTGTGACACTTGAGCACTACAACGTAACTCCTTTAAAGTGATAGTTATTTTGTAATAGGTAGAAAGAAAAAAAATAACTAGATATCCAAGTCTTAATCATTTTGAAGATTATAAGCTCGAACAAGGATCTCGAAGAATCATGCATCCAACCAACCCCGATATCTTCAAGATACTAAGTACACGCACCCGTGATATCCCACTTCAACCTCAAATAAATAATAAAGAATTAACCCCGTAGTCACATCTTGCGGTTCAATACCCAACACTAGCCTTTTGACGGTTTAAGTGAACTATGATAATGGTTTTATCCCGATCTTGTCAAAATCGTATCCCCGTGAAAATAAGTCATATTGTCTCTTAAAACCCCAACAATAATCAATAATCCATATATTTGGCAAAAATTCAGCACAACATAACTAATATTCGATTATAACATGTAAAGCCCAAGAAAAATTGAGTCCAAGTCCAACAATCAACCAACCTCAACATACCCTTATCAAAATTTTCGGCCCAAACAAGCAAACAAATACAACCCAACAAAGAGTAATAATAAAAGTTTTCATCCCGGGCCCAAAATTAAAGAAGATCCGATCCAAACATCAACCCTAATATATTTGGGTATTTAATGGTTATTAACCATAAATTACTAACCCTAATTTCATTTCATCATAACACATCCGCCTCTTTCACTCTCTTCTTAGCAGTCACCAACTCAAACTCTAATCTCACATAATCTTCTCCGCCCACCACACTTGTATTACTCTCAAATCTCATCTTTTGTCCTTCACCACATTCAATCCGAATCACATATCAAATCGAACAATCAAAACAAACTACAAACTCAGATTCATACTGGATCCATATCTACTGATGGTGCACAATATCAAATCAAGATGCTCATTAAAGGCGTCAAGATCCTTTGAAGGGTCACGGTAGGTTCCTTATCTGTTGTTGTTTTCAATTGAACGAAATAAAGAAGGAGCATAACATAATTGTTATGATTCCCTCTTTACCTTTTCGGATATTAATAGTGAAGAATTGGCTTCAATAAAATCTGTGATGAAACTTTTTCGTGTGTTAGACCTTATGTGGTCGTTGATGTTACGCAGACTAATCACGAAAAACGTATCTGAGATTTGATTTGTTAATACGAGTCTTGTTGTAGGTGGGTTTAGAGATTGTGACTGAGTTGTTGTCGGTTGAGATGTTGGTTGATCGATTAGATATTTGGAGGTCGATTGTATTTTATTATCATGTAACCCTTGTGGACCAGTGATGTCAAAACCAGTGATGTGAAAACAGAGGTTGCATAAGTAGTTATATAATAGTTGTGGTCTGGTCTGTTCATCCATCTCCATTCTATTTCTTTTTAACTTTGATAAGTTTGACTGTTGACCCGTTTGACCGGTTTGAAGTTGACCCGGCAATTGCGAGAAAAACAGTCCTCAATTGCGAGAAATCAGTCTCCAATTGCGAGAAATCTTGCAATTGCGAGAAACCTTGCAATTGCGAGAAAACTTGCATTTGCGAGAAAACTTGCAAATGCGAGAAAACCTCGCGTTTGTGAAAAGCAATTGCGAAACGCATTTTCGAAAAATGAATTGCAAGAAACCATTTTCGAAAAGCATTATCGCAATTCCGATCACGTTCTCAAACTTTTATCCAAAAGATGAGAATACAACCAAGTCGAGGTAGTTTCACAATCTTTTACAAAGACGGAAACACCGAGTACCAATTTCGAAGATTCTGATGAATTGCGAGAAAAAACCTTTCTGATGAATTTTCCGGCGAATTTTCCGATGACTTTTCCGGCGAGTTCATATTACCAGTTTTCCGACGACCAAGTTGACCATAAAAAACTGACCATATAACATTAATATCTTCACGGGAATAATCCATTTAGTCACAAAAGAAAAATGATAAAAAATTGTTCACTGGACTGAATATGGACAGAGATGTGGACCAGATACATTCAAAAATTGTTATTGAACTATGAAAATAAAAGTATTATCACAGTTGCAACAATTAAAAAAAAATCAGATCCACACATAAAAATACGAATTTTGACAAGAATAAATCACTCAAAAACAACCAAAACTAATACCGTGGCTCTGATACCAATTGTAGGTCACTATTATGATCTCAACAATACACACACACTCGTTAATGAATTAAACAAACCCACTCGATCTACTACTTATCTAAATAATAAGCTACGTATGGAAATATAAATAAGCTAGTAACGATAAGCTAGAAATAAGAGAAATGAGAAGAGAAGAATAAGATGGAAGGTTTTCATTCAAACGATTCACACACTAGCAAAGCTTCCGCACATACAATAGAAAACCAACAATTCAAATGACTCCCTTGCCTTGTATTTATAGGCATAGGGAGGGGGAATCATTCTTAGGAATATTCCCTTTACATGTGCTAAGGATAAGGTTAAATAATATGACCGGTCCAAGGACTACTATTGAACCGGTCCAAAATACAAACAATATAGTCCTAATTGTGCAACATTAATTAAATGAACAAGACTTGTAAAATATTTAAAACGTGTTCCTAACAATTGATGGATCTCAACAATACATGTTGAGATCATCACCGCCAGAAGGTTTTCATTCAAACCTGGCTTTGATACCAATTGATGGATCGTGTTTTGGTTAACTTATTGTGAATCGGGAGGTCTTGGATGATGAAAGATCATCATCTCCATGGTTAGAGTTAGAGAGAGAAAGTGTAGAGAGAGAAGAGAGGAAACCTGGTTGTTTATTAGATTAATGAAAGGTGAAAAATAACACACAAGCTCCAACCCTCCTAGTGAAGACTAGGAGGTGTATTTATAGGGCCAAACACATGACTTTACAATATTGACGGTTTCAGTCCATGTGTTTGAGCCAAACATGATAACTAATATAATCCCAAATATGTTGTCACATTTTGGTGCGAGAAGCATTCCCAACAATAACCTCCCGCAATTGCAAGCCGAAAATTCCACATATCTTACCAAAAGTCCAAAACGATCAGAATTTCCATATATAGTTACACTAAAGAAAATCCATGGCACCTTGTGCTAACATACTAAAGATTATAGAAGATGAAAGTTTATAATAAAATAAACTACCTCAAAAGTCATGGAGCCAAGCTTTATAGTACAATACAAATCAGTTAAGAGGTTGTCTTATAGCTTGAGGAAAAACGTCACGATAAATTTGTATTCGCCTTTGTAGTTTCCAGCTTCTAAACTCAACTCTTGGACTAAGAGTTGCAAAACTGTATCATAAACTAACTTCAATGATCCACAATCTCGCAACCTGAAAAACAAATTTAAAAAACTACATTAGAAGTAAAGAAAAAAAATCAGGTTGGTAACACCATTGTGTCCGGCTCGACCTAACGATTATTGACGTTTGGCCTAAAGATTATTGACCCTTTACCACTACAGCCCTACGTGGAGAGCTCGCCGTCTGTCGCCATGGTACCGGCCTCCCTCGCCGTGCGTTGCTTGCTCGTCTGCACGGCGAGGCTTTGCCTTGTACTTTATGTTAGAAGCCAGCAAAATATAAACGTTTGATAACGTTTAAAAAGGACTTTTGGAACGTTTTAATTTTTTGCTTATAAATAAGATTAGAACATTTTATAAAAATCACATACATAAACAATACCAAATCACATACATACACACATACATTTCAAACTAAACTCTCTAAAATAATAACCAAAAAACATGAGTGAATCATCTCATTCCGGCGATAGTGATCTTGAAGAGATTGCAGAGCTCGAGATGATTATTCAAGAATACGAGAATGAGCAATCGTTGCAGCAACAAGAAGCCGGAAGTTCGAAACGGACATACATTCCCCGAGAACGTGAAATTGCTGAAGCACGTCTAATGCGGGATTATTTTGGTAACAACCCAAAATATACGGACGAATATTTTAGGCGTCGCTATCGTATGGGCCGTAAACTATTTTTAGAAATAGTTCAAGGTATTGAAACATATATCGAAACTCATGAATATCTTCCTAAGCATTTTCATTTCTTTAGAGTCCGACCCGATGCTACGGGTGTAATGAGTTTCAGTGTAATAATGAAATTGTTAGCTTTAATTTTAGTGTAAAAGTGATGGTCATTCAAAGATATTAGAACTTTGTTTCATGGGCTTATGTTAGATTTAGTAATATTTGTAAAAGTCCAATCCAATGGACTCAAGCCCAACCGATTCTCCAAAGCCCACAAGAGTTTTATCTCTTGTAGTATTTAAAGGCTTATCTCCTCATTTGTGAGGGTGGTTCAGTGGGTGTGTTGTGTGTTAATAAAGAAAAGCTTTAACTTTCATATCTCTCTTTCTATATACGATCCAACATATACATCATTGTCCCATCTCATCTCTTGTGTTTAAACGCCCCATATTGTGTGATAAAGAGTGATTATCGACTACAACAAGTGGTATCAATGAGCCTAGCTTCGAGGTAGGAGTTTTTATGTTCAGTTCTTGTTAAAAAGTTCATATCGGTGCGTTCTTGATTTTTTGTGAAACTGGCTGTTTTGTTTTCTGTGGCTATCGAACTCAACATCAAAGATCAAAGATAGTATTTTGTGCGTGTTTTTTATCTACTCGATCTATACACAAAAAATCAAGGCAGTAAGTTTGTGGTTGTTTTTATGTTCTAACGACTTGTTGATGTGAAGATTTGCTGCTATTTCAATCGATCACAGAATTGGTGTCTTGGAATTTTTGTTGTTCTTATCTTCCTAGATCTACTTTTTCAAAAAATCTTGAATAAGATTTGTCATTGAAAAGATTGTGTTAGATAGTGATTGATTGGATTGAAAAAGTTAGTAGAAGTGGGTGGGAAAAGTTCTACAAGTTACAAGGAAGTGAAAATTGTCAGTGGAAAGCGTGGGAGTGTAAGGAAAAAGTCAAAAAGTGGTTGAAAAAGGCAAAATATCGAAGTTGGCCTCAATCAGCGCGTTTTATCGCAATTGCAGAAAATCCAGACGTTTTATCGCATTTGACACATTTTATCGCAATTGAGGCTCACAAGATTATCGCAATTGACAATTCACATACTTATCGCAATTGACTTATCGCGATTCAGACTTATCGCAATTCAAAGTTATCTGATTTCAGGTTTTATCGCAGTTGGCATCAGATATCGCAATTCAAGCTTTGTCCGAGATATTTGCCCAATTGCGATATCGGACAAAGAAGACTTCTGCGATATCGGACAAAGAAGGATTTTAAGCAGTTTTCAGATTTGTCAATTTCAGTCCCTGTACTTTCCAGCAGCCTTAGAGAAGTTTCAGATTTGACAGTTTTGGCCCTTGTACTTCTGTGAAACGATTTCAAAGTTAAATAACTTTTAAGGATTTGATTCGAACGTAATTTCGTCAACTCAAAAGTGAACTCGGTATTTTAACTCTTGTATAAGAGTGTGAAATACTTCTACAAACGGATATCTACCCTCTTGTATTAGAGTGTTAGATTTTTATATAAATTGCCAATTTATATAAATTGGATATATTTCTATCTAAATTGACATTTTGCCATAATTTATATAAATTTTGGTCAAATTGAAATTTCTATAGAAATTATCATTTTATCTAAATTGTAATTTACATAACCTTTGTCGAAATTGTAAACTTTTGACTTTGTCTTAATTATACTCTAATCAGATTTTGTAACTTTATTTAAATTTGTTTCGTTTATATAAACTGCAACTTCAACCATCATCAACAACACAACAAGTCTTCGCAACAACAACCAATCTTAACCTTCAACAACAACATCTCCTATTTCGTTGCAAAGATCCTGAATCAACTTTTTCACACATTGGAGCTAAATGGAAAAAGAAATGAAAATGAAAGAGAGAAAATCAAGGAAAGTGTTTACTGTGTTCAAGACTCATATTGAGAATGTCATCATTTCTTCAGGATATGACTCAAGTTTCGATCAGGAATTTGAATACTACATAAGATGCCAATTTCATTATTTCACCCCTCCACTTCAACAAAGCCTGAATCAATATGAGAAGATACTGAATGAAGAAGAACTGTATACGCACAACTGCAAGGATGCTCTTGAAGTGATCAAATCTCAACTTCAGATTATCCTGCAACCTGGGATATTAAGCCTGTCAGGGTTTCTCAATGCATTTTCCCGAAAATATCGGCTAGACTTCAAAGACTTCCAAACTCAATGCATCGATTACATGAGTGAACTCGAAAAATCACTTGCTGAAGAAGAAGTTGAGCAGAGTGAGATTGAAAAGCAGAAACGGGAAAGGGAGCAAATTGAAAGAGAACGGCTTCTAAAGGAATCAGTGGTGAATGAGAAAGAGACAAACAAGGATGAAGAAAAGGTCGATGAGGGTACAACATCTGATGATAGCTCGGTTTTAACGGGAAGTGACACATCGTCAGAACAGCAGATTGAATGCAATACTCCAAGATACGATTCGGATGCTGAGGGTTCGCACAGGAATGAAGCTGTTTGGGATACTGAAGCTGACCACATCAGACTTTCATCCGACATTGCAATAGTGGCTACGGTACAACATTCAAATGATCATGATAATGTTGATTTGTTCGAGAATATGTTTGTTCATGACAAGACACATCCTGCGCATCCTGAGTCCATCAATGACACATATGTGGAGAAAAGGTTTGATAGTAATATCACTCCCACAACCCCAGATATGGATCCTAATGGAGGTGAGCCTGCCCAGGATGGATCTTCTCATGATCAAGATCATGCCATATTTGCTTCTTTAATCGCTAATTTCAAACATGAACTTGAAAAGTGCAAAGAGGACAATCGCAAAGCTAAGCAAGCGAATGTCTTCTTGTCCAAAGAGCTTGAGGGATTTACAGAAATGGAAAAAGATTTTGAAAAATTAAAACAAAGCAAAGACATTCAAATCTCAAACCTTAAATCCCAAGCTCAGAAATTTGAAATAAACGAAGATGTTCTCACGCCAATTTTAAAACGAAACAAAGAACTTGAAGTTGAGTTAAGCAAAGCTCTTTCACGTGAAAAACGTTCCATTCAACAACTGGATGAAAATTTGGGCCCCGCCAACAGAAAGGTCCAAGAGCTTTTAAACGAGAACGTTGAATTAAAAATGAGATACTCAATGCTTCAAGAAACCACGTCAAATATTAAGATTGTTAATTCAAAACTTGAGAATGAAAATCAAGAGGTTTTAAAATGTGCAAACAATCTTGAAGAAAAACTTCGAAAACCAGACCAAAGTGCTCAAACTCTTCAAATGATGATTCCTAAAGCTGAGAAAGTCCATAAGGGAAAATCAGGAATTGGCTTTGAAAGTACCGATCATGTGGAAAATAAATTTTTGCCGACTGATGCTCTGTTCATATAAGAAGAAGATGAAAAATTGGAAAATGAAAAACGCTTAAAAGTCAAACAAAGAAAAAGCCCACTCTCGTACCAAGGCTTTGTGTATGGTTGTATACAATTGTCAGAAATACCAAAACCACCTTTGAAAAGAAAAGACACTAATGTGAAAAGATTTTTCAAAGAAGTTCAACTTGCTACTTATGATGCTAAATTATGGCAAAATAAAGCAAGGAAACAGTTTTGTAATCTTAAAAATCACATTGAGCACACGTGAAAGGTCATTTAGTCGAAACAACAATACACCGATAGTGACTACAGTCGTCTCATGTTATCAGACTCTTGGCTAAAAAGGGAAGTCTGTAAGTTACTAAAAGATGAGATTGAACCTCTTGTGAAAAATATCAACTTAAGTTTTGAATACTTTGAAAAATTTCTTGTCACTGAAATGAGAGAAGATTTAAAGTACATCCATTCTCTTGAAGATGAATTTGATGTATGATGCGTGCGATGTGTCGTTGCGGTTTAGCAGTATTAATGCCTACTCAAGTTTTAAATTTATATTTAGCCGACTTATCAATAACACACACACTTAACGAGCAGTGTACCCGGTCAGTATGAATATAATGGTAAGTAGAGTGTCGATCACTAAGAGTGGAACGTATTATCTAGTTATTCTAATCAGTATTTTAATATATTAAGTTAGCTATACAACCTAATCTAACGCAAGGGGGTTCAGCCTGAGAGACTGGCACGATTTGGTTGCAATTAAATAATAAACTAAACCAATAGGCACGAATCAGCAAGTAGCACACACGTACACAGATAAATACTTGAGACAATAAGAGGGCTGTCCTGATAGATAAGTAGTTTGTCACTTGTTTTATTGCTAGTGTTATATGAAGTGTATAGTTCGATGCAACGCACCGAGATTAAGTCCTTTCTCGTTGGTTCTAATCTTATCGGCGAGTAAACCCTTAATGATTACTTATGACTATCCTATTTATTTTTCTTCCTACTTTTCTACAGACCATAGAATGCATAGGCGATCTAATAAATAGGCGAGGGCAGAGGCATGGCGACCCGATCAACGCTCAGCTAGACACAGAGGTTATCAATGCACTAATAAAAGTCACCAAATACATCAACATATAAACTTTAATTGATGAGAAAGCAGTTTTAAGGGAGTGCAATCTTTCCGTTGTCACATTACACAAGCCACCAATCTTGATGAATTAAAGCTTACTAACACAATAAAACAAAACTACTTAATGAATTAAACACATGCAGCACCTTCTTACAGCTCCTGTATCTTCGTTTGGGTGTGTCTTGTGCTGCTGCCTTGACTGAATTCGTCTTAGGGTTTCTGTACTTTGGTCTCGTATAATATCTATCCCCCGAAATTCGTCTGGTCTTGGGGTATTTATAGTTTCTGTCTGAGGGTAAGATGCGGCGCATCTAGTAAGTAGATGCGGCGCATTTACTTAACTTCGCGTGGGGTCCAAGATTATAATATTCAGGAATATTCGTACACCGCCAGAAGATGCGGCGTATCTTTATCTTTGGATGCGGCGCATGTCCTCTTGTATCTTGGATCGTATCTGGTGAAATATTGATAGTGATGCGCCGTATGTGATAAGCAAGATGCGGCACATCTGGAGCAGAATAGTCTTGATCTTGTGCATTTCAGTAGACTCTTAACTTCTTGCATATTTTGCTCCATAATCAGTCCAAAATCGCCAAGTTTCGCCAAATGCTTGTTTTCAACTGAGAATTACAAAAGTAAACGATTAAGTATCAATCCTCATACATAATATAATAAAACAAGTCAAATTAATAGGATAAATGATAGTAATAAAATGTACTTATTTGAGTTCATCAATGTAAAATGCTTAAATCTTGATATCCAAAAAGAATTTTTCACAAATCAAATTGAGTCACTTAAGTCGGTATCTGTCTGCCATGAGCATGAGAATGTGGATTTTTTGAAATCTGAAAATCTTTGTTTCAAAAGGAAAATCACTGAACTTTCAAATGAAGTAGCTGAAGTCAAAGAAGAATTGTCAAAAAGAATTGCTTCTTCTGAAAAGGAAAAGATTTTTGAAGAAAATTGTGATGATGCCAATATCAAGTTTGATTTGGATGAACTTGATACAAAAAATATTGAATTGGAACATGCTGTGGCATCATTAGAAAAAGAAAATGAGCATTTGAAACAGACTTACAAAAACCTGTTTGATTCAATCAAACGTTCACGTGTTCAGAATCAAAAATCAAACACGAAACAAAAGGAGTCTGAAGTATTGAAGCCTCAAGTTACAAAAGTTTCCTATCCAAATCCTCTGTTTGATTCTAATTCTTCAGATTTTGAAATGGAAAACGCAAACCATGTGCTTCAAACAAAAGTCATTGAGCTTGAAACTCTTTTAGCTCAAAGAACAAACGATCTTGAGGATGTCAAAACTGATCTTTTCAACAAAACAAACAAATTCGAAACATATTTTGAAAGGCTTGAAAAAGAAAATATTGTTTTCGAACGGAAATTGGCACGTAAAATAGATGATTCAAAAGCTGAAAAAGATCATTTTTTGAAACAAATTGCCTCTTTGGAATCTAAATTGACATCTCAAGATCTTCTTCAAAAAGAATACAATGATTTGCGAATGTCATACAATGCCTTAAAAGCAAAGTTTGATGTTCTCCATCGATCAAAAGGCAAATCTCCTGTTTCAAATCTTTCAACACCAAAAGTGAGTGTTCCAAAGAAGGTTTACACGGGTGAATCTTCAAAACCATTTTTGAAAAAGGTTTCCCAGTTTACAACCTATTCTTTGCAAAAAAGAAGGAAGTTTTCGAAGAAACCAAGATTTTCTGAAACGCTCACTTCTCAAAAGCTTTCAAGGTCAAACATGTCTCATGAAGAGACTTCAAGATTTCAAACTCCACAATCTCGCTTTACACGGGTAAGGCAAGTGTGGAGACCAAAGCAAAGTCCTTCAAACTCTGAAAAACTTCCGCTGCAAACCAAGAATGACTCTGCTTTGAAAAATAGTTTTAAATCACCGTTGATTCCGCGAGTGTTATTTCCAGATGAAAAACTAGTTTTCAGTCCTCGTTGGAATTCAACTTCTTTGAACCAGATTGACACAACTTACAAATGGATTGCAAAACATGCTAAACCCGTTGGTGCAGTGCTCAAATGGGTTCCAAAAGTTGTTGTCTAATCAGGTCAAAATGGCTTTCGTATACTTCAGTACGAAACCCGAGCTTAAACTGATGGCTTCGGAACAACTCAGTTTCGGACCCGAGCTTCAAAGAAAGGAAAGTGCTTCATCAAAAAAATTTTGAGCACTTATCCTAAAAATCAATGGCTTGTAAGTATTTCAGCTTACAACCCGAGCTTCAACGTTTTGGCTTATGCGCACATAACAGTGCATAACCCGTTTTTCAAAGAAAGGACCCTGTTGTACAATTTAATGCAACAATCCTAAAATGATAAGAAGTTTTCATGCAAAGTTTATCAAACCAAACTTCTTCATCTTAAGCAAAATTTTATTCAAAATTCATCAAAAGGTTTTCAAATCTTTTCAAAAATTTTGCTTAAGATTTTTCAAATCGTTACTCCCCACTTGCTCCAAAGTTTTCAAAAATGTCAAAATCAATGCAAGTTTTGAGGGGGAGTATTCCAAAAAGAAATTTGTTCCAAAAAGTTCATGCATGATCGTTTCTCCCTATTAGCTTTCCAAAAACAATGATTTTAATCAAACGGTATCAAAAATACCATCGAAATGCTATTTTTGAGGGGGAGAAATGGGATTAAAATGAGATCATGGTTCGAATCTCAAACGAGCTCTACAAAAAGACTCAGAAAATACCATCAAATTGACGAAGCTTAAATGTCAGTAATCGAAAAGACTAGTCCAGGACGGGTAATAATTTCAAGATGGTTACCCATTTATGTAAGTGTGTCTCGCAAAGGACTTGTCTAAGTAGAATGTACCAATTCGAGAGATGATCATTGAATATGACCGGGACGGGTAATAATTTCAAGCTAGTCTAACTAGTGATGTAAGCGTGTCTCGCGAAGGTCATGTTCATTGAAAATTGATCATTTCAAATGTGCGAACTCTACCCAACATGTGCTATTTATTTCAAAAATGCATGAGCATATGTGAAGGGGGAGTATTTCAGAAAATGCAAAACTCTTGAAGTGTTAACCAAAATGTGTTTTATACATAAACGCTTTGAGAGATTTTCACAAAATGGTTTTATGGCATGCGATCAACAAATCTAGGATAATCATGGGGTAATAAGGTGATTATGGTTAGGTAATGTCTAATGATCCGCCAGAACCGGAGGGATCTACCCAAGGACAATTCCAATAGATTAGAATTAGAAGTCCTTAGGTATGATTGAAAAAAAAAAGGAGCAAATGAGAAAGGAGAAAGAAGGGGTTGAAGAATAAAAAAGAAAAGTTTAATGAAAGGGTGAAAAGAAATAGCCCTCCATGAAAACTTAGGAAAGAAACCGGGTCAATACATATGTTATCGGTACTCACTAAGGTGATACTGATATTGAAGACAAGACGTCATGGACCCAGTGACGCGGTGCACAAACCCCTCTCAGCCACTCAGATATCTCTTAAAATATATTTGTTTTATTTCTCACGGAGATCAATGCATAATCTATCGACCTCTCACTCCGAGATGTGTTGATATTGAAAAGGTGGCACTCTGCTCCACGCCTCCGACATCTAAAACCAAAACGCACATAACTGAGTCTAGAGCCATGAGATTCATCAAAGATCTCTTAGGAACACTTCCAATAAAATACACTTGTGTTCGCCAAAAAGGACATAAGTTGTAAGTGTCATAACGAGATCTGAACCTGGAAGAGCTGGATGATTTATTGCTAATTGTTTTATGCAGGTACTGAAGAAAGTCCATCGATCATCGTATGTCTCAACATCTACATTGAAAGAAACGACGCTGTTAATACATGAAGATGTTGATCAAGGCAAAGAACAATCCAAAAGACGATGCTTTGAAGATCACAATGCATGAAGGAACAAAGAATCACAAAGTTCAAGACCCAGAAGTCTAAAGATCTAATCACGTGGTGCATCTTTTGAATGACCATCCCTTAGGGGGAGATTGTTAGCTTTAATTTTAGTGTTAAAGTGATGGTCATTCAAAGATATTAGAACTTTGTATCATGGGCTTATGTTAGATTTAGTAATATTTGTAAAAGTCCAATCCAATGGACTCAAGCCCAACCGATTCTCCAAAGCCCACAAGAGTTTTATCTCTTATAGTATTTAAAGGCTTATCTCCTCGTTTGTGAGGGTGGTTCAGTGGGTGTGTTGTGTGTTAATAAAGAAAAGCTTTAACTTTCATATCTCTCTTTCTATATACGATCCAACATATACATCATTGTCCCATCTCATCTCTTGTGTTTAAACGCCCCATATTGTGTGATAAAGAGTGATTATCCACTACAACAGAAATGCACAAGCGCCCTACGCCAATTGGCGTACGGCATAACAGCTGATGCATTTGATGAGTATTTACAAATGGGAGAACATTGTGCACGCGATTGTTTAGATAATTTTACTATGTGCATAATCCAGTTTATAACGCGTGAGTTTTTAAGAAAACCATATGTGAATGACATTCACAACTTATACAACGCACATAATGCGGTTCATAAGTTACCTGGAATGTTGGGAAGCATTGATTGTATGCACTGGGAATGGAAAATTTGTCCGAAAGAATGGCAGGGCTAATTTCACAGAGGTGATAAAAAATATCCAACTATAATGCTTGAAGCCGTTACTTCATACGATTTATGGATTTGGCATGCATTTTTTTGGGTGGTGGGTGCGAATAACGATCTTACCATTTTGAATAATTCTCCGTTATTCGACGACCTGCTTGATAACATGGCCCCCGAGGTTCCGTTTGAAGTAAACGGGCGTACATTTAAACAAGGGTATTATCTAGCTGACGAAATTTACCCGAGTGGTCATCTTTTGATAAATCATTCACGGTTGCACATACCCAAAAAAATACCGTATTTAAAGCGAAACAAGAAAGTGCTCGAAAAGATATCGAAAGAGCTTTTGGTGTCCTCTAAGGACGTTGGCATATTATTTCCCAACCAGCGCGTGCATTTACTGTGGCCAAGCTACGGAGAATCATGTACACGTGTATCATATTGCATAACATGATTTTGAAGGATCAACAGTTTGCGATATCCGAAATGAGTGAATTGTATATTTGTCCGCGAATAAATTTACAACGGGCATGGATTGAACGATGCGAAGTGCAACGAAAGAAGGGGAGGGACCTACGCGATAAACGCGTACACGCAAGGCTTCAACGAAATCTCATCGAGCATGTTTGGCAAGTAAATCAATGGGAAGAATTTCAGCAACAGCAGCAACGACAACAAGATAATTAGTTTCTTTATATTTGTTGCATCGTTATTTTAATTCCCGTATCGTTTTTTTTTTCGTATCGTAAGTTTATGTTTAGTATGTGTTTAAATTTGATGTATTGTGTTTTTATTTTTATGAAATAAATTTAGTTTATTTGGATATTTGAATAAAAGAAATAAAAATAGATGGGGGTGGGGCTCAAATGAGTAAGTTGTTGAATGTTATGGGAAGAGGGGTTGTAAAGGGAGTTATGTCATGCTGACGTGACACCCTGTGGAGCCCGAATAGGTAATTTTGCTTTGTCATGACACCTTGTGGTCTAATTAACCTTAACGAATGAATTTGTTATGAAGGAACCTAGCTTATTGTTTATACATCTTTGATGATAAAAACCGTTTCCATGGTCATGGAACCCTGAACAGGTTTGTTACTTATTTATGAATAGGCCATATACCTTGAGTAATGGAATAAAAGTATTAACATAAAGAATTTAAAATGATTAGTATTTATTATAATTGAATGGTTTTATAAGAAAATCCCACCTTGATTTACTTCTGCATACTTCACCCAATATTTTGTTAGATTATCTTGCACTATTAGTATCCATACATGAACCATCAGAATTAGCTACAAAGTAACTTAATAAGTGCAAAAAATTATGTCAATAACGACTGCCTACATGCAATGTTTATAGTGATTTGGATGATGATTATATGTTATAAAGTAATAATTTTCAGAGGGGTTGCATCAAAAGTGGTTATTCGAGGATATCATATAGTAACTATTCTCTATTAAACAAACATTTCAACTTTACAAGTTGACCCAGTTTTACATTAACGGGCTAAATATGTCCACTCTACTTAAGGAATTCGGAATATATTAATACGAGGAAAATTCAATTGCATACCTTTATTTTGGTGCATACCAATGGACAAATCCTCACCTTCCATCCATTTTGATCTAATGGTATACATTAATCTAAAATTTAATATGCTTAACCTTAATACTCCCAACTATATAAAGCCTTTTCTTTTCTTTTCTTTTTTCATTCGCTTCATTTTTTTCACACACTTCGTGCGTGTGTTTTCTCTGCTCTCATTCCCTCCATTCATAACCAGTTATCCCCACCCACAATTACCATTCCGATCATCATCATCGTTCCGATCATCATCACCATCACCATTCCGATCACCATCACTGTTCCGATCATCATCTCATCATCTCCATCACTGTTCCGATCACCACTCCGATTACCATCACTGTTCCGATCGACAGTTACCGTGCCTTTCATCATCACCGTACCAGTCACCATCACCATCACCACTCCGATCACCATCACTGTTCCGATCATTATCATCATTTTTTATGGCTTCTTTTGATCTGAAATAAGCGTTTGTTTCAGAAGCAGATTTGATTGATATTGTTGCGGTTGATAATGTTGTTGAATCAGTTGTTAATTATGTGAATCAAGTTGTTAACATTTCTTCTTATCAAGTTGCACACCAAGTGTTTGATGAAATGTGTGAGTAAAAAATGTTTGATAATCTTGTTATCTGCTTCTGTAATTTTGCTTATTAATTAAGTTGTTAGTTGAATTTATGCTTTTAACTGCATTTGAATGCTATTTTTGTGTCTAATTGTTGTTTTGAATATGCCCTATAGCGTATGTGTATCACCAGTGATATTTGTGAAGTTGATGATTATAAGTTGGTTTAGTATCACCAGTGATATACGTTTAGTATCACCAGTGATAATTGTTAGTCTGTTTATTTATAAGTTGTTTATGTTAAGATGTTTAATTTGCTTATATAATTTTTTTGACATTTTGATGAGGATGAAAATATAAGTTTGTGGGGATAAGCTGTGAGTATAAGTTACTGATAAGTTGTTAATTATAGTGTAATATTGCTTATTATTTATAAGACATAATTCATATTTAAGGCGATGTTTAATTTGTGATGTTAGTTAAGAGCTTATCAAAAGCTTGACTCAGATAGTAATTAACTAGCTAACAGTGTTTTGAAGTCTTTTATGTGGTGCTCTATTTAAATGCTTGCAGAGCTACCGAAAAAGCTTATGGAGTTCTTGGCATTTTTCGTGTTTTTTCTGAGGTTAATGCTGAGTATATAATGAAGATCATTATTGGATTTTACACCAAGGTATTTAATTATGTACTTTTTATGTACAGGATGGTTTTTGTGCCTTTCACTGTAATAGACAAACACAGTAAATATTTTTTTTGATGGTATATGTGTAGTATCACTAGTGATATGTTTGATGTATGTGTAGTATCACCAGTGATATGCTTGATATATGTGTAGTATCACCAGTTATATGTTTAATATATGTGTAGTATCACCAGTGATATGTTTGATAATCTGTTTCTTATTGTTGTAACTACTGATAAGCTGTCTATGATATTGGACTTCTTTTGTAGACAACCTGAGAGAGCTAAAGTCAAAAGTTGAAACTGATTTGCCAAGTCTTCCACCCCGAAAATTTTGTGATATTGTTCAAGATTTTATGGGTATAAAGAATCCTCCTAAAGGAAATAAGAATGACCGTATTAAAGGGCTACCAAAAAAGCTTATGGAGTTCTTGGCATTTTTCGTGTTGTTTCTGAGTTTAATGCTGAGTATATAATGAAGATCATTATTGAATTTTACACCAAGGTATTTAGTTATGTACTTTTTATGTACAAGATGGTTTTTGTGCCTTTCACTGTAATAGACAAACACAATAAATGTTTTTGTTGATGGTATATGTGTAGTATCACTAGTGATATGTTTGATGTATGTGTAGTATCACCAGTGATATGATTGATACATGTGTAGTATCACCAGTGATATGTTTGATAATCTGTTTCTTATTGTTGTAATTACTGATAAGCTGTCTATGATATTGGACTTCTTTTGTAGACAACCTGAGAGAGCTAAAGTCAAAAGTTGAAATTGATTTGCCAAGTCTTCCACCCCAAAAAGTTTGTGATATTGTTCAAGATTTTATGGGTATAAAGAATCCTCCTAAAGGACATAAGAATGACCGTATTAAGGGTAGACGCGAGAAAGCTATTGAGAAAAGTAAGAACCAAAAGAAGGGTTGTAATATTTGTAGTTTAACTGATCATAATAGACATACTTGTTCAAACAAGGGAAAAGTTTCAAATCAATGGGGCGGCGGCGTAGTTGAAAGTGGAGGCGGCTTCTCAGCCGATGCAATTGAAGTATTAGTTTGTTGATTGATTGATTTTTTTACTGAATTGTTAGGTTTATTTAATAGCATTACTAATTTTATCTTGGACTTGTATATCATCTGTGAAACTCTTATGTTTTTTTTTCTTCTTCTTAATTGTTATGTTTACTCAATAGTACTAATAAAATAAAGCTTAACAAGTAAACAAAAAAACCTATAAAAAATGTAAAATTTCACAAGTGTTAATACAAATATCAGTAGTGATAATACAAATATCACTAGTGATAATACACATATCAGTTTAACTTCAAATATCACTGGTGATACTACAGGTATGACACTTTTCACTCACACATTTCATCAAACACTTGATGTGCATCCATGTATACAAAGTTTTCTACTCAAAGCAACCTAGTTCACATTACCATATTAAACTATATACCACTCAAAACTTTATCAAACAAATATTCACAAATCAAGATGGATTAAACAATTTCTCGCTATGGCCCATTTCTATGAGTTTGAATCTCTTGTGACAAATAACATGATTCAGTCAAACTAAATACCTACTATTGACTTCCAACTCGTCAACTATACACATTTATTTATAACCGAATAGATTAAAACATAACAACGCAACTGTTTTCATCAACTTGGTCTATTTACTTTTGTTCTTCAAAAATCGTCCTTTTCATTGGTTCATCAACCAACACCTTCATTTTATTCCCAGATGCTTTCAGGGGCACCTTTGATATCACATGTGATATCACAGGTGATACCACCTGTGATATCACAGGTGATATCACTAGTGATATCACATGTGTGTCAGCTTTCTTCTATTTGTTGAATCAATTGTGGTGATGGAGGAACTTGTGATATCACAGGTGTTTGAGCTTCTTCAATTTGTTTGTGGAGATGTTGTACTTTCTTCAACGACAATTGCACTTGTTGTTGATTCTTTTGTTTGATGATGCTGTTTTTTGCACAGGTCTCATTCAAGTCTGCATCAAAATATTTTCATAATTTTTGTTAGTGTACGAATAGTTCATTTGTTTTCAATATCATATGTCAAACAAATAACTATTTGTTATCACAATAGATATGCTACATATCAACAATAATTTAACAGTTATATCACAGGTGATACACTACTAGTCAATATTATTTTCAAATACTGCAGTAAAACCTATTGAAACATGTACAATCTATCCATTAAACAGAAGCATCACAACATATCTTTTGTTCTGTTAAACCTAACTTTTAATCTCTCATATTATCGCATAAATCATCACAACATCACAAATTATCGAAAACACACTAATAACGATGGACAAACAGGAACATGTGATTGCTTCTCAACTTATGCACCCCTCTCTTAGGTATTTTGTCAAACACATTCCATGCATCAAATTTTCATCACTTCACCCATCCCAAAATGATATCATACTAAACCTAATGCTACTCACAATTTAATACATAAATTAAAAGTATCAAAGTAATGATATGCAATTATTCATCATTGAATACCTAAACGAAACGAATAAGTTTCACAATCTAATACAAAATAAAGATTGATCATTAACCAATTAATTTATGGAAGGAAGCACTGTCGCGGTGGTGTTGTGGTGGAGTAACAATGGTGTCACAAGTGATATACTACCAATAAGCAATCATTGCAACTATTGTATCACAGGTGATATACTACCAACTAATAGTAGAGTCAAATACCACTATTAAACATATCGAAGCATGCCCAATCTACTGAAAGTATAAATACACATTCTACTAAATGTGTATGTATCACAGGTGATATAACATAGAATCTAAATGTCAAATCAAGTACGCCACATACATTCAGGTTATTATCACAATTAATTCTTTCTAAAGGAGACATGCTTATATTTACAATATACCTTTACTTTTATCAATATCTGGAGATAGTTTCAAAAATGCGCTTGTCGACAGAACTGTATTTACAATTTTTTTTAGATAGCAACACATTGTATGCAATTTTTATGTGTAAAGCTTTATTAACATAAACTAACCGTTTAAAGCATCCATCGTGTCCAGATGCGCATAAATATCAGCTTCTACATTTTTTTTAAAAAGCAAACATTTAATCTCTCATGAAACTAAAATGTATACACTCACTAAAACTCACATAAGATATACTATTTATCAGTACAAGTGCTCAATATCACGGAGGATATACTACCAAAAACTGAATAAAACCACTACATATGTTCATCATCACAAATGTTATACTAAGAAAAACATAATAAGTTTACTACAACTGTTTTATCACTGGTGATATACTACCAAAAACTGAAGAAAATCATAACATTAATCACTGGTGATATACTACCAAAAATCTAAGAAAACCACTACAACTATTCATCATCAGAGACGTTTTTATCACCATTGATATTCTACAAAAAACTGAAGAAAATAACAACATTCATCAGATCATCATAACAATCTCTCAATAAAGTTATAAAATCAACAAAAACTATAAAATCTAAATAGATAATATCTTATAAAAGTCGAATAAGTTCATATTCATCACATGCATCACAATATCACATCAAAAATCAACAAAAAATACACAAAAATCTTCATAAGTAGCAATAATATTCATAAATAAGTACAAAATTACTAGAGATACTAATAAAACAACTAAATAATTAGTCGGAAGCATCGTACCTTCATCTCGAGATTCAGTAGGTTCATTTTGAACCGGTTTTTTTGTGGATCTGCTTGTGCACTCGATGATTCTTCCATTTTTGTGTTTTATTGGTAATTTGAACGGTTAAAATCGGTTGATTTTGAGTTTTTGTTGCAGTTTTTAATGGAGGTTAGAGAGAGAAAGTGATTTTTTTTAATACAGATTTTTGTTTAAAGTGATAGGTGTAGGGGTGGAGTTGGTGGGGTAAGTTTGGTGAATTGGCAGAAATGGTCCCTCTGTGTTTTTTATTCTCAAATCATGTCTTTTTGATCCAACGGCTGAAAAACATCCATTGGTATGTATCAGATATTGAGTTTGTAAAATAAAACGACTCATATTAATACAGAAAAGGAAATGACCTACAGAAACAAATATTGCACTAAGAATAGGTCAAAGATGAGTTCTTGTTTATCGACCATCATAGAAATTGTACTCCTAAATATTTAATATGTCGGTTCTTTTACTTAGGAATAAAACTTCCTCGACAAAGTATAAGAAATGCTAGACAAATATGAACACACAAACCATTCTCAATAGGCCCAATAACATAACCCAATGAGAGTGTATGATCTAAGAAGATTAGTGAATGGTCGATGTTATAAGAAAGTATGTATGATACTAATCATCGTTCTTGACACCTTCTCTAAAAAAAAATGCTTTTCTCAAAATAAACCGAGCGACTTGCGACTTTCTTACTTTTAATAAGAAGTCGCCAAGTGACACAAAAATGTTCGCACCATTTCTTTTTTATTTCTCATGTGTAAGTGTGCTTTTGTCATTTGACAAAACACATTTTCACATCTATTTTTTTTTTTCTCACTCTCATCTAACAAAAACACAAACCCAGTTACAAATCTATTTCATCAAATCAAATCCAACCACCACAAAAGATATTTTTCCACCAATTATACTCCTAACCCTTTTTTATATAAATTTCATTTCCTATCATTTTCTTGATTCAAGATTCTTTTTTCTTCATTTCTTCAAATGATCATCAATTGATTAAAAAGATTCGATCTTTATCATTTTTTTCAACACAAACAAGGCAAAATCGAATCGGGTATTCTTCATTTCTATCAAATAATCATTAATTGATTAAAAATATTCGATCTTTATAAAAATCGAATTTGGTTGGGTTCATTTGTTATAAAGATCCGTTATTTACAATCTTTTTGGCAAAAATAAGGCTAAATCGAATTGGGTATTTTATAAAGATTCATCAATTGTATAAAAAGATCAGATCTTTATAATTTTTTATAAAATTTATATAAAGATCTATTAGATGTCAACTGGATCTTTATCATACTGGTGCTACAGATGCAACAGATGTATAAGGGTTAGAACCAATCAAGATTCATCTCTATCTTGCCCTGATTGCAACGGCGGATTCATAGAAGAGATAACCGGTCCTAATAGATCAACCGGGTCGGATCTTTGTGGTTGTTGGATTTGATTTGATGAACATGGATTTAATAAAGTCTGATATTTTTGGTTATAACTTGCAGCGGTTGCCAAAGAAGCAACAAAAAAGCTTTACAACCACATCAAAAATTATGTGAAAACAGATATTGTAACTGGGTTTGTGTTTTTCTTGGATGAGAGTGAGAAAAAGAAAAGAAAATAGATGTGAAAATGTGTTTTGTGAAATGACAAAAGCACCCTTACACATGAGAAATAAAAAAAGAAATGGCGCGAATTTTTTTGTGCCACTTGGCGACTTCTAATCAAAAGTAAAAAAGTCGCAAGTCGTTCGGTCAAGTTTGGGAAGAGCACTTTTTTTGGTTTAGAAAAGGTATAAAAGTTGTGCGACTGGTCTAATCTCGGAATTTTCTCTTCATGTTATAGGAGTGTTATTCACCCCGGAAAGTCGGTTTTTACCTACAACATTCCTATAACACAAAATGAAAAAAAAAAAAAAAAAAAAAAACCTCCTAAATATAACTATAGTTATAGGTACACAGACCCTTTTTTTTTCTTTTTTTTTCCTCTAATTTATACTAAAAAAAAGGAAGAATACTGTACATTGTTCACTTGGCGAGTACCCAGCACAAAAGGATGATGCTACTATAAGGCCATGCACACTGGACTGGAATAAATTGGTCACTCAAATTAGTCGACCGACTTCAAATTCGGTCACACCCACTGTGGTGTTATGGTCAAATATCGGTCGAGGACAAAAGAAAATAACTATCGGTCTGATTTTTGACCGATTGTAACACACACATATTTATTCAAAAATTCAACCGTTAAAAAAAAATTACCACTTTACAACCTTATAGATACCAACCTCAAACACACTTCTAAACACACAATTTCAAACACAATTCAAACAACAATTCTATCAACACCTTTAAACACAATAACACAAAATTATGGATTGTCGTCTCCCCCATACCGTCGAACAAATGCAAAAGTATATTCAAAAACAATGTGACAAAGATGATGCGGCTCGACACAAAATTATGGTTCTGTATCACAACAAATGAATCAACATGGGCAAGGTGCATCAACTTCATCTGATGCACCAAGATTTATTGAGCAACAACAATATGAACCTCAGCTAACTCAAACTTGGGACGAGAGTAGGGAGCAGGAGTTTAACACTGTGGAACGAGAGTACGAAGAGAGCAGGTTTGCGAACTACTCTGCTTACGACGATGGTTATCGCTCAGACAACTCTCAAACATGGGATCACTTGGATTAACTTTACGTATCGTAGTTTATGTAATGTTTATTTTATGTTTATGTACTATTTTTATTCCAAGAAGTTTATGCAACGTTTTAATTTCGTACGTTGTGTTTTTAAATTTGAACGTTTATGTTTTTATATTTTTAAATTTGTTGTTTAAAATTTTTAAATTAAAAAAAAAAATAAAAAAAAAAAGGTCGGTCATCGACTGTGGCACATGGGTCATGTCTGGTCACCGAAGAGAGAAAGCTGATGTGAAAAAGGATGACCTGGGTCACCACTGGGCCCAGCCTAATGGTTATAGGACCAAGGTATAGGAACTAAAATCTTATAACTTGCCCTCTTAAAGTTATAATATAACTGTCACTTGTACTGATCATGCATTTGACTACTACTTTCATGCATCGTCAAAACTCAAAACTACATATTAATTAAGAACGTTGTACTTATCATGTAATGTAGTACTCCTAGTTATACTATATACTAATAGCCAAAAAATAATGGGGTTAACAGTGAAATATTATGGAGCCCGTTTTCGGCTAAGATAGCCTCTCTTTGGTGGGTATTTTAATTTGTATCACAACAATAAATGCAAACAGTGCTTAGTGGACCAAGTGGGAACTTTTTATTGGCTGGAGTGTGGTTGGGTTTCTACTGTTCACCATACTTTTCCCGTAATTACAACCTAATACACTCCTAGAAATTTCCAGGCCCTATCATTTTTCTATATCTCAATCCGAATAAAAAAATAAACGCCTCTCTCCTTCTTCTCCCCTTCTCTCTTCATCTCAACGAACCCACTAAACCCACCAAACTAACAACAACGAGTGTTCGTAATGGCCACCAAGAAGAGAATGATTTGCAACAGAAAATTAAAGCCACTGATGAAAACAATGCTACTGGTAATTCATTTTTTGGTATTGAATTTGAAATATTCACTACTATTGTAAGTCTTTATTATGATGTTGGTTTAGTTTATAATTTTAGATTAGTGGAGTGATTAATTGGTTTTATTTTTGGTTTGTGGATGCACGAGTTATCTTGATGTGGGATAAGGGTGGAAAGAAGAAGACATCTGTTAAGAATATAAATATTCATATGAAAGACTCGGTCACCCCGAGTATGAATTAGCATTAAGTAGCTCGTAGGTTTTATCATATTAGTTTAGATATGGTTTCACCATGGAGCCGGGTCGGGTCTTTACCCACTGTCAGCCCGGTCCATAACCTACTAGAGGCGTTTACTTCACATGTATAATACCCTCTCCCACCAAAGGAGAAGGTTGGAACTTTCATTTGCTTAATCTAATATCACATAGTTTCTCTCACTAGAAAGTTTCCTTCTCATCTCTTTCTCTCTCTATACCTCACGGCCGAACATCAAATTCAAGGTGTGTTTTTGTGTTATGATATGTTACAATTGGTATCAAGAGTCTTGGTTAGGTTAGATTGATTGTGTGTTCGGATTTGTGGCTCATTCTTTGTGGTTTTCTCTTATTGTTTTGGTTCGACTCATATAACTAAGAAAATCCTTGCTTGAGCCATGTTTGTGGTTAAAATTGCTTAAATCGTGTACTTTTGTGTTCACAAAACTACCTTGCATCCTTCTTGATAACGTACAGCTTTGTTTATGTGTTATGATATGTTACAATTGGTATCAAGAGCTTTGGTTAGGCTAGATTGATTGTGTGTTCGGATTTGTGGCTCATTCTTTGTGGTTTTCTCTTATTGTTTTGGTTCGACTCATATAACTAAGAAAATCCTTGCTTGAGCCATGTTTGTGGTTAAAATTGCTTAAATCGTGTACTTTTGTGTTCACAAAACTACCTTGCATCCTTCTTGATAACGTACAGCTTTGTTGGTGTTAGTTATTGGAAGATTCGAGGGTTTTTTCTTGATTGCGGTTTGACTCTCGAAGGTTGTTTCTTGTTTGCAGTTTGATGTAGTTTTGGAAGTCTCTGATTGCGGTTTGGTGAATTTCGGGATTGCGGTTTGGTTTGTAGCCAAATAGGGAAAAAGACAAAACGCAGTGAAAGCGACCTTTTTGTTCTTTGCGGTTTGACCGATTGCGGTTTGACTAGCTGCGGTTTGAACTTCTGCGTTTTGGTTCTCTGCGTTTTGAGGTTCTGCGTTTTGAGCTAATGCGGTTTGGAATTCTGCGTTTTGTGTACTGCGTTTTGGTGTCCTGCGTTTTGGGACTTCTGCGTTTTGGTTTACTGAGTTTTGTCAGTTCATGATTGTGGTTTGATTCAAGATTTGACTGCGTTTTGACCAAACTTTGTTCCTTTGAGTTTTGGTCTTGAACTATTGACTGTGACTAATCCACTTCATAACGTTAACTCAAAACAATCAAACCAAATCACAACGTAACTACAATTCACCGAATCTTACAAACAATTATTCATCTTAACATACAATCACTAATCATTATCGATCCAAACTTTCATCATAACACATCCAAGTCACGGTTTACTCTTGATTTTTGTAAAATCCCGCGAAAGAATCTATTTCTCGGTTTAAATAATAGAATTGTAAAGTCCCGTGCAAGTTTACATCATGGCAAGCACTACTTCTGATGACATTCAAGCTGCCGGGTCCGATACCCGCCCTCCTATGCTTGATAGGACGGATTATGAATTCAGGGCACAAAGAATACGACTTTATTGCTTGGGAAAAGAGAATGGTGTTAACATTCTTAAATCCATTGATGAAGGACCTTTTCAAATGGGCACCACTAGAGATACTGTCACTACAGCTGAGGATGGAGATGTCACTCTTGGAATCGAAAGGCCACGTAATTACAACGATCTTAATGAGGAGGAGAAGAAGCGTTATGATGCTGACATTAGAGCTTCTAACATTGTGATTCAAGGACTTCCCAAAGACGTTTACAAGCTTATCAACTTCAACACTGAAGCCAAAGCTATTTGGGACAATGTTAAAATGCTTCTGGCTGGATCTGAACTGACCAAAGAAGATCGTGAATCTCAGTTGTATGATGAGTTTGAGCACTTCAAGATGAATCCTGGTGAAAACATCACTGACTACTATTTGAGATTTCACAAGCTTGTGAATGACATGAGGATCATCAGGATGACAATGCCAAATATCCAGCTCAATTCTAAGTTTGTGAACAACATGTCACCCGAGTGGGATAGATTTGTCACAGACGTGAAGCTCAACAAATGATTGAGAGAGACTAATTATGAACAGCTGTATGCTTACTTACAACAACTTGAAAAGCATGCTGTCTATGATCGTCAATTGAGGGAAAAACTCAATCCAACAACTTCTAATGATCCACTTGCATTTGTCTCAAATGTTCAGCCGTTTAATCAATCCTCACTTGATCAAGTTTATCAACATCCGTTTTCATCACAGAATCAGACATCATTTGTCCAATCATCTTTGCACCCACCATCTGCTGCGAACACCCATCTGGATTCAGGATACTCTCACACTGACAAGATGATTGATAATCTCTCCAACCAAGTTTCTCTACTTGTCCAATAGTTCAGAGCAACACTCCCTCAAACCAACAACCAACTTCGAACTGCATCAAATCCACGTAACCAGGCAACTGTGGAAGATGGAAGGGTTGTGATTCAGAATGTTCAGGGTCGGCAGAATGTGAATCAAAGGAACGTTGCTCGGGGTTATATACAGAACAGAGTTGGGAATGCTAATCAGGAACAGGGAAGGCAAACCAAATGTTACAACTGTGGTGGACTAGGCCACATAGCAAGGAACTGCACTCAACCAAAGCGTCCACAGAACTCTGACTACTTCAAAGATAAGATGCTGTTAATGCAAGCTCAAGAGAAAGGAGCAGTTTTGGACGAAGAAGAGTTATTGTTTCTTGCTGGTGATGAGGGGAACACGTTTGATGTTGATGTGGATGATCAACCAGTTCAGGACTTGGCACTAAATGATCCCAACATCTTCCAAGCTGATGACTGCGATGCTTTTGACTCAGACGTTGATGATGAACCCACTGCTCAAACCATCTTCATGGCTAATCTGTCTTCTGCAGTCTCATCACCACAACAAGCTGGTCCTTCCAATGCATCTGTCATATCTGAGGTACCAAAACTGTATGACACATATAACTTGGTAGATGAACAGAAGATTCCCAACAAAGTACAACAGACAGATGTTGGTGAATCAGATACTGTTGATATGGGAAATAGTAATGTTATCCCATATGAACAATATGTGAATCACAACGACGAGTCTGTTGTACCAAGTTGTGCATCTTCTATTGTTGATAATACTTGTGAGTTGCATGAGAACACCGTGTTTATCCCTGATGACACTTTGACCACTAGACTTAACATCTATAAAGATCAGGTGGCCATATATGAACAACGTGCTAAATTTGAGCTAACTGAACGTGAGCAGAAAATGGATAGTCAAATGCGTACATTCATAACAGAACGTAATTTAAGGGAAGAGACATTGAAAAAGGAGTTATATTCTTTACGAAAACAACTTGATCAATCTGTTAAGCAAAAACAGGAGATCCAAGAAAGTGTTATTACACTAAAACTTGATTTTAAAGAAAAAGAAACAAAACTCCTAAATGATTTTTCCAAACTTAAAACGTTAAAGAATATGATTGAAAACAAGTTGTACACATAAGACCAGACCAGACAAACTGCTCAAATGATTCAAAAGCATACAAGGTTGTGTGATGAACATAGTGAAATGAATGTAATTGAACCTAAATCAGCTTTCCTTAGGAGTGCTAAAGTAGCCCAACCTTCCTTATATGATGGAAATGAACTGCTTAATCATGGTCATGCACCTCCTGATGTGTCATCATTTGAAGAGAGTAATGAGATAGAAGTAATAAATAGAGAAAGATTGTCTGAAAAAATGAAGGATTCCAAATGTATAGCTAATCGAGTTATAATCAAACCCCATGATTACTCTGAGGAGAATCGATTGGCTATTTTTGTATCTCAAACTAAGTTGACTCCATAACAAATATTTTGGTCCTTAGACTTAGAAAAAAGGAAAGCCGATGAACTTCAAGCCAAAACTCCACCCTTTAGAAAGATAACTGCAGCAACGGTGTATTCACCCAATACACCCATGCACTTAGTTCCTTTTAACTCTTCCCACAACATGTAAAACTCTAATTAACATATATGTTCTTTGTCAACTATTTGCTGATTTTGATAAAACATGTAAGAAGAGAATTACGCCAACGGGAATTACTGAAGGGGAAAGGGGCTTTGAACAAACAAAACGGTGCTACTTAACTGAGGTTATTCCATTCTTTAAACTTCTCAAGGAACATTTTGAGGGCATGCAAAAAACCCTTAAAACTGAAGTAAAAGAGATGAAAGAAGTGTTTAAAGATATGGAAAACAAGGTGTCCCAAATTGCGATAGAACTTAAGAGTCGTGAGATTGAGAGAAAGAACATTCTCATCACCAATGAGAATTTGATTGCGAGATGTGTTGCTCAGAATGTATTTTATACTGCTACTGATTCTACATTAACTGCTTGTCAATTTTATGAGTTGTCTATTGCATTGAATGTTACCCAGAATCGTGTTGTTGAGCTTGAGGGGGAGAATTTAAAATTGCATGAGAAAATCCAAAACGATGACCATGATAACATGGTCAGGCAGTTTTCAAAACTAGAGGTTGATAATCTTAATTTGCAATTAAAATATCAACATTTAGAAAAAAGAACCAAAATCTCAAATGCCAAGACATCTTTGGATGCTCCTGAATTTGATGCATATTTTGAATTAAGCAAACGAGATGAAAAAATTCAAGCTCACACTAACACGATTCGAAAATTGAGGGCCCAAATTGCCCAATTAAAATCGAATAAGAGTGATGTGATTGGCACCTACAAACCATCGTCTTTAGATTCTCAGAATTTTCACTATCAAGACATCATCAATAAATTACAACATGAAAATGATTGTTTTCAAGCTGAGAATTCAAAAATCAAACAGCATTACAAAGAGTTATATGACTCGATTAAAGTCACACGTAACAATCACAATGAAAAGATAACTTCTTTGCTAAATGAGATTGAGAATCTAAAGACTCAGGTGAAAGGGAAAATGCCAATTATCACCAGTGATAATGTTGTTCCAAAGGTTTCTGCTTGTAGTAAGTATGCAGTTGATGTTGTGCTTATTCCGCATCCCCTTAGGAACAATAGGTCTGCTCATCAAGTATATCTCACTCACCTTAAGGATAGCCTTGATACCCTTCGTGAGATCGTAGAAGAGGATAGGATAGACAAACCACTTGATAGTGCAGTTGTAGATGCCTGCTTCCTCACTAAACAATCTCAGGAACTCTTAGAATACGTCATTGGCACAGGTCCTAAGATTGATAACAAGCGAGATAGGTTTATTACATCTTCCTCAATGACTAAGAACAAGCATGTTACCTTTGATGTACCATTAACGACATCTGAACCCAGCACATCAAAACCAGAAAAACAAATGGCAGTGAAACAAGCTAATGTTCCCATCTTCACTTCTACAGGAGTAAATAGTGATACTAAATCTAGCGGGTCAAAGCCTAGTCGCAATACAAAGAAAGATAGGACTGCGCCAGCTAAGAGTGCTCATCAGGAGAAAGTAGAAGACCATCTTAGGAACAATAAACTTGATTTGATCAAAAAGAATTGTGTTGATTCTAGTATTAGCTATAAGCGTACTGTAATTAATTCGAATTCTAATGCTATTTGTAAGACATGTAATGAATGCTTAATTTCTGGTAATCATGATGAATGTGTTGTGTCATTCTTGATGTCTTCTCAACGATCCCCAGTTAAGAATGTTAGGAAACCTAAACTGAGTAAGCAAATTTGGAAAGCAACAGGAAAAAATGTTTGCTCATGTTGGTTATCAATGGAGACCCACTGGAAGAAAATTCACTTTAGAAGATCAGTGCCCCTTAACTAGAATGACTAATCATAGAGTAGTGACTATTAAGGAATGGAAGCCAACTGGTCAAATTTTCCCTTTAGAGACACAATGCCTTGTAACTAGGTCAATTGCTGCTACTAGTGAAGTTTCCACTGTGAATACCATGGCATCTATGACTCCTGTAGTTCCAGAGTTTGTTTGTGCTAACCAAACGGACCCCAGTTGCACGTGGGGATCCACCTTTTTCAGTTATCCATCATTTTCTGTTTTCAAATGCAGGTCGTACAAATCGTCCTTTGGTATTTGGACTCAGGCTGCTCAAAACATATGACTGGGGATCGCTCACGGCTCAGGAATTTCGCGAATAAATTTATCGGGATAGTTAGATTTAGGAATGACCATTTTGGGGCAATTATGGGTTATGGAGACTATGTTTTTGGTGACAGTGTAATTTCCAGGATATACTACGTGGAAGGACTTAGGCGCAACTTGTTTTCTGTTGGTCAATTTTGTGATTCTGATCTTGAAGTTGGTTTCAGAAAACACACATGTTTCATCAGAGAATTGGATGGTATTGATCTCCTTAAAGGCAGTCGTGGCACTAACCTATACACCATCTCTATTGAAGACATGATGCGGTCCTCTCCTATTTGCTTGCTGTCAAAGGCTTCAAAGAACAAATCATGGCTTTGGCACCGTCGTTTAAATCACTTAAACTTCGGCACCATAAATGAACTTACTCGCAAGGATCTTGTTCGAGGTATGCCCAGATTGAAGTTTGAAAATGATCATCTTTGTTCTGCTTGTCAACTGGGCAAAAGCAAGAAGCATACTCACAAACCCAAAACTGTCAACACCATTATGGAAGCTCTTCACACCCTTCACATGGATATGTGCGGACCAATGAGAGTGCAGAGTATAAATGGGAAGCAATGTATTATTGTGGTG
The DNA here is from genome assembly GCA_021014915.2 of Artemisia tridentata subsp. tridentata. Taxonomy (NCBI): domain Eukaryota; kingdom Viridiplantae; phylum Streptophyta; class Magnoliopsida; order Asterales; family Asteraceae; genus Artemisia; species Artemisia tridentata. The sequence goes on from CP139503.1 coordinate 179,747,821, forward strand.
GTCGACGACTACTCTCGGTTCACATGGGTGAAGTTTTTGAGAACCAAGGACGAGACTCCAGATGTTATCATCAAACTTATCAAACAGCTACAAGTAAGACTCAACAAAACCGTCAGAATCATCCGCACAGACAATGGGACTGAGTTTGTTAACAAACAACTCATTCAATTTTATGAAAGTATTGGCATAACTCACCAGAAAAGTGTTTCACGCACTCCTCAGCAGAACGGGGTTGTTGAAAGACGAAATCGTACTCTTGTGGAAGCTGCACGAACCATGCTGATATTTTCCAAGGCACCGATGTTTCTTTGGGCGGAAGCAATTGCTACAGCTTGTTACACCCAAAACCGATCCTTGATACATACTCTTCACAACCAAACTCCATATGAGCTGATACATGGCAAGAAACCAGATCTTTCTTTTCTGCGAGTGTTCGGTGCTTTATGCTACCCGACAAATGACAGTCAGGATCTGGGAAAACTAAAGGCTAAAGCAGACATTGGATTCTTCGTTGGGTATGCACCAGATCGCAAGGGATACCGAATCTACAACAAACGAACCTGACAAAAAATGGAAACCATTCACGTGACATTCGATGAGCTGACTGAGCAAATGGCTCCTGGACACACAAGTTCTGGACCCGCACCTAATCTTTTGTCTCCTGGACCAATTAGTTCGGGTCTTGTACAACATCCCACTCCTGCAGTTCCTTATGTACCCCCTACCAGTGAGGAGTTGAAGAATTTGTTTGATCCGATGTTTGATGAATACTTTGAGCCACCAACTGTTGATACTACAACTAAAGCTCCACCTTTACCTTTAGTTGCTGATGCTCCAATTCTACACAACTCAGATGGTCCATCTGTATCTATCTCAATTAGTCAAGACGCACCATCTGCCAGTCACTCACCATCATCATCGAATGTTCAATCTCCTTCGGTACAGCTAGGCTCTGCAGTTGATAATTCTTTTGAAGTGAATCCTTTTGCTCCTGCTGATGATGCTCTATTCGAGAATATATTTGCTCCTGCATCTTCTACAGATACATCTTCTTTAGGGGATCCTAACACGGCAACATCAGTTCCCTACCCTCAACCACATGATCATCTCAGAAAATGGACCAATGATCATCCAATTGACAACATCATTGGACATCCTTCTCGTCCGGTATCCACACGAAAATAACTTGCCACCGATGCATTGTGGTGCTTCTTCAATTCCGTACTATCTAAAGTCGAACCTAAAGATTTCAAAGATGCTTTATCTAAAGACTGCTGGTTTAATGCTGTAAAACCCTAAAATCTAAAATATGTAAAAAGACCAAAATGCCCCTACAACTTTGAAATTTAATTAAAAGCTTATATAACTTACAAATAAATTACAAAACCTATGAAATTAAACCATGTATGACATGAAATGATTATGGGACATCAAATAAATATTGTACAAGTCATCACAAAATTATTATAACACATTACAATGTCCATTGGACCAAAAATCTCCTAAGTATGTAATTATATTTATTTTTGAACTATTTAAATAAGGATAATTATCATTTATATAAGGAAAAAATTATGCAAAGTGATTTGAATTGATATGGTCCAGGTTTGGCCGAGTATTACTCACTTTCCCCCTCCTATTTCTCAGCCTTAATTAGTTATATGATTATCACATCATTTTCTTCTTCCAAAAACCTAGCCGAAACCTAGAAAACACAAGCAATATTCATCACAAATCCATCCGAATTTCTGGACATCCTTGAGTGTTTTTCCTGTACTCTACATCATCACAAGAAGCTAATAAAAATACGTTTTCATTTGTTCGTGGCCTGGTTCGATCGTGGCTCATTTGTCTTTGTCGCGCATATAAAATGTAAGGTAATTCATCTAAAATTCATTCGACACTTATAAAATTCGTTTTTCATTTTTCTCAAGATCCTTACATCGTATATACTCTATGAAAAATGATTACAAGGTTGTTGGATCGTTCGTGTGCTCGTGGTGAATTTTGTGGTGTCGCGTGGTGATTTGAAGAGCAATAATTCGTTACAACCTTTCTACACGTTCTAAAATTGGTTTGATATTTTCCTGAGTTTCTTACATTATATGAAAACCAAATAAAATGCTAGAATCGAACCATGCAAGATCTATGAATTATATGTGAATTAAACCATGAAAACGCATGAAAACTATATAAAATGTTATGCGATTTTTCTGGGCGCTATGTATATTTTATTTGAGCTGCATATGATAAATATAATTTGGGAAAAATGACCATTCAATTTGTAGAGGCCTAAAGTATTTATTTTCGAATTGTTTTATTAATCAGATTTAAAGAAAACAAAAGAGGAAAGAAAATTTAAAACTTGCGAATTAGGGTTCATGCTTTTAGGGCTTGTTTTGACTAAATAAATGATGTTAATGATGATGAGATGATGGCCTAATGATTGGATACACTAGGGCTAAGGATTTTTGTATGTTATACGATTGTTTTTAAAAGGTTAAGGGTATGTTTTGTAAACTTTAAAACTCATGGGTTATTTTTAGAACATTAATTGGACTGGGTATGTTTCGTATAGAATATAACTTGAAGGTGTCTTGTGTAATTTTAATATTTAAAAGGATTAAAATGGTTAATTACATAATATGTCATTCGATTTGGAAATTAAATAAGTAGAGGGGTTAAAAATGTAATTTCTGGAAAGTTAAGGTGTATTCGTATATTAAAACATGTTAAGGGTATATTGTGTAATTTTGAGGATTTAATGGCTTAATATGTAATTACTAATAATCAAAGGTTGAAATTGTAAATTAAAGGGCTTAATATGTAACTTTGATAACTTGAGGGACTTGATGTGTAAATGATGAATATTTAAGGGTACATTCGTATAACATGTGAAAATAAGTACTTATTGTGTAAATTTGATTAATTAAGGGTTTAATGTGTACTTATGGATATAAAAAGGTTTAAAGTGTAACTTAATAAAATAAAGGGTGAAATTGGTAAATTATGAAACCGTGAGGACCAAATGTGTAAATCTGATCAAGTATACCCTATTTCCATTTAATAATGATTTAATTAAATTATATGACACAATCTTTCTAAAAATGGAAACCTGCTAAAAATAGAAAGTTACTTAAAATAGAAAGTCAAGTAAAATGAATAATTAAGAATCAGTAGTAATTCTCTTCTACTCCTTTAGGTGTGAAGGAGGAGGTTTTGATCCGCATCTGTGACTTCTATTTCGTATTCGTGTTTGCATTCGTGATCAGGTACAGATATTCTGCCCTTTTAATAAGGTGCCTTCGGCCTTTTGTTTTCTGATTTGAACCTATGATATGAACCTTTGGCATTTGAACCTTTGACATATGAACCTTTGATATGAACCTTGAGATTTGGACTATGATTATGACATATGAACCTTTGCTATGATATGAACCTTTGACCTTTGACCTTGACCCCAGTTTGATACTACGAGCCAAAATATGTTTCCTAGCCATGAAGGTAACATGGCCGTGTCATTGATGCACCAATGGCATGACTCGTGTGTGGTTCGAGTGATTAGCCACACCGTCCCCATTATGATATGATATGAGCTCAATATGATTTGTTTATGGCCAATATGATTTGTTTGGGGGGCGTATGGATGCATCCTAGATATGTTCTGATATGATATGCTTTGATATGATATGATATGGTGACTGGGGCTGGGTGCAATCCACTCCTTTCACACCCCTGGGAGCTGATCACTCCATTTGAAGAATGAGGACACCCCTCATACTATTTGGATTGAAGAATGAGGACACCCCTCATATTATCTGTTTATTGAGAGGCATCCCCTCTACATGATTATGATATGATATGATATGTTATGATATGGGCTCGTGGTGGATGACTGTCCTAAACCTTACTCTTTATTTCCTTTTCCTTATCTATTTCATTATGATATGTCTGTTCATTTCCATTTGATTTTGTTTCCGTTTATTATATATCTGTTCACTGGGCTTTTTAAGCTCAGCCGCATTTCTTTTTCTGCGGCAGGTTTTAGTAGGAAGCCAGGAGCTTGGGTTTGCTTTGGGATGAGAGATTAGCTTATGAAGACGATACCTTAGTTTTAGTATTCATTTATGTATGACTACGTAGATTTGGTATATTTTCCTTTGTAACATTGTAAACGATTTGTATTATGTAAGTCGTATGTTATGCTTGCCTTTGATATGTCACCATTTGCGTGACACTTCTACCCTTGCCGGGTTGGGGTGTTACAATTATGGTATCAGAGACAGGTTTACGACTTGTAGTACATCTACCCTTGGCCGGTGTAAGTTAGGACCCCTAAGTTTCCACTGTAGGCGCTCGTAGGATAACCTTTGCGAAGTTGCGTAAGATTTTCCCATAGGAACATAATTCATAACCGGTGAGGAATGGGTAGTCTAGGACATCCATGTGAGTAGTATTTGCTTCCGCATCACTCTGAATCTTGCCTTTGCCTTAGTCATGCCTTATAAGAACGTTTGTCTCAGAAGACGAGGAAGTCATACCTCCCTTCATTTTCATGATGAACTTGTTATGTTAACCAATTTCCTTTGGAAGGATTTGATGTTGACATTTGTCCAGTACGGAATTGTTATCTGAGCATGCCGATGCTAATAACTGATATTCCTTACATCCCAACTCAGACAGTTAAATGATGTTCGTGTTACTATCGGTGCACACCCTACCATTCCTATGCTATAAGCTAAAACAAGATTCCAATCCTTTGAATTGTTCACTATCCTAACCTTCAATTTGATATATTTGACTTTGATATATTCTAATACCCTCCCATCCCACACTTTGATGAACCATGTACCTAAATTTGACATGTGAACTATCCGTATGTTTTGACAACCACATTCGCTCTAAGAATCCGTTTGCCTTTGGATGCATTTGACCTTGAGGTCTTTTGATTTTGGATTGGTGACTTTTGTAAAGCTACCGTAGACTGCCATATTTGAAACGTGACCTTTCATAATCTGTTCCACCATATTTGGACATGATATTCTAAATCATTTGGATCTGTTAAAATTATTGTGCTTTGGAAGAACATACTCTGACCTCCTTGATTTCCAATTTTCTCCTAACGCCTGTTAATATCCACTCTTGAAAACTCCAGCATTTGAAAGTTTTGTTGTACGAATTTCGGGTGTTCCGATGAACCTTTTGAGATCCGTTGGGAAGTGAAGTTTGCATTGACCTGAAGAAGTTAAGAGATTGTAGGAACTGATGGAATATGAGTTTGTTCACTTCAGTGATCTCTTTGAATGCTCCTGTTCGTTTATGAAAAAAAAAAAAAGAGAGAAGTATGCGGCGGCGCACCGACTATTGTGAATTTTAATCGTAATCATTATTCATTTCCGCGTATCAGTATTTGATTCGATTTGTTCCATCTTTGTGAAGAGAAAGATTTGTGATATGAAGCTTTTCCCTAAGAAGATTTCTTGAAGCTGTTTTAGTACTCGTGTGACCACTATGAGTTTGAATGATGTCAATTGTATTGGCGGGAAGAAGCATATTTTCGCAAGTAGCTGGACAATTGTCATAGTATGACAGTGTGTTTATGCTCAGAGACGAACGAGGAACTCGTAGACCATTTGTTTGTATTTTGTGAACCGACCCTTTGTTCTGGAAGAATAGTTTTGATTTGCGATCAGAGATTGTAGCAGACAACACCACCAGGTATCCGATGACGACAGAGCTTCCACAGAAAGGACCAAGACTGAAGACCATGGTTAGAGTTAGAAACCTTGTAGAAGATTGGTAGAAGATGTTTGTGATCGGCGTTACCAATAGGGAAGCATGAGAGGAGAAGACAGACTGAGATGAGACTCGATTATACCTCAAGCAGCACGTGGAGATTTCAGTTGGGTATCAAGACGACCAGACCGTAGAAGATGAGCTTTCAGCACATAACCCAGGAAGTCCACAGCAGTTTGAGTTGGTGAATTTTGAATCATGCTAGAAGACCTGTAGGAGACACGCAACCTTAATTCTCTAGTCATTTTAGTTGTACTAAGATGAATTGAGAGCTGAAGCAGACTCAAAAATGGAGGAATGCACGGTGATCACGTCGGAGATTCACGCTACCACACCGAAGTGTCCAAAAGAAGTGTCGAAGACTTGAGGAACCAGACTCAAGTTTATGATTTCCTTTTTCACCCTATGATCGTATGATTAGACAAGAGAACGACTACTTGGAATTTGAAAAGATTCAAGATCATGAAATTGGATGGATGAAATTTTGTAGTAAACGTTTGGATTTGGAAGATTTGATTGTTGTAAAGGATGAAGATATTGAAGATGTAATTCATTTCCTCTTAGACCACTTAAGTTTCCGTTACCTTCGATGGGATCTTTTGAATGAGCCTGATATGTGTCTAAATACACATATATTTACCTTGTTTAAACCCACATAAACAGTCAAAAACACTTTGAAAAGTCTCAAAAAGACAGAAAAATATTTGAACTGTGTTTTATTCATAAATTGTCAAATCTAGTCCCTAGTTATTCAAAACATGGAAATTTTTCATAAAAGGCCCTCAGGGATTTTCAAGTTGTCAAAATTAGCCTTATAAAGTTCAGTTTTGCAAAATAGCAACTTTAGTCCTTGAAATTTCAATGATTGACAGAATTTACCCCTGGACATTTTAAATTGGAAAATTAACATTTTTGGTCCTTTGGTAAATTAAAATTGTCAAAATTGGTCCTTATAACAAACTTTGGAAAGTTGTCATGTTCAGTCCCTAAAAATCCAAATGTTACAACATAAGTCCCTAAACTTTAAACCAATTCCAAAAATAACCTAAACCTTTAACCCATAAACCCATTTCTAATCCTAACTAAACCCGGCCACAAACCATAAAACCCAAAATCCTTATTCCCATTTAACAACCCAAGCCCACTTCACCCCATAGCCCAAAATAACACAAAAACCCGCACCCTTTTGTTTTAGTTAAACCTCGGTCAAACCCATTCGGTCATCCATTCTTCTAAATTAAAACCACCCCACCATTTACCTGCCTTTCCCAAAACCAGGATACCACAAACCATGGCTTCTGACAAAAGCCTCCCTCCCCCATGCCTTTTTCTGGAACACGCATCCAACCCCCCTCCTTAGCTATCACATGTTACCAACCTATCCCACACGTGATCAGAAAAAGCCAAATCCCACTTAGTCTCATTTTCCCGCCAAATTGCAAATCAACGAACAAGATGAATTTTGGCTAATCAACGGTGGGAAATGAAAGAGAAGATGTCAGGAAGCTTATTTGGATGTATAAAAGAAGAAAGAAGACAAAGAGTTCAAGTGTCACTGCTTTTAGACCCTTTTTAGTGTAATTTTAATTTAAAGTTCGAATTCAAGGTTTTAGCTTTTATGTTAGGTGATTTTTAATTTTCATTGTCATTTTCAATTCCAGTTATGTAATCTGAATCTTCAGTTAATGCAATTTCATTTTTTTCTTTAAAAGTCAACTCAGTCAACAAAAAGTCAAATTTGCTTAATTACTTTATCTAAGAGCTTATCAGTTTGCCAAGTGCTTTTTAAGCTTAATTATGGTTAGTTGATCAGCTTCTTTCAGTATACTTGTGAGGTTGGAGGTTTTCTAGTTCAATTCATAAAACAGCCTTCTAATAAGGACTGTTTGACTTTTTGAGTCAAACGGATCAGAAAGCCTCACCACTGTTCATTTGCAGTGGCTTTGGGTTTGATCTTGAGTGTTCAACATAGTGTAATGTTATTGCAAGCCTTTTTCCTTGTTTTCATTGACTTTACAGGTTAGCAGCCTAGGGAGTGCAGTCACAAGCTGTGAAGAAGCCACAATAAGCTCTTATAAGCTTGTCCTAGTTTGAGCTTCTTTTTGGCACTTTACAGGTTCTATTTATATCACTTTCAGTTTGCACTTTAGTTTCATAGGCATAGTTTTTAGGATTCGCCATATCAGACATTCATAGCATAAACAGACTAGGAATTTTAGATTTTCAAGTTTTTAAGCTTTTTCCTTTATTTTTCATTCACTCAATTTAAGTTAGTATCGGTTGAAATTCAGGATTATTAGAGTCCCCCAGCTCACCTATCTCTAGTAATTTTTGTAAGATTTTTAGGATAGCTTTTAGTAGCTTTTCACAAGCTTGAAGTAGGCTCATTTTGCCCTGCTCCTAGGACATCAGCAGCCTTGCATCCTCACCGTCACTTTCAATTTTTTTTTTATTAATCACACCAATCAATTTCCTAGTTATCATTGAATGGTTATGGACCTACTTTTGTTTTTAATGTTTAAACTAGCATAATTGCTTCTTTTAATATTACAATTGCTTTGTCAATCTCCATTTTAGCCTATATGTTTCTAAAGTAGCTTTTGTTTTGGTCACTGCTTTTGAATTTAAGCCGTATATGTTACTGAAGTAGATTTTGTTTTGGGTCACTTTAATGCTTTTGAATTTAATGTCTAATGTTTATTAAAAACTTTATTAATATGAGCTTGAATGAAACGGTTTCATTTGTATTATTTTCTTTTTACTAGTCGATCCAAATTTTAGTTTTATTAAAGCTATTTTTTAAAAATCAATTTAATGAGTTGGTAATTAGTGAAGGTAGTTATTAGTAATAAAAATTGCTGAATTTGGGTTTAACGATGGATGTTATGGATGTTGGGTTGAAGCTTATGAAGCGGGTCTCATCATTACATGTCTACCGGTTATCTCTATTCTCTTTATCTTTTTATTTTTAGTTTGTTTATGTTTATCGTCATGTTTAGCTTAGTAGTTATTATTGTTGCTTCGTTTATTACTTGCAACGTAGTTTTAATTATGCTTGAGTAGATTTTATATATGTTTGTTAAGTTTCGTTTAACTTGCTTCATTAGTCGTTTTTAATTTATGTTCACATATTTTAGCGTAAAAATCCAATATCTCATCTTTTTCGCCATTCAAACACGTTTCATGACTCGAGAACACGAATTCCATTCACGCCTTCGTTGGGGATAACGACCCGGGAATACAACTTCCGCTGTACTTCCTTTGGTTAAAAATAATGACTTGATTTCAGCGAATCAAATTTTTGGCGCCGCTGCCGGGGAAGGCTGAAGCGAATTTTTAAATCTCGTTTATTGTTGTGTGTTTTGAATCTTCGTAAATATTCTCTTATCAAAAACCCAAAAAGATTTTCTTTTCAAAAATTATTTTTCCTTTTTCCTTTGTGTTTTCATAAAATGTATTTCAAAAATCCAAAAATATTCATCTTTACCCTCCTACCCTTTTTGATTCTTCCTCCCTTTACCCTCTATCCTTTTGATTCTAACCTCTTCTATCTTTTTTCTGTTTGATGGCATCTCTCGACGATGATTTCTTTGAACTTATGGCCTTAAACAACATTGAAAAACTTCAGGCCTTGTCAAAAATGTCGAGAATTCGTGTTGATCGTGATGATCCATCGATTCCTAATCCCTCTCCGGTGAGGGAAATGGAACGAGAAACCGGGGTGACAAAGGACCATGTACTTCCCTCTAACATTGGAAGTGCTAACTACGTCCAACCCGTGGTTTTCCAAAAATCTGAGCCCACAATTGCTCACAAACCGTCAAGATTTGATCCAACCCTTTCACAATTTACGGTTAGGAGAAATCATGCAGAGCTTAGGGCGGTGACTAAAAAGAATGACTTGCCTATTCTATGCGTTTCTCAAGAACGAGAACCGGGGACTAAAACGGAAGTGGTGGAAATTGCTAGCTCTCAGAGCACACCACTTGTCCCACCTCCGGATTTTTCAAAATGTTCTTCGAGACTTGATAGTCATTCGGATCACCATGTTGGTTTTGTTGATTCGTTGAATGAACCGATTCCTTCTCTTAACTCTCAAATGGAATCGTTAATTCCTTGTGTCGGTTGTGGTGAGCCTCTTTTTGGTTCACCATGTCGCTGGTGTACGTGTGTACAGTGTGGTAATGATATTCGGAACGGGAGTTGTTTGTTTTGTGGTTCGAGGAATTCATTTGATTATGATCCTAATCCGACCTCATTTCACGACTCCTCAAATTTTTCCTACTACCCACCACAGCCCGACCTATCTTCGTATAATCAACATAACTCGTGTGAATTTTGTGGAGGTCCTCACCAAGGATTTGAGTGTCAAGCTGGAAACACTTTTGACACTCAGAATTACCGGACTCCATATTATTCACCATGCCAGTCACAACAATCATATTGTTGTGAGTACTGTGGAGGTCCCCATTTCAGCTCTGATTGTCAAGCAGGGAATCCAATTCCTTGTAACAATTATGACTATCTGTATCAAGACCCACCTCCACAGTACCAGATAGATCAGGCACCTCAGCCTCAGCCACCTCCTCAAAATCTTCTCCTAGATCTTCTAAATTTAGTGAAAGATTTGAGACATTCCCGTGATAATCCAAAAGAAAAATCCATGAGAGAATTGTTAGCCGAAGAACGGGCTGCTAAAATAGATTCCCAAAATGCTTTTGAAAAATCTGTTAAGGAATCAATTCAAAGAGAAAAAGCAGCCAGATCTAGCTCTCAATTCCGTTTCATTCATGATGACGATGATGATGAGGATTCTATTCAAATGATGGAATATTACAAAGAATCATCCAGTTCATCAGTTGAGACTCCTTCCGTGGATGCACAGGGAGATAAGAGTATGCAAGAATTGCTAGCAGAAGAACACATGAAAAATATAAACTCTATGTGTGCTAGTCTTTCTTATCTCCCTCAGTCTGAACTTATCGCACCCGAGATTCACACTCACTCTCTTATCATGGGGAATGAGCTTCTTGACACTGTTCCTGAAAAGGAATCGGACGAATTCATAAAGTCTAGTGTTGAGGACCTTGTTCCAATCCACAGAGAGTCACAGGGGATCCTCGAGCATTTGTGCGATATCCCTCTTCCTCCTCTTATCTTCCAAATTGATCATGATGAGATGTTCTCCGATTTTACTGATGACGATTCGTTATCTTGTGGAGACATCGTTTATGTGGAAGAATTACCTTCTGAGCTAGTCAGCTTAGAAGAAGAGAATGATGAAGAAACTGACACTGAAATACAAGATGAAGCCCTTCGTGCTACATTATTGAATGTCAGTCTTCTCATTTCTAAAATCGAGGCTTTCAAAGAGAAACCCATTTCGTCTCCTATCCCCATTAAGGATAGTGATATTTGTTCCGATGATTCTATACCGGAATTTGAAGCCTTTACTTTTGATCCTATGGGAGAGAAGATTAGTGGCAGTACCACTTCTCATTCTCATAATTCTCTCCCCGATTATGAATCATTTACCTTTGATGAGTTCTCCTGTGAACTCACTCACATCAATCCAGAATATGATTCATTCACCTTTGAGGAGTTCTCCTGTGAACTCACTCATATCATATCTCCACCGGAGTATGATAGTTTCTACTTTGATCTAGACACACCCGGGATATGTCTTGATCAAACGAGCTTAAAAGATGAGATTCATGTTATTATGAATTCTCCTGTGGGTGATGACGAGTTAATCATGATTTTCATCATGGTTTTCTTTCTCTTCTTCACCTATCCCGTAGCTTCTCTTGTTCTTCACTCCTTCGGGAATGAAGATACTATATTTGACCCCGGCATTCCCATATATCATTCTCTTGAGCCGGGATTACATCTCATCGGTGTGGAACTTTCACGTGCTTCAAATGTTTGTCCAAACATCTTGAATGAAAGTCCGATGGAGATTATCTCTTCCACATGATACTTCCCCAAGAACAAATGAATGCGGGGTCGAGTCAAGCTAGTGACTCGGTGATCAAAAACTCAAGCACACCATATGGGTTTTCACCCGTATTTCTGACTTCTTTCTCTGTTCTACCACCTAAGTGTGGGGGAGATGCCCCACATGTTGTATATATGTATAAATTTTTCAACAAAAAAAAAAAAAAAAAAAAAAAAAAAAAAAAAAAAAAATGTGTGTATATATAAAATATAATGGCTATTAAGTATTGCCTTTTTACGTTCTAAGTGTCGGCATAATAGCCGGTACTTTGAATATTGAGGGCAATATTCAGTTCTAAGTGTGGGGGGGAATTCTCGCGAATTTGATCACATATTTACCCTATTTCCCCCATTTTGGCCAAAATTTTAAAATTTTTTTTTCTCACTTAGAACGCAATAAATGGTTATCAGTCCACCATGTCTAACCCACATAAGGACTGGCTAATCCTGAGCAAACGGCTACAGGTAAAGATATATCAAATCCGTTTATGGCTTGCAATTTGCCTAAAATTGTATGGTAATCGACTCACCATATCTTTAATTAGTGAAGAGTTGGCTAGCCCGCAAGGTTATGGCTTGTGGTAAAGGCATGTGGAAAAACCATAATTGGTAATCAGCTCACCAAAGATAATAGTTGTAATTTATCTAAGAGTTGGCTAGTCCAGAAGCAAACGGCTTTTGGTAAAGACAAATCAAATCCGTTGGCAGCTGGTGATTTGCTCAAAATCATATGGTTATCAGTGTACCATAGTTCTTACTTGAACTGAAACATTTGGCTACTCCAGAAATGATGGATATCTGGTAAAGAGATAAAATCCATTAAAACTTCATAAAAGATTGCTAGGGACTAGCAATAGTTTAGTGTGGGGGATTTGATATGTGTCTAAATACACATATATTTACCTTGTTTAAACCCACATAAACAGTCAAAAACACTTTGAAAAGTCTCAAAAAGACAGAAAAATATTTGAACTGTGTTTTATTCATAAATTGTCAAATCTAGTCCCTAGTTATTCAAAACATGGAAATTTTTCATAAAAGGCCCTCAGGGATTTTCAAGTTGTCAAAATTAGCCTTATAAAGTTCAGTTTTGCAAAATGGCAACTTTAGTCCTTGAAATTTCAATGATTGACAGAATTTACCCCTGGACATTTTAAATTGGAAAATTAACATTTTTGGTCCTTTGGTAAATTAAAATTGTCAAAATTGGTCCTTATAACAAACTTTGGAAAGTTGTCATGTTCAGTCCCTAAAAATCCAAATGTTACAACATAAGTCCCTAAACTTTAAAACCAATTCCAAAAATAACCTAAACCTTTAACCCATAAACCCATTTCTAATCCTAACTAAACCCGGCCACAAACCATAAAACCCAAAATCCTTATTCCCATTTAACAACCCAAGCCCACTTCACCCCATAGCCCAAAATAACACAAAAACCCGCACCCTTTTGTTTTAGTTAAACCTCGGTCAAACCCATTCGGTCAACCATTCTTCTAAATTAAAACCACCCCACCATTTACCTGCCTTTCCCAAAACCAGGATACCACAAACCATGGCTTCTGACAAAAGCCTCCCTCCCCCATGCCTTTTTCTGGAACACGCATCCAACCCCCCTCCTTAGCTATCACATGTTACCAACCTATCCCACACGTGATCAGAAAAAGCCAAATCCCACTTAGTCTCATTTTCCCGCCAAATTGCAAATCAACGAACAAGATGAATTTTGGCTAATCAACGGTGGGAAATGAAAGAGAAGATGCCAGGAAGCTTATTTGGATGTATAAAAGAAGAAAGAAGACAAAGAGTTCAAGTGTCACTGCTTTTAGACCCTTTTTAGTGTAATTTTAATTTAAAGTTCGAATTCAAGGTTTTAGCTTTTATGTTAGGTGATTTTTAATTTTCATTGTCATTTTCAATTCCAGTTATGTAATCTGAATCTTCAGTTAATGCAATTTCATTTTTTTCTTTAAAAGTCAACTCAGTCAACAAAAAGTCAAATTTGCTTAATTACTTTATCTAAGAGCTTATCAGTTTGCCAAGTGCTTTTTAAGCTTAATTATGGTTAGTTGATCAGCTTCTTTCAGTATACTTGTGAGGTTGGAGGTTTTCTAGTTCAATTCATAAAACAGCCTTCTAATAAGGACTGTTTGACTTTTTGAGTCAAACGGATCAGAAAGCCTCACCACTGTTCATTTGCAGTGGCTTTGGGTTTGATCTTGAGTGTTCAACATAGTGTAATGTTATTGCAAGCCTTTTTCCTTGTTTTCATTGACTTTACAGGTTAGCAGCCTAGGGAGTGCAGTCACAAGCTGTGAAGAAGCCACAATAAGCTCTTATAAGCTTGTCCTAGTTTGAGCTTCTTTTTGGCACTTTACAGGTTCTATTTATATCACTTTCAGTTTGCACTTTAGTTTCATAGGCATAGTTTTTAGGATTCGCCATATCAGACATTCATAGCATAAACAGACTAGGAATTTTAGATTTTCAAGTTTTTAAGCTTTTTCCTTTATTTTTCATTCACTCAATTTAAGTTAGTATCGGTTGAAATTCAGGATTATTAGAGTCCCCCAGCTCACCTATCTCTAGTAATTTTTGTAAGATTTTTAGGATAGCTTTTAGTAGCTTTTCACAAGCTTGAAGTAGGCTCATTTTGCCCTGCTCCTAGGACATCAGCAGCCTTGCATCCTCACCGTCACTTTCAATTTTTTTTTATTAATCACACCAATCAATTTCCTAGTTATCATTGAATGGTTATGGACCTACTTTTGTTTTTAATGTTTAAACTAGCATAATTGCTTCTTTTAATATTACAATTGCTTTGTCAATCTCCATTTTAGCCTATATGTTTCTAAAGTAGCTTTTGTTTTGGTCACTGCTTTTGAATTTAAGCCGTATATGTTACTGAAGTAGATTTTGTTTTGGGTCACTTTAATGCTTTTGAATTTAATGTCTAATGTTTATTAAAAACTTTATTAATATGAGCTTGAATGAAATGGTTTCATTTGTATTATTTTCTTTTTACTAGTCGATCCAAATTTTAGTTTTATTAAAGCTATTTTTTAAAAATCAATTTAATGAGTTGGTAATTAGTGAAGGTAGTTATTAGTAATAAAAATTGCTGAATTTGGGTTTAACGATGGATGTTATGGATGTTGGGTTGAAGCTTATGAAGCGGGTCTCATCATTACATGTCTACCGGTTATCTCTATTCTCTTTATCTTTTTATTTTTAGTTTGTTTATGTTTATCGTCATGTTTAGCTTAGTAGTTATTATTGTTGCTTCATTTATTACTTGCAACGTAGTTTTAATTATGCTTGAGTAGATTTTATATATGTTTGTTAAGTTTCGTTTAACTTGGTTCATTAGTCGTTTTTAATTTATGTTCACATATTTTAGCGTAAAAATCCAATATCTCATCTTTTTCGCCATTCAAACACGTTTCATGACTCGAGAACACGAATTCCATTCACGCCTTCGTTGGGGATAACGACCCGGGAATACAACTTCCGCTGTACTTCCTTTGGTTAAAAATAATGACTTGATTCCAGCGAATCAGAGCCTTACCCTATTAGAAATTCCGTTCTGTGTTCGTTATGCATTTGTTTGGATGATGGTTTCGTTATGATAAGGATGATGAATTGTGGAAGACCTAACGTTTCGACGACGAGTTCATTTTGAGGTGTACGCATTCCGTTACGCTATTTGTACGTTTAAATTCCTCCGATTTAGAATCCGTAGTGATGTTTGTTTTGGACCAACCTTAGGAGGTAGAAAGATTGATAGGTGGTTAAGATAAGTAGTTCTGTTCGCGACTTGAGATAAAGTATGACCATCATGATGGTATATTCATATGATGCTGGTATTATGACGAGTAGCTAACATGATAATACTTACGTCATATGACGTACCCTTATTGTGTTCATAGGATATTTCGAGGAGTACTTTAGAAACCTTATAATGTTGATAGGAGATGTGAGAATCTTTGCATCTGTAAGATTTAGGTTCATTCCACCTATACGCTTAATCTGTTCGCCGTTATACGATCTGATACGTTCGATTCTTGACACGCATTTGTTGATCCATATACTTCTGACAAGAATCATAAGATCTGCTGTGAAGTTTTCTGCCATTCGATGTCACCAACAATCTATGTTCAGTATGATCTCATCTGATTTGCCTAATCGAATGCTATGGACGACATATCCGTCACAATCTTGCATATCCTTGTATCTCTTCTGAGAAAATATGATAACCATTCGTCATGTTTGAATATGATCCTTGCAATCTGAATTTCGTATGATATGTCATTTCTGGGAACTGAAGTTACTTTTGGATCGGCAATGAAGAGTCATGAGAAACAAGTCTTTTACATTTCCGTTCGCTGTCCGTTGCGTCTTCTGTTTCGTTTCATTTCCGTTCGTAAAGATTCTTTGGAAGAACCACCCAGAGCGGGAAGCTACCTGGGAAACCGAGGAATCGATACGAGCTAGTTATCCGCATTTCGTATTCCGATCTGGTATATCTCTGTTTTGTTTTCGATCCTTTCATTTCTGATTCCTTGCAAATTTTGAGGACGAAATTTTTCTGTTAGAGGGGAAGAGTTGTAAAACCCTAAAATCTAAAATATGTAAAAAGACCAAAATGCCCCTACAACTTTGAAATTTAATTAAAAGCTTATATAACTTACAAATAAATTACAAAACCTATGAAATTAAACCATGTATGACATGAAATGATTACGGGACATCAAATAAATATTGTACAAGTCATCACAAAATTATTATAACACATTACAATGTCCATTGGACCGAAAATCTCCTAAGTATGTAATTATATTTATTTTTGAACTATTTAAATAAGGATAATTATCATTTATATAAGGAAAAAATTATGCAAAGTGATTTGAATTGATATGGTCCAGGTTTGGCCGAGTATTACTCACTTTCCCCCTCCTATTTCTCAGCCTTAATTAGTTATATGATTATCACATCATTTTCTTCTTCCAAAAACCTAGCCGAAACCTAGAAAACACAAGCAATATTCATCACAAATCCATCCGAATTTCTGGACATCCTTGAGTGTTTTTCCTGTACTCTACATCATCACAAGAAGCTAATAAAAATACGTTTTCATTTGTTCGTGGCCTGGTTCGATCGTGGCTCATTTGTCTTTGTCGCGCATATAAAATGTAAGGTAATTCATCTAAAATTCATTCGACACTTATAAAATTCGTTTTTCATTTTTCTCAAGATCCTTACATCGTATATACTCTATGAAAAATGATTACAAGGTTGTTGGATCGTTCGTGTGCTCGTGGTGAATTTTGTGGTGTCGCGTGGTGATTTGAAGAGCAATAATTCGTTACAACCTTTCTACACGTTCTAAAATTGGTTTGATATTTTCCTGAGTTTCTTACATTATATGAAAACCAAATAAAATGCTAGAATCGAACCATGCAAGATCTATGAATTATATGTGAATTAAACCATGAAAACGCATGAAAACTATATAAAATGTTATGCGATTTTTCTGGGCGCTATGTATATTTTATTTGAGCTGCATATGATAAATATAATTTGGGAAAAATGACCATTCAATTTGTAGAGGCCTAAAGTATTTATTTTCGAATTGTTTTATTAATCAGATTTAAAGAAAACAAAAGAGGAAAGAAAATTTAAAACTTGCGAATTAGGGTTCATGCTTTTAGGGCTTGTTTTGACTAAATAAATGATGTTAATGATGATGAGATGATGGCCTAATGATTGGATACACTAGGGCTAAGGATTTTTGTATGTTATACGATTGTTTTTAAAAGGTTAAGGGTATGTTTTGTAAACTTTAAAACTCATGGGTTATTTTTAGAACATTAATTGGACTGGGTATGTTTCGTATAAAATATAACTTGAAGGTGTCTTGTGTAATTTTAATATTTAAAAGGATTAAAATGGTTAATTACATAATATGTCATTCGATTTGGAAATTAAATAAGTAGAGGGGTTAAAAATGTAATTTCTGGAAAGTTAAGGTGTATTCGTATATTAAAACATGTTAAGGGTATATTGTGTAATTTTGAGGATTTAATGGCTTAATATGTAATTACTAATAATCAAAGGTTGAAATTGTAAATTAAAGGGCTTAATATGTAACTTTGATAACTTGAGGGACTTGATGTGTAAATGATGAATATTTAAGGGTACATTCGTATAACATGTGAAAATAAGTACTTATTGTGTAAATTTGATTAATTAAGGGTTTAATGTGTACTTATGGATATAAAAAGGTTTAAAGTGTAACTTAATAAAATAAAGGGTGAAATTGGTAAATTATGAAACCGTGAGGACCAAATGTGTAAATCTGATCAAGTATACCCTATTTCCATTTAATAATGATTTAATTAAATTATATGACACAATCTTTCTAAAAATGGAAACCTGCTAAAAATAGAAAGTTACTTAAAATAGAAAGTCAAGTAAAATGAATAATTAAGAATCAGTAGTAATTCTCTTCTACTCCTTTAGGTGTGAAGGAAGAGGTTTTGATCCGCATCTGTGTCTTCTATTTCGTATTCGTGTTTGCATTCGTGATCAGGTACAGATATTCTGCCCTTTTAATAAGGTGCCTTCGGCCTCTTGATTTCTGATTTGAACCTATGATATGAACCTTTGGCATTTGAACCTTTGACATATGAACCTTTGATATGAACCTTGAGATTTGGACTATGATTATGACATATGAACCTTTGCTATGATATGAACCTTTGACCTTTGACCTTGACCCCAGTTTGATACTACGAGCCAAAATATGTTTCCTAGCCATGAAGGTAACATGGCCGTGTCATTGATGCACCAATGGCATGACTCGTGTGTGGTTCGAGTGATTAGCCACACCGTCCCCATTATGATATGATATGAGCTCAATATGATTTGTTTATGGCCAATATGATTTGTTTGGGGGGCGTATGGATGCATCCTAGATATGTTCTGATATGATATGCTTTGATATGATATGATATGGTGACTGGGGCTGGGTGCAATCCACTCCTTTCACACCCCTGGGAGATGATCACTCCATTTGAAGAATGAGGACACCCCTCATATTATTTGGATTGAAGAATGAGGACACCCCTCATATTATCTGTTTATTGAGAGGCATCCCCTCTACATGATTATGATATGATATGATATGTTATGATATGGGCTCGTGGTGGATGACTGTCCTAAACCTTACTCTTTATTTCCTTTTCCTATATCTCTTTCATTATGATATGTCTGTTCATTTCCATTTGATTTTGTTTCCGTTTATTATATATCTGTTCACTGGGCTTTTTAAGCTCAGCCGCATTTCTTTTTCTGCGGCAGGTTTTAGTAGGAAGCCAGGAGCTTGGGTTTGCTTTGGGATGAGAGATTAGCTTATGAAGACGATACCTTAGTTTTAGTATTCATTTATGTATGACTACGTAGATTTGGTATATTTTCCTTTGTAACATTGTAAACCATTTGTATTATGTAAGTCGTATGTTATGCTTTCCTTTGATATGTCACCATTTGCGTGACACTTCTACCCTTGCCGGGTTGGGGTGTTACAATTATGGTATCAGAGACAGGTTTACGACTTGTAGTACATCTACCCTTGGCCTGTGTAAGTTAGGACCCCTAAGTTTCCACTGTAGGCGCTCGTAGGATAACCTTTACGAAGTTGCGTAAGATTTTACCATAGGAACATAAGTCATAACCGGTGAGGAATGGGTAGTCTAGGACATCCATGTGAGTAGTATTTGCTTCCGCATCACTCTGAATCTTGCCTTTGCCTTAGTCATGCCTTATAAGAACGTTTGTCTCAGAAGACGAGGAAGTCTTACCTCCCTTCATTTTCATGATGAACTTGTTATGTTAACCAATTTCCTTTGGAAGGATTTGATGTTGACATTTGTCCAGTACGGAATTGTTATCTGAGCATGCCGATGCTAATAACTGATATTCCTTACATCCCAACTCAGACAGTTAAACGATGTTCGTGTTACTATCGATGCACACCATACCATTCCTATGCTATAAGCTAAAACAAGATTCCAATCCTTTGAATTGTTCACTATCCTAACCTTCAATTTGATATATTTGACTTTGATATATTCTAATACCCTCCCATCCCACACTTTGATGAACCATGTACCTAAATTTGACATTTGAACTATCCGTACGTTTTGACAACCACATTCGCTCTAAGAATCCGTTTGCCTTTGGATGCATTTGACCTTGAGGTCTTTTGATTTTGGATTGGTGACTTTTGTAAAGCTACCGTAGACTGCCATATTTGAAACGTGACCTTTCATAATCTGTTCCACCATATTTGGACATGATATTCTAAATCATTTGGATCTGTAAAAATTATTGTGCTTTGGAAGCACATACTCTGACCTCCTTGATTTCCAATTTTCTCCTAACACCTGTTAATATCCACTCTTGAAAACTCCAGCATTTGAAAGTTTTGTTGTACGAATTTCGGGTGTTCCGATGAACCTTTTGAGATCCGTTGGGAAGTGAAGTTTGCATTGACCTGAAGAAGTTAAGAGATTGTAGGAACTGATAGAATATGAGTTTGTTCACTTCAGTGATCTCTTTGAATGCTCCTGTTCGTTTATGAAAAAAAAAGAGAGAAGTATGCGGCGGCGCATCGACTATTGTGAATTTTAACCGTAATCATTATTCATTTCCGCGTATCAGTATTTGATTCGATTTGTTCCATCTTTGTGAAGAGAAAGATTTGTGATATGAAGCTTTTCCCTAAGAAGATTTCTTGAAGCTGTTTTAGTACTCGTGTGACCACTATGAGTTTGAATGATGTCAATTGTATTGGCGGGAAGAAGCATATTTTCGCAAGTAGATGGACAATTGTCATAGTATGACAGTGTGTTTATGCTCAGAGACGAACGAGGAACTCGTAGACCATTTGTTTGTATTTTGTGAACCGACCCTTTGTTCTGGAAGAATAGTTTTGATTTGCGATCAGAGATTGTAGCAGACAACACCACCAGGTATCCGATGACGACAGAGCTTCCACAGAAAGGACCAAGACTGAAGACCATGGTTAGAGTTAGAAACCTTGTAGAAGATTGGTAGAAGATGTTTGTGATCGGCGTTACCAATAGGGAAGCATGAGAGGAGAAGACAGACTGAGATGAGACTCGATTATACCTCAAGCAGCACGTGGAGATTTCAGTTGGGTATCAAGACGACCAGACCGTAGAAGATGAGCTTTCAGCACATAACCCAGGAAGTCCACAGCAGTTTGAGTTGGTGAATTTTGAATCATGCTAGAAGACCTGTAGGAGACACGCAACCTTAATTCTCTAGTCATTTTAGTTGTACTAAGATGAATTGAGAGCTGAAGCAGACTCGAAAATGGAGGAATGCACGGTGATCACGTCGGAGATTCACGCTACCACACTGAAGTGTCCAAAAGAAGTGTTGAAGACTTGAGGAACCAGACTCAAGTTTATGATTTCCTTTTTCACCCTATGATCGTATGATTAGACAAGAGAACGACTACTTGGAATTTGAAAAGATTCAAGATCATGAAATTGGATGGATGAAATTTTGTAGTAAACGTTTGGATTTGGAAGATTTGATTGTTGTAAAGGATGAAGATATTGAAGATGTAATTCATTTCCTCTTAGACCACTTAAGTTTCCGTTACCTTCGATGGGATCTTTTGAATGAGCCTTACCCTATTAGAAATTCCGTTCTGTGTTCGTTATGCATTTGTTTGGATGATGGTTTCGTTATGAGAAGGATGATGAATTGTGGAAGACCTAACGTTTCGAAGACGAGTTCATTTTGAGGTGTACGCATTCCGTTACGCTATTTGTACGTTCAAATTCCTCCGATTTAGAATCCGTAGTGATGTTTGTTTTGGACCAACCTTAGGAGGTAGAAAGATTGATAGGTGGTTAAGATAAGTAGTTCTGTTCGCGACTTGAGATAAAGTATGACCATCATGATGGTATACTCATATGATGCTGGTATTATGATGAGTAGCTAACGTGATAATACTTACGTCATATGACGTACCCTTATTGTGTTCATAGGATATTTCGAGGAGTACTTTAGAAACCTTATAATGTTGATAGGAGATGTGAGAATTTTTGCATCTGTAAGATTTAGGTTCATTCCACCTATACGCTTAATATGTTCGCCGTTATACGATCTGATACGTTCGATTCTTGACACGCATTTGTTGATCCATATACTTCTGACAAGAATCATAAGATCTGCTGTGAAGTTTTATGCCATTCGATGTCACCAACAATCTATGTTCAGTACGATCTCATCTGATTTGCCTAATCGAATGCTATGGACGGCATATCCGTCAGAATCTTGCATATCCTTGTATCTCTTCTGAGAAAATATGATAACCATTCGTCATGTTTGAATATGATCCTTGCAATCTGAATTTCGTATGATATGTCATTTCTGGGAACTGAAGTTACTTTTGGATCGGCAATGAAGAGTCATGAGAAACAAGTCTTTTACATTTCTGTTCGCTGTCCGTTGCGTCTTCTGTTTCGTTTCATTTCCGTTCGTAAAGATTCTTTGGAAGAACCACCCAGAGCGGGAAGCTACCTGGGAAACCGAGGAATCGATACGAGCTAGTTATCCGCATTTCGTATTCCGATCTGGTATATCTCTGTTTTGTTTTCGATCCTTTCATTTCTGATTCCTTGCAAATTTTGAGGACGAAATTTTTCTGTTAGAGGGGAAGAGTTGTAAAACCCTAAAATCTAAAATATGTAAAAAGACCAAAATGCCCCTACAACTTTGAAATTTAATTAAAAGCTTATATAACTTACAAATAAATTACAAAACCTATGAAATTAAACCATGTATGACATGAAATGATTACGGGACATCAAATAAATATTGTACAAGTCATCACAAAATTATTATAACACATTACAATGTCCATTGGACCGAAAATCTCCTAAGTATGTAATTATATTTATTTTTGAACTATTTAAATAAGGATAATTATCATTTATATAAGGAAAAAATTATGCAAAGTGATTTGAATTGATATGGTCCAGGTTTGGCCGAGTATTACTCACTTTCCCCCTCCTATTTCTCAGCCTTAATTAGTTATATGATTATCACATCATTTTCTTCTTCCAAAAACCTAGCCGAAACCTAGAAAACACAAGCAATATTCATCACAAATCCATCCGAATTTCTGGACATCCTTGAGTGTTTTTCCTGTACTCTACATCATCACAAGAAGCTAATAAAAATACGTTTTCATTTGTTCGTGGCCTGGTTCGATCGTGGCTCATTTGTCTTTGTCGCGCATATAAAATGTAAGGTAATTCATCTAAAATTCATTCGACACTTATAAAATTCGTTTTTCATTTTTCTCAAGATCCTTACATCGTATATACTCTATGAAAAATGATTACAAGGTTGTTGGATCGTTCGTGTGCTCGTGGTGAATTTTGTGGTGTCGCGTGGTGATTTGAAGAGCAATAATTCGTTACAACCTTTCTACACGTTCTAAAATTGGTTTGATATTTTTCCTGAGTTTCTTACATTATATGAACACCAAATAAAATGCTAGAATTGAACCATGCAAGATCTATGAATTATATGTGAATTAAACCATGAAAACGCATGAAAACTATATAAAATGTTATACGATTTTTCTGGGCACTATGTATATTTTATTTGAGCTGCATATGATAAATATAATTTGGGAAAAATGACCATTCGATTTGTAGAGGCCTAAAGTATTTATTTTCGAATTGTTTTATTAATCGGATTTAAAGAAAACAAAAGAGGAAAGAAAATTTAAAACTTGCGAATTAGGGTTCATGCTTTTAGGGCTTGTTTTGACTAAATAAATGATGTTAATGATGATGAGATGATGGCCTAATGATTGGATACACTAGGGCTAAGGATTTTTGTATGTTATACGATTATTTTTAAAAGGTTAAGGGTATGTTTTGTAAACTTTAAAACTCATGGGTTATTTTTAGAACATTAATTGGACTGGGTATGTTTCGTATAAAATATAACTTGAAGGTGTCTTGTGTAATTTTAATATTTAAAAGGATTAAAATGGTTAATTACATAATATGTCATTCGATTTGGAAATTAAATAAGTAGAGGGGTTAAAAATGTAATTTCTGGAAAGTTAAGGTGTATTCGTATATTAAAACATGTTAAGGGTATATTGTGTAATTTTGAGGATTTAATGGCTTAATATGTAATTACTAATAATCAAAGGTTGAAATTGTAAATTAAAGGGCTTAATATGTAACTTTGATAACTTGAGGGACTTGATGTGTAAATGATGAATATTTAAGGGTACATTCGTATAACATGTGAAAATAAGTACTTATTGTGTAAATTTGATTAATTAAGGGTTTAATGTGTACTTATGGATATAAAAAGGTTTAAAGTGTAACTTAATAAAATAAAGGGTGAAATTGGTAAATTATGAAACCGTGAGGACCAAATGTGTAAATCTGATCAAGTATATCCTATTTCCATTTAATAATGATTTAATTAAATTATATGACGCAATCTTTCAAAAAAAAATGGAAACCTGCTAAAAATAGAAAGTTACTTAAAATAGAAAGTCAAGTAAAATGAATAATTAAGAATCAGTAGTAATTCTCTTCTACTCCTTTAGGTGTGAAGGAGGAGGTTTTGATCCGCATCTGTGTCTTCTATTTCGTATTCGTGTTTGCATTCGTGATCAGGTACAGATATTCTGCCCTTTTAATAAGGTGCCTTCGGCCTTTTGATTTCTGATTTGAACCTATGATATGAACCTTTGGCATTTGAACCTTTGACATATGAACCTTTGATATGAACCTTGAGATTTGGACTATGATTATGACATATGAACCTTTGCTATGATATGAACCTTTGACCTTTGACCTTGACCCAGTTTGATACTACGAGCCAAAATATGTTTCCTAGCCATGAAGGTAACATGGCCGTGTCATTGATGCACCAATGGCATGACTCGTGTGTGGTTCGAGTGATTAGCCACACCGTCCCCATTATGATATGATATGAGCTCAATATGATTTGTTTATGGCCAATATGATTTGTTTGGGGGGCGTATGGATGCATCCTAGATATGTTCTGATATGATATACTTTGATATGATATGATATGGTGACTGGGGCTGGGTGCAATCCACTCCTTTCACACCCCTGGGAGCTGATCACTCCATTTGAAGAATGAGGACACCCCTCATACTATTTGGATTGAAGAATGAGGACACCCCTCATATTATCTGTTTATTGAGAGGCATCCCCTCTACATGATTATGATATGATATGATATGTTATGATATGGGCTCGTGGTGGATGACTGTCCTAAACCTTACTCTTTATTTCCTTTTCCTATATCTCTTTCATTATGATATGTCTGTTCATTACCATTTGATTTTGTTTCCGTTTATTATATATCTGTTCACTGGGCTTTTTAAGCTCAGCCGCATTTCTTTTTCTGCGGCAGGTTTTAGTAGGAAGCCAGGAGCTTGGGTTTGCTTTGGGATGAGAGATTAGCTTATGAAGACGATACCTTAGTTTTAGTATTCATTTATGTATGACTACGTAGATTTGGTATATTTTCCTTTGTAACATTGTAAACCATTTGTATTATGTAAGTCGTATGTTATGCTTGCCTTTGATATGTCACCATTTGCGTGACACTTCTACCCTTGCCGGGTTGGGGTGTTACAATTATGGTATCAGAGACAGGTTTACGACTTGTAGTACATCTACCCTTGGCCTGTGTAAGTTAGGACCCCTAAGTTTCCACTGTAGGCGCTCGTAAGATAACCTTTACGAAGTTGCGTAAGATTTTCCCATAGGAACATAAGTCATAACCGGTGAGGAATGGGTAGTCTAGGACATCCATGTGAGTAGTATTTGCTTCCGCATCACTCTGAATCTTGCCTTTGCCTTAGTCATGCCTTATAAGAACGTTTGTCTCAGAAGACGAGGAAGTCTTACCTCCCTTCATTTTCATGATGAACTTGTTATGTTAACCAATTTCCTTTGGAAGGATTTGATGTTGACATTTGTCCAGTACGGAATTGTTATCTGAGCATGCCGATGCTAATAACTGATATTCCTTACATCCCAACTCAGACAGTTAAACGATGTTCGTGTTACTATCGATGCACACCCTACCATTCCTATGCTATAAGCTAAACAAGATTCCAATCCTTTGAATTGTTCACTATCCTAACCTTCAATTTGATATATTTGACTTTGATATATTCTAATACCCTCCCATCCCACACTTTGATGGACCATGTACCTAAATTTGACATGTGAACTATCCGTATGTTTTGACAACCACATTCGCTCTAAGAATCCGTTTGCCTTTGGATGCATTTGACCTTGAGGTCTTTTGATTTTGGATTGGTGACTTTTGTAAAGCTACCGTAGACTGCCATATTTGAAACGTGACCTTTCATAATCTGTTCCACCATATTTGGACATGATATTCTAAATCATTTGGATCTGTTAAAATTATTGTGCTTTGGAAGCACATACTCTGACCTCCTTGATTTCCAATTTTCTCCTAACGCCTGTTAATATCCACTCTTGAAAACTCCAGCATTTGAAAGTTTTGTTGTACGAATTTCGGGTGTTCCGATGAACCTTTTGAGATCCGTTGGGAAGTGAAGTTTGCATTGACCTGAAGAAGTTAAGAGATTGTAGGAACTGATAGAATATGAGTTTGTTCACTTCAGTGATCTCTTTGAATGCTCCTGTTCGTTTATGAAAAAAAAAAGAGAGAAGTATGCGGCGGCGCACCGACTATTGTGAATTTTAACCGTAATCATTATTCATTTCCGCGTATTAGTATTTGATTCGATTTGTTCCATCTTTGTGAAGAGAAAGATTTGTGATATGAAGCTTTTCCCTAAGAAGATTTCTTGAAGCTGTTTTAGTACTCGTGTGACCACTATGAGTTTGAATGATGTCAATTGTATTGGCGGGAAGAAGCATATTTTTGCAAGTAGCTAGACAATTGTCATAGTATGACAGTGTGTTTATGCTCAGAGACGAACGAGGAATCGTAGACCATTTGTTTGTATTTTGTGAACCGACCCTTTGTTCTGGAAGAATAGTTTTGATTTGCGATCAGAGATTGTAGCAGACAACACCACCAGGTATCCGATGACGACAGAGCTTCCACAGAAAGGACCAAGACTGAAGACCATGGTTAGAGTTAGAAACCTTGTAGAAGATTGGTAGAAGATGTTCGTGATCGGCGTTACCAATAGAGAAGCATGAGAGGAGAAGACAGACTGAGATGAGACTCGATTATACCTCAAGCAGCACGTGGAGATTTCAGTTGGGTATCAAGACACCAGACCGTAGAAGATGAGCTTTCAGCACATAAACCCAGAAGTCCACAGCAGTTTGAGTTGGTGAATTTTGAATCATGCTAGAAGACCTGTAGGAGTCACGCAACCTTAATTCTCTAGTCATTTTAGTTGTACTAAGATGAATTGAGAGCTGAAGCAGACTCGAAAATGGAGGAATGCACGGTGATCACGTCGGAGATTCACGCTACCACACCGAAGTGTCCAAAAGAAGTGTCGAAGACTTGAGGAACCAAACTCAAGTTTATGATTTCCTTTTTCACCCTATGATCGTATGATTAGACAAGAGAACGACTACTTGGAATTTGAAAAGATTCAAGATCATGAAATTGGATGGATGAAATTTTGTAGTAAACGTTTGGATTTGGAAGATTTGATTGTTGTAAAGGATGAAGATATTGAAGATGTAATTCATTTCCTCTTAGACCACTTAAGTTTCCGTTACCTTCGATAGGATCTTTTGAATGAGCCTTACCCTATTAGAAATTCCGTTCTGTGTTCGTTATGCATTTGTTTGGATGATGGTTTCGTTATGAGAAGGATGATGAATTGTGGAAGACCTAACGTTTCGACGACGAGTTCATTTTGAGGTGTACACATTCCGTTACGCTATTTGTACGTTCAAATTCCTCCGATTTAGAATCCGTAGTGATGTTTGTTTTGGACCAACCTTAGGAGGTAGAAAGACTGATAGGTGGTTAAGATAAGTAGTTCTGTTCGCGACTTGAGATAAAGTATGACCATCATGATGGTATATTCATATGATGCTGGTATTATGACGAGTAGCTAACGTGATAATACTTACGTCATATGACGTACCCTTATTGTGTTCATAGGATATTTCGAGGAGTACTTTAGAAACCTTATAATGTTGATAGGAGATGTGAGAATCTTTGCATCTGTAAGATTTAGGTTCATTCCACCTATACGCTTAATCTGTTCGCCGTTATACGATCTGATACGTTCGATTCTTGACACGCATTTGTTGATCCATATACTTCTGACAAGAATCATAAGATCTGCTGTGAAGTTTTCTGCCATTCGATGTCACCAACAATCTATGTTCAGTACGATCTCATCTGATTTGCCTAATCGAATGCTATGGACGGCATATCCGTCACAATCTTGCATATCCTTGTATCTCTTCTGAGAAAATATGATAACATTTCGTCATGTTGGAATATGATCCTTGCAATCTGAATTTCGTATGATATGTCATTTCTGGGAACTGAAGTTACTTTTGGATCGGCAATGAAGAGTCATGAGAAACAAGTCTTTTACATTTCCGTTCGCTGTCCGTTGCGTCTTCTGTTTCGTTTCATTTCCGTTCGTAAAGATTCTTTGGAAGAACCACCCAGAGCGGGAAGCTACCTGGGAAACCGAGGAATCGATACGAGCTAGTTATCCGCATTTCGTATTCCGATCTGGTATATCTCTGTTTTGTTTTCGATCCTTTCATTTCTGATTCCTTGCAAATTTCGAGGACGAAATTTTTCTGTTAGAGGGGAAGAGTTGTAAAACCCTAAAATCTAAAATATGTAAAAAGACCAAAATGCCCCTACAACTTTGAAATTTAATTAAAAGCTTATATAACTTACAAATAAATTACAAAACCTATGAAATTAAACCATGTATGACATGAAATGATTATGGGACATCAAATAAATATTGTACAAGTCATCACAAAATTATTATAACACATTACAATGTCCATTGGACCGAAAATCTCCTAAGTATGTAATTATATTTATTTTTGAACTATTTAAATAAGGATAATTATCATTTATATAAGGAAAAAAATTATGCAAAGTGATTTGAATTGATATGGTCCAGGTTTGGCCGAGTATTACTCACCTTCCCCCTCCTATTTCTCAGCCTTAATTAGTTATATGATTATCACATCATTTTCTTCTTCCAAAAACCTAGCCGAAACCTAGAAAACACAAGCAATATTCATCACAAATCCATCCGAATTTCTGGACATCCTTGAGTGTTTTTCCTGTACTCTACATCATCACAAGAAGCTAATAAAAATATGTTTTCATTTGTTCGTGGCCTGGTTCGATCGTGGCTCATTTGACTTTGTCGCGCATATAAAATGTAAGGTAATTCATCTAAAATTCATTCGACACTTATAAAATTCGTTTTTCATTTTTCTCAAGATCCTTACATCGTATATACTCTATGAAAAATGATTACAAGGTTGTTGGATCGTTCGTGTGCTCGTGGTGAATTTTGTGGTGTCGCGTGGTGATTTGAAGAGCAATAATTCGTTACAACCTATCTACCGTTCAAAAATTGGTTTGATATTTTCCTGAGTTTCTTACATTATATGAACACCAAATAAAATGCTAGAATCGAACCATGCAAGATCTATGAATTATATGTGAATTAAACCATGAAAACGCATGAAAACTATATAAAATGTTATACGATTTTTCTGGGCACTATGTATATTTTATTTGAGCTGCATATGATAAATATAATTTGGGAAAAATGACCATTCGATTTGTAGAGGCCTAAAGTATTTATTTTCGAATTGTTTTATTAATCGGATTTAAAGAAAACAAAAGAGGAAAGAAAATTTAAAACTTGCGAATTAGGGTTCATGCTTTTAGGGCTTGTTTTGACTAAATAAATGATGTTAATGATGATGAGATGATGGCCTAATGATTGGATACACTAGGGCTAAGGATTTTTGTATGTTATACGATTGTTTTTAAAAGGTTAAGGGTATGTTTTGTAAACTTTAAAACTCATGGGTTATTTTTAGAACATTATTTGGACTGGGTATGTTTCGTATAAAATATAACTTGAAGGTGTCTTGTGTAATTTTAATATTTAAAAGGATTAAAATGGTTAATTACATAATATGTCATTCGATTTGGAAATTAAATAAGTAGAGGGGTTAAAAATGTAATTTCTGGAAAGCTAAGGTGTATTCGTATATTAAAACATGTTAAGGGTATATTGTGTAATTTTGAGGATTTAATGGCTTAATATGTAATTACTAATAATCAAAGGTTGAAATTGTAAATTAAAGGGCTTAATATGTAACTTTGATAACTTGAGGGACTTGATGTGTAAATGATGAATATTTAAGGGTACATTCATATAACATGTGAAAATAAGTACTTATTGTGTAAATTTGATTAATTAAGGGTTTAATGTGTACTTATGGATATAAAAAGGTTTAAAGTGTAACTTAATAAAATAAAGGGTGAAATTTGTAAATTATGAAACCGTGAGGACCAAATGTGTAAATCTGATCAAGTATACCCTATTTCCATTTAATAATGATTTAATTAAATTATATGACACAATCTTTCTAAAAAAATGGAAACCTGCTAAAAATAGAAAGTTACTTAAAATAGAAAGTCAAGTAAAATGAATAATTAAGAATCAGTAGTAACTCTCTTCTACTCCTTTAGGTGTGAAGGAGGAGGTTTTGATCCGCATCTGTGACTTCTATTTCGTATTCGTGTTTGCATTCGTGATCAGGTACAGATATTCTGCCCTTTTAATAAGGTGCCTTCGGCCTCTTGTTTTCTGATTTGAACCTATGATATGAACCTTTGGCATTTGAACCTTTGATATATGAACCTTTGATATGAACCTTGAGATTTGGACTATGATTATGACATATGAACCTTTGCTATGATATGAACCTTTGACCTTTGACCTTGACCCCAGTTTGATACTACGAGCCAAAATATGTTTCCTAGCCATGAAGGTAACATGGCCGTGTCATTGATGCACCAATGGCATGACTCGTGTGTGGTTCGAGTGATTAGCTACACCGTCCCCATTATGATATGATATGAGCTCAATATGATTTGTTTATGGCCAATATGATTTGTTTGGGGGGCGTATGGATGCATCCTAGATATGTTCTGATATGATATGCTTTGATATGATATGATATGGTGACTGGGGCTGGGTGCAATCCACTCCTTTCACACCCCTGGGAGCTGATCACTCCATTTGAAGAATGAGGACACCCCTCATATTATTTGGATTGAAGAATGAGGACACCCCTCATATTATCTGTTTATTGAGAGGCATCCCCTCTACATGATTATGATATGATATGATATGTTATGATATGGGCTCGTGGTGGATGACTGTCCTAAACCTTACTCTTTATTTCCTTTTCCTATATCTCCTTCATTATGATATGTCTGTTCATTTCCATTTGATTTTGTTTCCGTTTATTATATATCTGTTCACTGGGCTTTTTAAGCTCAGCCGCATTTCTTTTTCTGCGGCAGGTTTTATTAGGAAGCCAGGAGCTTGGGTTTGCTTTGGGATGAGAGATTAGCTTATGAAGACGATACCTTAGTTTTAGTATTCATTTATGTATGACTACGTAGATTTGGTATATTTTCCTTTGTAACATTGTAAACCATTTGTATTATGTAAGTCGTATGTTATGCTTGCCTTTGATATGTCACCATTTGCGTGACACTTCTACCCTTGCCGGGTTGGGGTGTTACAAATGCAATGCAAGAAGAAATTTATGAGTTTGATCGACTTGAAGTATGGGAATTAGTGCCTCCTCCAGATTGTGCAATGATTATCGCCCTAAAGTGGATCTTCAAAGTGAAACTCGATGAGCATGGTGATGTTCTGAAAAATAAGGCACGGCTTGTTGCAAAGGGGTATCGTCAAGAAGAGGGCATAGACTTTGAAGAATCATTTGCACCGGTTGCTCGAATTGAAGCTATCAGAATCTTTCTCGCTAATGCTGCCAGTCAGAATATGACAGTCTATCAAATAGATGTAAAGACAGCATTCTTAAATGGTGATTTGAAAGAGGAAGTCTATGTAAGTCAACCTGAAGGATTTGTGGACCCCGATCGTCCTACTCACGTCTATCGCTTGAAGAAGGCCCTCTATGGTTTAAAGCAGGCACCTAGGGCGTGGTATGACACTTTGTCTAAGTTTCTTCTGGCAAACAGATTCTCCAAAGGTGTTGTTGATCCTACACTATTCACTAGAAAAATGGGCAAACATCTACTTCACGTCCAGATCTACGTAGATGACATTATTTTTGCCTCCTCTGATCCTATGGAATGTGATCGGTTTTCTAACGAGATGAGTTCTAAGTTCCAAATGTCTATGATGGGACAAATGTCGTTCTTCTTAGGTTTACAAATATCTCAAAGTCCCGAAGGCATCTTCATTAATCAATCCAAATATGCAAATGAAATATTGAAGAAATTTGGATTTGATTTAAGTGATCCTGTTGACACTCCTATGGTTGAGAGATCGAAGTTGGACGAAGACCTCTCTGGGATCCCTGTTGATCAAACCATGTTTCGAAGTATGATTGGATCCCTAATGTATCTCACTGCTAGTAGGCCAGATCTCTTGTTCGCAGTATGTATGTATGCTCGGTACCAGTCTAAGCCCACCAAAAAGCATCTGGAAGCGGTAAAGCGGGTCTTTAGATACCTTCAAAGGACTATTCACATGGGTCTCTGGTATCCTAAGGACACCGCCATGGCACTCACGGCCTATGCAGATGTAGACCATGCGGGGTGTCAAGATGTTGTGACTAAAAATCACTACTTTATCATACAAACTATCTATATATCGATGGTACTCAAACAAGAACAAGATAGGAAAGAGTGTGGATCGTATGAAATATAACTTTTGGTTTATTAGCTTCGATTGAAAGAGAACAAACACAAATAATAAGAACACACACTCTCACCTACACAAGACAATGAGGCACTTTTGAGAACACTTGGAAATGAGGTGGGAGTGTGTCTTTTATGTCACAAGGGTGACGCCCTAAAGGGCTTTTGTGGGCATGGAGTGGGCTTTTGTGTTGGACTAGATTTATACACTAAATCTTACATATTATCTATCAAAAGCCCACTCTCCTAGACTAACATAATCACACGACACACTAATTCTAATGCTTACAAATGACCATCACTTTACATTTAATATTTTAAATACT
Organism: Artemisia tridentata subsp. tridentata; assembly: GCA_021014915.2. Taxonomy (NCBI): domain Eukaryota; kingdom Viridiplantae; phylum Streptophyta; class Magnoliopsida; order Asterales; family Asteraceae; genus Artemisia; species Artemisia tridentata. Next base: position 179,780,997 of record CP139503.1, read on the forward strand.
AACAATCTCCCCCTAAGGGATGGTCATTTCAATGATGCTCCCGGTGATAGGTCTTTTGTCTTCAATGACTTGAACTTTGTGTGTCGCAGTAGAATAGTCTTTGTTCCTTGTTTCTTCATGCACTGTGATCTTCAAAGAATCGTCTTTTGGTCGTTCTTGCTTTGATCAACATCTTCTGTTCAATTTGCGTCGCCGCCTTTATCATTGATGCTGAGACATATGATGATGGTGAATGGACTTTCGTCAGTACCTGCTAAAAAACAGTTAGCAATAAATCCTCCAGCGCTTATAGGTTCAGATTTTGAGATCGTTAACAGCATAGTGTGAAAACTTTCTCTAATCTTTACCAAGGCCGTTGAGAGCCTCTGAAGTATACCGAAGTATCACTTCAAGACTGTAGACCGTTTGGAGCACGTAACCATCATGATATAAGGCAATATCCTTAGATCTCATTAAGACTCTTACAACTTGTGTCGTTTATGGTGAACACAAGTGTATTCTATTGGAAGTGTTCCTAAGAGATCTTTGATGAATCTCATGGCTCTAGACTCAATAATGTGCGTTTTGGTTTTAGACGTCGGAGGCATGGAGCAGAGTGCCACCTTTTCAATATCAACTCATCTCGGAGTGAGAGGCCGATAGATTATGCAGTGTTCTCCGTGAGAAATGAAACAAATATCTTTTAAGAGATATCTGAGTGGCTAGGAGGGGTGGTGCAATGCGTCACTGGGTCCATGACGTCTTGTCTTCAATATCAGTATCACCTTAGTTAATACCGATAGCAGATGTATTGACCCGGTTTCTGTCCTAAGTTTTCATGGAGGGCTATTTCTTTTCACCCTTTCATTAAACTTTTCTTTTTAATTCTTCAACCCCTTCTTTCTCCTTTCTCATTTACTCCTTTTTCAATCATACCTAAGGACTTCTAATTATAATCTATTGGAATTTTCCTTGGGTAGATCCCTCCGGCTCAGGCGGATCATAGGACATAACCTAATCATAATCACCTTATTACTCCATGATTATCCTAGATTATTGATCACTTTCCATAAAATCTTTTGAAAATCTCTCAAAGTGTTTATGAGTAAAAACAAATTTTGATAACACATTGAGAGTTTTGCATTTTTGAAATACTCCCCCTTCACATATGCTCATGCATTTTTGAAATAAAATGCACATGTTGGGTAGAGTTCGCACATTTTGAATTGATCGATTTTCAATTAATATGACCATTGCGAGACACGTTTACATCACTAGTTAAACTAGCTTGAAGTTATTACCCATCCCGGTCATATTAAAAGATCATCTCTCGAATTGGCACATTCTACTCGGACAAGTCCTTTGCGAGACACGTTTACATTACTGGATAACCAGCTTGAAATTATTACCCGTCCCGGACAAGTCTTTTCGACAACGGACATTTATTTTTCGTCAATTTGAGTGTTCATGCTGAGTCTTTTGAAGAGCTCGACTTACTGACATTACTTTTTGATCACATTTAATCACGTCTTCTCCCCCTTATACCTAATCTCCCCCTCAAAAATAGCACGTAGTGATAATTTTGATATCGAATGATTAAATTGAAAACTTGTTGGAGAGAAGGACGGATTTGAGCATGAAAGTTGGAACTTTTTGTTTTTCATTTTATACTCCCCCTTAAACAAAGCATATTTGTAAACATGTAAGTTTAAAATCGGTTTCAGGGTTTAGGAGGGAGTTGTCTTGAGCACAGAATTTTGAGAATGATTTTGAAAAATCTTTTTGAAAGATCTTCATCATGTGCTCAAGGATTTTATTTTTGCCATTAACATTACGAGTCCTGATCGAAAATAATCAGAAGTCATCAATGTAGCGCGGGTTTCGTACTAAAATATACGAAAGCCGTTATTAATAAAATTTTGAGGAACGACATGTTTTAGAAAAAATTTAAATGAACTCTCGCTCAAGCATCTGTACATGTCCGTATCATTGTTGAATGACATTGCTAGATACGTACAGAATATCGATTATACGAGAGACATGTCGTGAGAAGATTATTTTTTGGTTTTTTTATTTATATTGTTTTTGTATTTTTAAAAATTTTCTATTTTTATATTTTGCTTTTGTTGGTTTTTCAAATTTTGTATTTTGTTTTTAAAAAATATTTACAGCGAAGCTTTTTAAAATAAATCAAGAAGATTCGAGAAGACTTTCTAACTCTTCGGGAGTTAGGCTTCGCATTCCAATTTGACGAACTAAGTTTTCAAACCGCTCTTTTGGGAGGGCTTTAGTAAATAGATCGGCGAGTTGGTATTCAGTCTTCACGAAAAATAATTCAACAGTACCCTCTTCTACGTGTTCCTTTATGAAGTGATAGCAGACTCTAATATGCTTGGTCTTCGAGTGTTGAACTAGATTGCACGAGATGGCTATGGCACTTTTCGAGTCACAATACATAGGTATGCGGTCGAAAGAGAAGCCATAATCTGTGAGTTGTGTCCTCATCCATAGAACTTGGACACAACACGCAGATAGAGACACATACTCGGCTTCCGCGGTTGATAGTGCAGTGCAGTCTTGTTTTCTTGATGACCAGCCTACTAGCTTTTCTCCCAAAAATTGTGCTCCGCTTGATGTACTCTTTGCTGTAACTTGGCAACCAGCGTGGTCTGCGTCTGAAAATGCGATTAGTGTAAACTCCGAATCCTTCGGATACCAAAGTCCCGTGTTAATGGTTCTTCGTAGGTACCGAAAGATCCATTTAACCTCTTGGAGGTGAAGTTCGGTAGGCCTTGACTGAAACCATGCTGATAAACAAACAGCAAAATGTATATCGGGTCGACTAGCAGTTAAGTACATGAGAGAACCAATCATGCTCCGATATTTCTTCGGATCCATGGGTTTCCCATATAAGTCAGCGCCTATTTTTGGTGAGGTGACCATTGGTGTACCAACAGAGTCACAATTTTTCATTCCATGTTTTTTCAAAATCTCAATTGTATATTTAGCCTGATTAAGAAAAATACCACGTGGGGATTGATGAATTTGTAAACCAAGAAAGAATTTTAATTCCCCCATCATGGACATTTCAAATTTGCTTTTCATGAGATTTGCAAAATGTTTTGAATGTGTTGGATTAGTGGACCCAAAAATTATGTCGTCCACGTAAATATGAACAATCAAAATGTCATTTTTGAATTTTCGTGTAAACAAGGTCGGATCAATTGTTCCTTTGGTGAAATTATTATCAAGTAGGAAAGATGATAATTCGTCATACCACGCCCTTGGGGCTTGTTTCAAACCATAGATAGCTTTCTTTAGCTCGTAGACGTAGTCTGGATGATCTTTGTCGACGAATCCGTCTGGCTAACTCACGTACACTTCTTCTTTCAGAGTTCCATTCAAGAAAGTTGTCTTGATATCCATCTGATAGACCGTTATGTTTTTGTGAGCTGCATATGCTAAGAAAATCCTGACTGCTTCAAGCCTTGCTACTGGCGCGAATGACTCTTCAAAATCTATCTCCTCTTCCTGTCTGAATCCTTTTGCCACTAGACGAGCTTTGTTGCGAATTACAATCATTTCTTCATCCTTTTTGTTTTTCCATAACCACTTAAGATCAATGACTAGTTTGTCAATTGGTCTTGGAACTAAATCCCAGGTGTCATGTAATTGATATTGGAGAAGTTCTTCCTGCATCTCTTCAATCCAAGCATTATCTGCCAGTGCTTCCCGAATGTTCTTTGGCTCTATTAGACTGACTGAGCAGACGTAGATGCACATGTCGCAATCGATGTTGAGTTGTTTTCTCGTCTGAATTGGCCTTGAAGGTTCACCAATAACTTGTTCTATTGGATGGTCTTTTGTCCACTGTAACGTAGAAGGGTACCTTGGACTTGATGAATGCGTGTTAGATGGTTCATGTAACCTTGAAGATGATTCAACAGAATCTGTTGCAAACGGGTTTTCAAATACGTCTTCTTCTAAGACATCATCGTTTTGTTGTTGCTCATCAACTCTTGGTAGAACAATTTCAATTACTGGAGTTGGTGGAGTAGATGTTGATGACGTAGAGGGAGTTGGTGCGTCAGCTTCGAATGTTGTAGATGCATCTTGATGTGGTTGTGGTGGTGGTTGTTGATTTTGAGCGGGTGCAGCAGAACGTTGTTTAGATGCATTTATCGAAGCGCCACCATAGTACTCATCATACATAAACTCGAAGAAATTTTCTAGTTCTTGATTTGTTGGTGTTTCGGTGTGAATTGATTGAGCTCCTTAGGGCACGAGTCCTGAATTGATATGTCCAAAATTCTGAACGTTTGGTGCGGGTCCTAATCCGGTATGATTAGAAGCCATTGGGTTAAGCGCGGGTTCTAGAGCGAGTCTCTCAGAAGCCATCTGTGAAATTTCATCAAACTTCAAATTCATCATCTCCATAATCCTTTCGTTCTCCTGTTATACACCCTGAATGCCCTCGAGTTTTCTGAATAACCAATGAAGATTCCAATATCACCCTTAGCTTTCAACTTCCCCAGATCTTCTCTGTCGTTCGTTGGATAGCACAAAGCACCAAATACATGAAGATAAGAGATATCAGGTTTTCTGTTGTTCACTAGTTCATATGGGGTTTTATTGAATCTGGGATGGACTAGGGATCGGTTCTGAGTGAAACAAGCAGTGGCAACAGCATCAGCCCATAAGAATAACGGTGCACTGGAGTAAATCAGCATTGTGCGAGCAGCTTCCACAAGAGTTCGATTTCTTCTTACAACTACCCCATTCTGCTATGGAGTTCTTACAGCTGATGTCTGATGTGTGATTCCAGCATCTTCCAGGTAGGTTCTTAACTCCTGATTAGTGAATTTTGTGCCATTTTCTGTTCTTACGATCCTTACTGGAGCTTGAAGTAGGACTTGAATTCGCTTCAGAAAGGTGATGATGATGCCTGGTGCTTCGTCTTTTGACCTCAGAAACTTTACCCATGTATATCTTGAATAGTCATCGACGATTACAAGAATATACTTTTTCCCATTTATGCTTTGAACTCTCATTGGGCCACATAGGTCCATATGCAACAAATGTAACTTATCAACCGAACTGGGTACGGTTTTAGGTTTATATGTTGCCCTTTTGCTTTTTCCTTGCTCACAGGATGGACATACGTGTTCTTTGGTGTATTTGAACTTTGGGAGACCGTTGACGATGTTGTCTTTGGCAAGCTTGTTGATGATGTCAAAGTTAAGATGGGACAGACGTCTATGCCACAACCAGGACTTTGTTTCGCATGCTCTTGTCATGAGACAAATTGGTGATGAAGAGGCCATTTGGTTTATGTCGATAGCATAGAGATTGGTGCCACGATTCCAAATTAAGAGATCATCCCCAATCAAATTCCGAACGAAACAAGTGTTTCTCCTAAATGCAACTTCTAAATCTGCATCGCAAAACTGCCCGACTGAAAACAGATTGTGTCCCAACCCTTCGACATAGTAAACCCGAGTGATCAAGTAGTTCCCAAACTGAAGATCTCCATAACCCAGAATAGCTGCAACATGATCATTCCCAAACCATACAGTTCCCATGAACTGCCATATAAAGTTGATCAGCAGCTTCAAATTCCCGGTCATGTGCTTGGAGCAACCCGAGTCGACGATCCAAAGACAAATTTCAATGACCTGCGAAGAACAGATGATTTTGTATATGGAAACCGTTTAACATTTGGTTCCAAGGGGTTAGAGGTAACAGGTGAATCACAATTAGAGAAGGTTTCCATATTTTCATTCGGAACAATTTCTAATTTGCCATTCTTAAGTGTAAACATTCTACCCATTGGTTTCCATGAACAAAACTTAAGATGGTCCTTAGGCAATAGGCTACTAGTTGTTTTCCTAGCTTTTGCAATAAGTCTTCGAATATATCTAGACTTAGCCCTAGTTACTAAAGGAACCTCTTTCTATTCAGGCATATCATTCACATTCACAGTGTTAGAAACAATATCATCACAAGCATTTTCAGACAAAGATTTCTTGTACATTAAACAAACAGAGTCGTTACAAGCACTAGAAATAGAAGTCTTAACATTACATCCAGATGACATATGTTTCTTATTTGAAAGCGTTAAATTCCTAGGGTGTTCTTCTACTTTTTTGCATTCACTCTCAAAGACAGGCGAGACTCTAGTGTTCCTGGAATTGCTCCTAGGCTTTCGTCTGCTCCTAGAGGTGCTTTCTAATCCTGTAGAAGGTAAGGCACACTCATTAGAATTTATGTTGTTGTCCTGAGATGTTGTTGTAGCATTCCTACTCTCGTTTGGATTATCTTTTTTACTTTGGTCTATCGCCCTATATGTTTTAGATGTAGAGGCAGACGCAGTAGTGGGACTAATCCTATAAAGGCCAGGCGCTATCACATTCGATGTTTTGACAACAGCTTTCTCTTTAGCAGCACATTGGTTAAGTAAGGGTGTTGGAGTGACTGGTTTTGTCAAATCATTTGTCATATCAACCTTTGGAACAGTTTGAGAAATATGCATTTTTGGTTGTTCCGAAGTTGATGGTTTTGCAAACTTAGTTTCCTCACCCTTCCTTTTTAGACTGTCCAGCTGAGACTTCAAACGATCATTTTTTTCTTTCAGATTCTTGTAAGGACGCTCATACGACAATTTGTCATACTTGCATTCTTCCTTTTTTTGATCAAGTTGTTTAAAATATGTGACATTTTCTTTTTCAATCTTAGCAAGAGAATTTTCATATTTTACAACAATTGTAGAAATCTCAGCTCGGAGTCTTTCATCATCTTCCACAGAATATGTTTGATAAATAATGGACATAATTTCGGTCAATAGAGCTACTTCAGAGAGAATGTCATTATGTCTTTCCAAAACTTTGATGTGTTCAATGTTTTCATTGGCTTCCTTTATCAGGGATTTGTGGTCCTTGACAAAATCGGCTGTTTCTTTTAAAAGCGCATTTTCAACATTAAGTACTCTTGCATGAATTGCCATGAGAGGAGTACTAATTTCTGTTTCATACACCTTTTTCATTTAATTATGAAAACTTTAATCCCAATCATTAATGCGATTATTGTTTTTTTGGATGCCACAACCATTTGAAGTGTTTCAACTCTCTTTTTAAGATCATCCAAATATCGTCTAGCTTCACTTGTGTTAGAAATGTTACTAGAGGACATTTGTTCAATGTTAGAAAGATGTTTCGAAACAGCTTTTCGTTTTGTGACAGCCACCGGTTTTTTGAAAAACATTGGTGACTCTTTTTGAACCAGATGAACACCAGAATCTGTATTAAGCTTGTTATAATCAATTGGTTTAATTTCTGGGTTCATTTGTCTCATTTTAACACGACTCTCTTCGGCAAGCTCAATCGTTTCATAGGAATCACGAACCTTGGGAGGATCATGGTTATCATTTAGCACACTACCATTATATAACACATTCTGATGTTGCTGAGCTTTCTTGAGATTATAAGGGTTTTCACAACCGATAGCCATTTTCTTCATTGTATGTAAAATCGGGTTTGGATCGTTAATTAGCATGTTAATGGTTTGAGTAGAATGACCCGTTTTTACAAGCAAAGCTTCCAACTTTTTGATGGTTTCTTGTTGGTCAATGATTTCATCAAGAAGATCATTTTCACGTTTTGAAAACCTTGCATTCAACTCTTTCTTTTCTTTTTCAAGATCAGAACAAGTTGATTTTTGTTTAGAAAGTTGGTTGGTTAATTCAGAAATTTCCGTGTTTAAGGATTTTATTGTCATGTTCAAATTAACATCAAGTGTGTCATATTTGATTTGCAAATGTTTTTCTCTTAAAACAGAATCTCGATAACCAATTTCTAATTCTAACTGTCGTGTGTTATTAAATTCAAAATCTTTTTCATTCACCTTATATCTCTCAAGCTCAGTGGTCAATTTTTCATTCGCGGCCTTAACATCGCGATTGACCTTTTTAACGTTCTCAATTTCAACACTACAATTATGCAATAATGATTCAAAAAACGCACGTGTTTCCTCATCATTCTCAACATGCTGGGACTCAAAGTCTCCATTAGGATCCATATCTGGAGTTGCCAAATTAATATTGCTAAAACTTGGCGTGTCCATATATGTATCATAATTGGATGCTGGAGTTGTAGGATGCTGTTCATCATGAGTTGACATATCAAACATTTCATTATTGTGACATGTAGTGAATGGTGGTACCGCAGAGACTGCATTGGTGTCATACACAGGAGGTGTTTCAGAATCCGTGTCATACTTAGCCTCCTGAAGATTGGCCATGAAAATGCAGTTTGCTTCGATGTCCTCAAGATCTTCCATATCATCCATAAGAGCCATAAATTCATTCTCTTCTGCACTCAACTATAACCCAGCCGTTTCCTTCTGTGCCAACATTAATGCTCTCTGCAGATAAGCTGGATCACTCTTTTTCGGCTTGTCGGGACAGTTCCTAGCCATATGACCGACACCCTGACAGTTGAAACACTTTATCAAATTACCCTGATTCATATTCCCGGTAACTTGAGCAGCAACATTCCCATACTGATTCCCAGCATTCTGACCCCTCTGATTTCCAACAACTGGACCCATCTGATTCCCTGCATACTGACCCAGCTGATTTCCAACATACTGCCCTACATTCTGATTACCCATCTGATATCAAGGAGCATATCCCTGTTGATTCTCATATCCCCCAACCATCTGTCCTTGTTGTCCCATGTTGAAACTCGGCTGTGCAATTTGCTTGTTGCGAGTGTTCGATGAGATTCTTTGGTTGTTGTTGGTAGGTGTTGAGTATCATCCTTGGAATGCCTTTGTCAGGTAAGCAAATGCTTGAGTCAACGCAGCAGTGGACTCATCATTGTCATTAAAATCTGTTTTTGGGTGTTGCGGGTATTGTTGGTGTGGGATGACTTGTTGTTGTTGTGGGTAAAATGGTGATTGTGGAGTATATTGTTGTTGCATGAAGTGCTGAGTGGAAGATGAAGATGGTTGTGTATTTACTGTTGCAGGTGTAGGTGTTTGAGCAATGAGTGCAAGAGGATCATGTTGCTTTGCTAACTTTTCTTTCCTGACTTCATTTTCCTCAGCCTGGTTTTGCTTTAGGAAATCATATAGCTGATCATAGTTCACCTCGTGAAGGTTCTTTGTTTGGTTAACAATTGTGACATACCGTCCCCATTCTTCTGGTAAATTATTGATGAATTTGATGTTTTGAGCAATAGGTTTTGGTGTCAACTTGTTTCTGATGAGCTCGTTCATTAACGTGCAAAACCTGGTGTAGTAAGATTCAATTGGTTCAGCTGGAGTGGATGTGAACTTCTCCCATTCAGTGAGCAGCTTGTTTTCAACATCTTGTTGCCCAATTTCTGTGCCATGACAGAGTCTTCTAACTCGTTCCCACATAGCATAAGCTGAATCACAACTGTCGACAGCAGCAAATATTTCCCGTGGTAAACCAAGTTGAATTAGGTGCATTGCCAAGTCATCCGAATCAACTTGCTTCCAATCTTCTGCCGTGTATTCCTCTTCTTTTTGATCACGAAAGGATGGTGGAACGGGAGGTGTTGCAGTTGGGTCACCAGCTTCTTGAATCTGACGAGGCTTGAATGGTCCTTTCTGGATAAAGTTGAGCAGGAGTCTACCTTGACCAATTGGTTTGGTTTTGATATATCGAATCATACGACTCGTCCATGGAAGATAACCACCTTTTTCAAGCATTGGAGGACGGTTTTCTACACTTGTTGCATGAATATCTTGCTGAGTAGTCATTGTTGATGTTTTAAATGATAAAGTTGATGAAGGATCGTTGCAACGAAATAGGAGTTATGGTTGTTGAAGGTTACACTTGGTTGTTGTTGATGTGAAGTCGTGGTCCTTTGAAGAAGATCGAGTGAAGTTACTTGCAATTTGGATAAACGTAGCAAATTAAATAAAGTTACAAAATTTGACTAAGCTATAATTTAGACAAAATCTAGAGTTCACAAATTCGACAAAGTTATGTAAATTACAATTTAGATAAGATGACAAATTCTATAGAAATTTCAATTTAGACCAAAATTTGTACAAATTATGGCAAAATGTCAATTTATATAGAATTATACAATTTATATAAATTGGGAATTTATATAAGCGATCTAACTAATTTATACAAATTAGTAGATATTTCGTTGTCGAAGTATTCGTCACACTTATACAAGCGAGAGAATACCGAGTTCGCGATCTTTGATGTTGTAGAAATTAAGAGTTTAAATCAAATTTATAAAAATTATTTAAGTTGTATATCGTTTAAATCAAGTGCGAGGGTCTGTTCTGCCAATTGCCCAAAGTCTGCCAACCAATTGCGATAAGGGACGAAAATTGTCAAACTTTGAAAGTTCTGTCCGAGATGTAATTGCGATAGGCTAAGCTTGTCCGATAACCATTTGCGATAGCCTAAGCTTGTCCGATAACCATTTGCGATAACTCTCACAATTGCGATAACTCAGACATTTGCGATAAGTTGCACAATTTCGATAAGTTGCACAATTTCGATAAGTTGCACAATTTCGATAATTTTCAGATTTGCGATAGAAATTATACAATTTCGATATCAGCCCACAATTGCGATAGAAATTATAAGCCTTGCCAATTGCGATAAGAAGCAGCTTTGACAATTTTGATAGATCTACCAACTCTTGACTTTTTGTCACTCCAATTATTTTAGCCACTGAGGAGATCTACCAACTCTTACTAACTCTTACTAATAATTCTTATACAAGAATTACACGCAAGAATCAATGATGAAGATCCAAAACAACAAATCTCACCCAATCGATGATGCTTTTACACGATCTAATGACTTTGAACACAAAAGATTCAACCTTGAAACCAAGATTCGACTTAAAGAACTACCAAATCTTCACAAACCAACTCGTATAATGAATAACAAACACAACCTTGAACCTTAAACTTTGCGAACGATTCCGAGAAAAACACAACAACTCACGTTTTTATGAAACACAAACGCGACTGTTGGGTAATTATGAACACAAATCGAACACAAACAATCTCCTACCTCGATGTATGGCGTGTTGATACCACTTGTTATGACTAAAAATCACTACTTTATCATACAAACTAACTCTTGATCGATGGTACTCAAACAAGAACAATATAGGAAAGAGTGTGGATCGTATGAAATATAACTTTTGGTTTATTAGCTTCGATTGAAAGAGAACAAACACAAATATTAAGAACACACACTCTCACCTACACAAGACAATGAGGCACTTTTGAGAACACTTGGAAATGAGGTGGGAGTGTGTCTTTTATGTCACAAGGGTGACGCCCTAAAGGGCTTTTGTGGGCATGGAGTGGGCTTTTGTGTTGGACTAGATTTATACACTAAATCTTACATATTATCTATCAAAAGCCCACTCTCCTAGACTAACATAATCACATGACACACTAATTCTAATGCTTACAAATGACCATCACTTTACATTTAATATTTTAAATGCTAACACAAGATACTTGTCGAAATACGTCGGGAGGTGCTCAGTTTCTGGGAGAAAAGTTAGTAAGATGGTCATCTAAGAGGCAAATGAGCACATCTATATCTTCCACAGAGGCTGAATACATTGCCATGTCTGCGTGTTGTGCTCAAATCCTATGGATGAGATCTCAACTATCGGACTATGGCTTTGCATACAACAAGATTCCTCTGTATTGTGATAACAAAAGTGCTATAGCTCTTTGCTCCAACAATGTGCAACACTCCCGATCAAAGCACATCGATATCCGACATCACTTTATAAGGGAACAGGTTGAGAAAGGGGTTGTTGAACTTTACTTCGTGAGGACAGAGTTTCAGTTGGCTAATATCTTCACTAAGGCACTCCCGAGAGAACGGTTCCAATTTATTCTCCCGCGACTTGGCATGAAGAGTTTGACGCCAGAAACCCTCAAGTGTCTTCAAGAAGAAAATGAGGAGTAAGGGATTTGCTTCATGTATCCTTGTATATATTTTAAACCAAAAAGAAAATAGAAAAATATAAAACCTATAAAAATCAGAAAAACACAAAAAATACCAAAAATAGTTCCTCTAGGCATGTCTTCTGTTTATCGATAACATTTACGGTCCTAGAAATGTCATTCAATAATGACACGGGACTTTAAATGAAGCTCGAGCAGAAGTTAAAATGAATGGTTAAAACATGTCATATCGGCTTGCAGTTACTTCAGACTGTAACCCGTTCCTAATTATGGGGAAAGCACGTCGCCAAAAAGACGGCTGTTCCTCCCACTGGGTGAAGTTCACCCGGGCATGGATTACTTTATATCCATGTTTCTTTGATTTAATGTACGTTTCAGTGCATTATTTCTCGTATAAGAAGAGAAGTCTTCTTTGCATCACAAATTCTTTCTCGTCTATGATTCTTTAGGAGAGTTTTTGTGTTTCACAAGGTGGTAACTAGACTCAAATTTTCACAAATACTTGACGCTCAATTCAATGACTATAGCTCTTTAAATAGAAAACGGGTCATTAATTGAGGGGGAGAGTATTTGTTCAAATTTCTGACACCTTTTTTAAACTTTGTGCAACATCAGTAGTGATCAGACACTCTCCCTCTTGGTTTGAGGGGGAGCATCAGTACGTTCCATTATCAGCACATATTAAACCTGACCACATTTTCTCCCATATTTTCTAAACTTATTTAAATCAATTGGGATCACAAAATCTCAAAAGGTTTGAAATTTCTGACCGGGGGAGAGAATGTGATTTAAATATGCAATCTGATAAAAATGTGATGTTTTGGACTTAAATGTAAGCTCTCCCATATGTGCTAAAATCTTTTGTATATCATTGCACATATTGAGGGGGAGCAAATGGTTTGTGGTGACAAAAAGGATATGACATCTCATGTGAGCGCGACTCAGACTTCACCAATGAATTGACGAAACAAGAACTATCATTAATCGAAAGGACTTGTCCTGGCCGGGTAATAATTTCAAGCTGGTCTAACTAGTGATGTAAGCGTGTCTTGAAGAGGACTTGTCTGAGTAGAGTGTACCGTTTCGAGAAACTCTCTGTGAACTTGACCAGGCCGGGTAATAATTTCAAGCTAGTCTAACTAGTGATGTAAGCGTGTCTCGAATCGGTCATGTTCTCTGAAAGTGGATCAATTCAAAAAGTGCGATCTCCACCCAACATGTGCAAATTTGTAATAAAATCATCCGAGCACATGTTAAGGGGGAGCATTTGAAAAGTATAAAACTCTCAAAGTGTTAGCAAAATGTGTTTTATAACTATAAACACTTTGAGAGATTTTTCAAGGATTTGGTTGACGGCAACATAGGATAGTCATGAAGTTATAAGGTGGCTAAGGTTAGGAAAACCGTCCTATGATCCGCCAGAGCCGGAGGGATCTACCCAAGGACAATACCGAATAGTTAGTATTAGAAAGTCCTTAGGTATGATTTAAAAAAAAAAAAAAAAAAAAAAAAAAAAAAAAGTAATATGAGAAAGGAGAAAGAAGGGGTTGAAGAATTAAAAAGAAATGTAATGAGAAAGGGTGAAAAGAAATAGCCCTCCAATTATTCAACCTTAGGGCAGAAACCGGGTTCAATTCATATGCTACTGGTGGTTATTAAGGTAACACCGGTATTGAAGACAAGACGTCATGGACCCAGTGACGCACTGCACTAAACCTTCTAGCCACTCAAGTTCTCTTAAAAGGACTTGTTTCATTCTCATGGGGAACCCTGCATAATCTATCGACCGCTCATTACGAGCCATCTTGATATTGAAACAGGAGACACCGCTCCAGTCCCCGACTACCAAAATTGCACTTATCGAGTCTAGAGCTGCCAGATACATCAAAAGATCTCATAGGAACACATGTTATTTCTACACTGGCTGTTCAACAGTAAGGACACCAGTTGTAAACTTATGAGTCCTACGCAGATCTTAGCAATCTGCCAGAACATTTATGAGGGAATTTACAAATGTAATTCTCAGTGATTGAATGGAAATTCCTGCCTGGGTCAACATCAAACAACCCTGAAAGCAGGTCACTTCGGTAATTCCTTGTGGATTATGCTTAGTGGTCGCGGCGGTTTCAAACGGTCCACAGTCGTGGAGTGAACTCCAGCGACTCACCTAATCGTTGATGTACTTTGGTAGATCTTGTAAGCCCTCTCGGGGGTATCCGATTTAGGAACGGCCTTGGCAAGGATTAGAGAAAGTTTTCACACTATGCTGTTAACAATCTCGAAATCCGAACCTGTAAGTACCAGACGTTTTATTGCTAACTGTCGTATGCAGGAATTCCTGGCGGTTGCAGCTGATTGCCGAAAAGATGCCGATCCATCACCCCATGCTCACACTTCACCATCATAATCAAAGAGATGATGATAATTGAAAAACTTTCAACACTGCTTCCGCAACTCTGATGCTGAAAATCATGATCCAGAAAAGTGTGAGCATGTCGGTCCAAAGATCACAACATCACATGGAGACGATACGGCAAAAGGATGACTTGGAGACGTTCGTTGGATGATGACCTCAAGGAATCCTCAAAGATCATCCAAGAAAAAAGAACAGTCATCAAAAGTTCACTGCTGAAAGTACAAAGATTAATGAATTAGAAGAATCAAAGACTATGAGCTAGGAAATCTACTCTATGTAATAGAATGCTAGAATTCAAAGTGTAATTTCCGGGGTGACCTCCCTTAGGGGGAGATTGTTAGGAATTTAAATATTCATATGAAAGACTCGGTCACCCCGAGTACGAATTAGCATTAAGTAGCTCGTAGGTTTTATCATATTAGTTTAGATATGGTTTCACCATGGAGCCGGGTCGGGTCTTTACCCACTGTCAGCCCGGTCCATAGCCTACTAGAGGCGTTTACTTCACATGTATAAATACCCTCTCCCACCAAAGGAGAGGGTTGGAACTTTCATTTGCTTAATCAAATATCACATAGTTTCTCTCACTAGAAAGTGTCCTTATCATCTCTTTCTCTCTCTATACCTCATGGCCGAACATCAAATTCGAGGTATGTTTATGTGTTATGATATGTTACAACATCGACATTTGTGAACGTACTTGGTTCCAGAGGTTAGTTTCGGTTTCTTGGATTAACCTTATTTTGATTCGCGTATTCTTTCCTTGCTGTAAAGTTTTATTTTATTATAAAGATCCAATCTTTTTTGTATTATATGTTTCATTATGGGTTTACTCTTTTTTAACAGGAAATATGGAAGATGAGATGGGAAAAAGGAGTTGATATTAGCAAGAGAAAATGTGGTTGCATCATTTAATTGTTTAGGCCATAGAAACCTGAATGTTAATGTTTTTTGTTAATGCAAGCTGACAATTTCACAAAGAAGGTAGATGAAATTTAGTGCTTCAGTTTGATTAGGTGACCTATTGTCTTAACAATTTCCACTGTCAACCATCTACAGTTTCTCCAAATGATAGGCAATTTGTTGAAGCTTTTGAACACCATACAACGCCGTAGAGAAATGTAACAAATGACTATAGCAGTTATGTTTCTAAAAACCAAATATGTGTTTATGCTTCACAGTCCATTTGTAACTCACTTATTTTGACAAGTCTTTATGTGCTGGATGGTACTTGGGATAGCCTATTTAAGTGCTTATTTGCTTATTTCCTTAACTAGATAAGCAGTTGTGAGTGTAGGGATGAAATGCTTATATACTTATTCAAAAGTATATTAGCGGTTGCTAAGTGCTTAATAATTTAGCTGATAAGTAGTTGAAACTTATAGTTTGGCTCTGATATATGATTTTAAAACTTTTAATTAGTTCGGATCTTGGTATCTATGGGATTACTTTTGTGGCCAAGTGCTGTTCTTTAGCATCATTAGATTCTCTAAAAACTTAAATACAGACTTAGTTACCCAGTTTGACCAACTATATAGTCTTACTCTCCGTTTCACATAATCGATTCTGATATTTGCAGGGCTATCTTCTTCTATTTTTGCAGAGGAGAGTTGCACTGAAGCCAGTAACCGCTCTCAGATTTGGCATGGATATAGCAAGGTAACACATAGTACGTCAGTAACAGAGTGTTGTGGTGTTTGTTGAGCCTATTGTGCAGGCACAAGAGTTTGTGTAAATATGAAGGGCATGAGTGACACAGAGCTTGGAAGAAAAACTAAAAAGGGTATATTTCTTTTTTAATTTATCGCTTTCAATATCCACATTTTATGCTTATGGATTATCCTAGGCTGTATTTTCATTAGTCCACACAGAACAAAGCTCAGAGTTTCTTCATTTGTAGTGAGTGAGTGGGTGGTAATCGAGAAGACCTGGTGAAGGATATACTTGCAGAGATAAAACCAAAAAATGACGAGGTAATATATTTTTATGTGCTTTTACTAAACATCTTGAGATACATCATGTATTGGTTTATGGTCATTATTTTATGTGTATAACAATGCATGTAGAGTACGCTTTTCAGTTTTGTTATGTGTTGCTGCAAGGTTTGATAAGCACAATCGTGTTGCTGCGTGCTTCGTTGACGATTGCTTTGCTGATGCTTGACAGTAGCAGGCGATACACTATTGTTAAAAAGGTATTCAATTAAGGTAAAATACTATAGCTTAAGCCCTTTTTATACAGGTTGGAACTTGAAAGATGGTCCGGCTGAATTTAAAATCAAAATAATTTTGGGTTGAAAAGGGTCACTTTTAGGGGGGTTTGGACTTTGGGTTAGCCTATATGAAAAGGATTGTGCTTAGTAGCTTATGAGCTCAATAAGCTCTTTCAGATAAATCCATAATGGGTTCTATGGAACAGCTTATGTGTATCAAATAAACTGTTACGCGTCAAGTCTTCTGGATATTCCAAAAGGGTTAGTGTGTTTGGATAATGCAATAAGCTAAAAAAATAATAATAAATAAATAAAAATAAACTTTAATTAGCTTACCCAAACACTTCTTTAAAAGGGGTCAGAACTGGACAAGCCGGGTTGAACCACAAACTCATTTCGGCCTCTTAAAACTATTTTATACATACTTAATGTGTTGACTATGATTTAGGAGGTGGCATACTACTTTTAAACCCACTCGACAACATGAAACATGTATGAATACGTACCATGGCTATTAGTAGTAAAATAAAGTTTTATTGGTACAAGATATAGCTGATCGTCATACTAATTCTATGCAACACGTTTTTTTACAGCAATTAATTGAACATCAGAAAAAAATCTAGGTGACATGCATACCCGCAATGGACAAAGACGTTCTATGAATCAAGGCAAGCGAACTTATTAGTTATTATCTGAACAGGTTATTGCATACAAGACATAAATGGCGGTTGAAGTTATACCAAGTTATATTGATTCTTTGAAATCTGTTGTTGTTACAGGTATTAATCAAATGCCAAAAAAGGATTTTGACTGCATACATCAGAATAACAGACGAACACATTCCACGACCCAAGGCAAGAGATGTTATTAGTTCCTGTGTGGCTTGCTTATTGCATTATCAGTATACATTTTCTCTTAATTATGCAGAGCCACATTTAGACTAAGTTTTTGTTGGGAATAATTTGTCGTTTACTTGAATTCCTGATATCTTTTGTTGTTGCAGGTTTCACAGATATCGTAAAAGTAGATGGCTTACAAAGTGGATTCAGGTTTTGTTATATGAATCAATACATGCATGGCTTTCAAAAAACGTTGATGGTACTTGATATGCGTGGGAAATTTGGAAAGGTACGTATGAGTATGGGTATCTTTTACATGGCTTTAACTTTTACCGTTTAGAGCTTATTGATACATAGCGTTGACCATTTCAAGGTGTCTTGGCGGGGTAACTACTACTATTATGTAGGTGCAGCCATGCTGGGTTCGTTAAGTCGCCCAAGGAATTGCAGATCTGAGCTTCATTAAAATTTTGTTGACTTCTTCGAAAAAACATTTGTTGTGGGTGTAGAGCAGGCTCTTATGATGAACGAAATAGTTTGATATACAACATAACGTTGGATGCAATATCAGTTACATGGGCTTTAATAGTCCAACAGCCATGGCTGGAACACCAATTGAAATCATATTGTTTTAAACCAGTGTCAAGGCCGTTGCACTATTAAAGCCCGTGTGACTGCAAAAGCAGAATTAGGGCATTAGAGCAGTGCAATGGAATATTAAGTTGGTGTAAAACTAAAGAGAATTCTGTGACAGCATGGTGGTTTTTCCTCTTTGTTCCGATACCTTCTTACATATCTGAGCCTCCATTTTGTTACAGATATAGGTCTTTGAGTTTGAATGTGACATGTACAGTATGGTTTTTCAAAAAAAAATGTGGATATCGTTTCATGGATTGATTTTAACAATTAATCTGTTGTTCTTCATTTGCGCAGGTCAGTCATGGAGCAATCTTCATTACTCTGGAGATTTATTGATTCATATTGATATGCAATTGAAGCTATGGCGTAAGGTCGAGTGCACCAGGAGTCAATCTTTGTATCAATAAGCCGTCTTTAGTTTTCAAGGAGTATGAAATATTAGTGTCTGCAACATAGTGTTTGGCTTTTGACCCATCGAAGTGCTTATTTCCATTGGCTTAGAGGATCTGCTGATGGTAGTGCCACATTATCAGACATGTCTCAAACCACATGTGTATTTCATGCTAACACAGTTTGCGCTCTACCTGCACTAGAAGCTACATCAGATTGTACATGGGTGGTCAACAGAAAGGAGAAAACAGGTCAGTTGTGTCTCTTAAATGGAGGGAGTTTTATACTTCGTCCATGTAATCACTCAACTTTCAAGTTAAGTTTCACATCATGGGTTTATACCTTTTTTGAATTGGCGTATTTTGTTTTCTTATCTAAATTGGGTATTAGTTTTTAGTTTACAAATTACCAGATTTGTTTTCATAATCATTAGTAGGCTATCTTCTATTAATTGAAGATCATTTTTTTTGCTGTCAAGATGTATTATATTAATGATTTCTGTACTTGACATATGTGCTATTAGATTTGTTAATTAATAATCTAGGAACTTTACATCGTCAATAAGTGTTGTCAAGATGTATTATATTCACAAGCGATGTCTACATCAGAGGACGTATTCATGCTGATACATGCTGCCTTCGCATTGCAATTTCTTTAACAAAGTTAGGCTACCAACTCCAGGCAATTTTACGTTAATCATATAGCAGCAACATGTAACTTTCAAGGAAGTTAATGGATGATCAAGCCGCTTTAAAATGTTATCTTATACTGGTATCGGAAAAAAGTATAATGATTGTTTGGATATGAGTTCAGCGACCTCTTTTGTGTTTAGTATAGTTTCAAGTTTAGTAGATATATATATATATATATATATATATATATATATATATATATATATATATATATATATATATATATATATATATATATATATATATATATTCCCATTTATTTTTAAAAAGGTGACATTTGGGAGTGTAATGACCCTTCATATGAGAAGCTTAATAAATGATTGGTTTTTGTGATAGTGTTGTGGTTGAATTGTTAACTAAAGAGATGTGCAGTAATATAAAAAATTATAGAATTTGTAACTTATTGTGAAACTAAAATTACTTTTCATTGTAATATAGAACCACGTGACATGACCCTCATCATGTTATACTATGAAAAGCATAGAAAAAACTAAACTCAATAAAAAAATTAATCCAAGTTTTTCAACATAGTAACACCAACAAAATTTAAGGTCCCTTTACACATACCAACAACCACCTATAAACACGAAAAAAAAACTCTCGACACTATCGACAAAGTGCTCCCGCGACAACGCGCGGGCTACCACACTCGTAATTACTATTTGTAAATGAGCAACAAAACTACATATTAGCTAAGAAGGTGATCGAAAAAGTAAAGGCTAATGAAGAACAAAAAAGATTGTAAGTGAAAATTTTAGCAATCCACAAAATAATTTAGAGAAAATGATAGCCCTTATTTTAATCAAAGCGACTCACCATGGACTTCTATTGATCTTCGATTTAAGGCATCCACTATGGTAGACCTTTATAAAGGTTTATAATTGATCAATGTCATTAAATTTTAAACTTTTTGGTTGTATAAACCTATTTCCACTATACATAAACTTCTTAAAGCTTTATAAACATCGCATATATCTAAAATGCATTAAATTGTGAAGAGGTTTAAGATTTTAGACCTTTTTATGCCAAGCAAGCATGAAATATGTTTTCACTATGGTTAATAAGAGTATGAACCACTTCATCATATTATAAACCACCTTAGTGGATGCTCTTAGTTTCTTTTAATATAAACATGCATTAAAGAAAACTAACATCATACATATCAATCCTCGAAAGCGAGGTAAGTTCTTCAGGAAAAGTAACATCCCAACTAAACCTTAAAGTGTTTGAAAACGTATAACGGGCGACCCATTGAGTTACTTGATTTCTTTCTCGATTAACCCACGAAAAGGATGTCTGCATATTTTTTGCCCATAAGCGAATGTCATGCACTAGAGCAGCTAGATTCCATGGCGGAGGAGATTCTAAAGATGATAACGAGATAGCCATTTGGGAGTTAGATTCCACAATAGCATTAAACCACCCACGATTAAATGCTAAAATGAACTGTGATGATCTCGATCTTGGATTTAATTGGTGATTTGGTTCAAAAATTACGTACAAATCAATCTTATAGTCTATTTAAATAATAATAATAATAATAATAATAATAATAATAATAATAATAATAATAATAATAATAATAATAATAATAATAATAAATAAAAAAATCTTTTATACCCACCAAAAACTAACAAAATCACATTCTTGAAGCATAGCGACAAATTTGTAATTCTATGGCTAATGTTATTCGCTTAGAAAAGAATATTTTAAAAGAAACTTCTAAAAACATTTTGAGCCATAGCAAAAAACATAATTATTTGAAAAATTAATTAGGATGAACTAACGAATTCAGGATGCACAACTGTTATGGGTGCCAATTAAGAAGTTACCACTACATTTAAAGTATAAGAAAAAAATACACGGATGGTCCCTGTGGTTTACTCAAATTTCATGTTTAGTCCCTAACTCGTTTTAATTACGCTAGAGATACCTATTTTTGAAACCTTGCACTCATTTAGTCCCTATTTTGGATGTCCCGTTAGTTTGACCGTTAAGTGTTTAAATTGTGAGGGTATTTGTGTCTTTTCAGGTTATCTTGTATAATACCCACCCCCATTTATAATACTCATCCCCATGTATTATCCCAACCTACCCAGATTAAATTAAAGCCTTAGAACACACACACCCACCCAAATTAAAAACCCTAAAACACACAAAAACTCTTTTCCAATCATGGTTTGGTGTAGGTGTGGTCGAGTATGCATAATCAAAACTTCTTGGACAGATGCTCATCCAGGTCGCCGTTTTTACAGTTGCCCCATTTAGGTAAGATATAAAATCTGAAGTATGTGGTTTAATCAAAACCCAAAAAACTTATTTATCTTCTTTTCTTTGTATAGGGATCACGATGTGGTTGGATTGATTTGTTTGATCCTCCAATGTGTGAGCGTGCTGTTCAAATTATCCCTAGATTGTTAAGGGCTAGGAACAGGCATGAAACTGCCATTGAAGAATTGACAAGTCAACTTAGAAAGATAAAGATGTATTTGATGTTTAGTTGGTTAGGTTTTCTTAGTCTTGTGGTAATGTACATCTTGGCCTAAGTTGATATGTAAAGGTCAAGTATTGTTGTATGTAAGATGTATTTTGCGTTAATGAATGAAGAAGATTAGATTTGGGTAATTTTGTGAGTTTGCGATATGTAAAACAAGTTTGACTACTAATAGTCAAACTTAACCATTACTAAACTGTTTATATTACAAGACAGATATTGCACTACTGCAATAAGTGAATACATAAAGTGAATAGATTATAGAAAACTAGGTTTGACTAGTAAAAGTCAACCTTAACTATTACAAATCATAAGCATTGTCATATACAGATATTGCAATACTGCAATACATACCATGAAACCAAAAGTACATGTCATTTTCAATCACACAAAACAGACAGAATAAGGATTGTCAAATACAGGAAATTGTTATTGGAAATTACACAAATAGATCACCCTGCAAACTTTCTTTTTCTTCTGTGATCCTCCATTACCACCAGATGTAGTTGGTTGCCACAACATGTACACAAGGGATGCCTGTTAATTCCCATCTCCTACAACTACAATCCCTATTTGCCACATTCACCACACACTGATCACCATGTGGTCCTTTGACCTCATATTCTCCCCCACCCCCATTCCAACCTACTGAGTAATTATTTGTTTGGTCCATATTAGCTTTCAATAGTCTAGTGGTAGTAGGGGTGAGTGGGCCATCAGTTTTGTTTATCACACCTAGAACATTCACAATCCTTCTCCTCAAGTACTGTCTAATGTATTCTAAGGCACTGATTATAGGTGCATCCCTAGCATCCAATATTTTCCCATTGAAAACCTCACATAAATTGTTCAACAAGATATCAGATTTAGCTCTACCTGTTATCAGGATAATTAAGGTACTTAAGTAAACTGCAAAAACTATTTAAATACAATTATGAGCAACTTAAGTAAAATACAACAAGTATTACCTGAGAAATGGGATATGGACCAAGAATGAGCAGGAATAGCTGATAACCAGTCAAATGCATCACTGTTGAACTTTTTCAACTCCTCCATTGCATGATCAAAATGAAATACTGTTGTTGTAGTGGCACATCTCCAAAGGTGATCTTTATATGCTTGTCCATTCCACTTGAGCTTCATATTTTCATGTATATGCCTAAGGAAAAACCTGTGCTCAGCACAAGAAAATACCTTAGCCAATGCAGGTATGATGCCCTGTATGAAATAGACAAATGTTAGAATATTAAATGAGCATTTAGATTCCCTACATAGGGACCATAGTTGAAATAATATGTCAAATGTTTACCTTCTGTCTATCACTTATAAAAGTGTAGTTAGATTCCCTACACAGATCTTTCACCAAGACACTCCAAAAACCAAGTCCAAGAACTGGTTGTTTCTTTCTCCACAATTGCATATGCCACTGGATATATGCCATTATTGCCATCCAATCCAACAGCAGTCAAAAGCTGGCCAGGGTATGGACCCTTCATAAATGCACCATCAAGTCCTAACAAATCCCTTCCATATTCTTTGAAACCTTTCTTTAGTAGACCTAAACATATGTAAATCCTTTTAAAAACTCTTGTTTCTAGTTCAGGATCTGTGTCTCTTTCGACTTCAATCATTAAAGTTGTATCAAGATTTGCCCTTTTCAACTCTAAACAGTAATCCCTCAACATTGAATATTGTTGACTGTAATCTCCCTTTACTTGATTTAGTGCTGTTGATTTTACCTTTTCCCTTTGCTGGTTTCTTTGTTGCTGCATCAGTTGCAGGCTGACTAGGCCCATCACCTTGAGTTGTAAACACTGGAATTCTTCCCATACACTTTGCCCTCACCCTCCCCTTATCATTTCTTATCAACTGCAACTTTCTCCTAGTTTCAATTGAGTGCAGTCTTACTCTCTCTTTCACTTCAGCAGCACTAGCAAACTTTTGACAAAAAAAGAAGAAATGTTGATGCACAATGTTGTCTGCATTCTTATTTGCCTTTTCTATTTCTTTAAGCTTCTTCCTCCTAATCTTTTCAATCTCATTTTCTTCCTCATCTGAACCACTTTCAAAGTTTTCATTATCTAACTCCTTAACATCTTCTGCTATTGTGCATCCTCATTTTCTTCTACTCTTACTGTGTGTCTTACCCACTCAACATCTTCATCTATATTAAAATGATAAGCATGCATGTCAATATTAACTTCTTCTACATTGTTCTCTTCATCAACAAAGTAGTCACTATCATCCTCATCTGAACTAATGTCACCCTCATCTGAGTCACTATCATCCTCTGTTTCATAACTTTGATCATGCTCAACCAAGTTTTTTAAAGGTTCATAGTTCTCCCTTTCATTCACAGGAACACTTGGCCCTTCATTATCCCTTTCATTCAGATTTGCAGTCACATTACCATCAAAGGGATCAAATTCATAGTCATTGTTCAACAGTTCTTGAACAATATCTTCCACAATCTCAGGCACAGTCTCAGGTTCACTAACATTGGCAATGCTGGGAGTGGGAGTTGCAGTGGTATTGGGAATGTTGGGAGTGGGAGTATAAGTGTCAGAGGTAGAGGGTTTATGGTATTCTAACAACAACCTTTTTTCGGATGGGGGCCTTTTCTTGGATAGGGAGGGAGTGGGAGTGTCAGAGGGTAACTCTTCAATCAAGACATTGCTTATAACTGGGGGGTCAAATAAATGAGCAGTTTTGATGTCACATGTTCACAATACACCATAATCATCTTATCATCCATGATATACTTAGCCAAACCATGTACATCAATATCATTTTGATGCGCGTGATGTGTCGTTGCGGTTTAGCAGTTTTAATGCCTACTCAAGTTTTAAATTTATATTTAGCCGACTTATCAATAACACACACACTTAACGAGCAGTTTACCCGGTCAGTATGAAGATAATGGTAAGTAGAGTGTCGATCACTAAGAGTGGAACGTATTATCTCGTTATTCTAATCAGTATTTTAATATCCTAACGCAAGGGGGTTTCAGCCTGAGAGACTGGCACAATTTGTTGCAATTAAATAATAAAATAAACCAATAGGCACGAATCAGCAAGTAGCACACACGTACACAGATAAATACTTGAGACAATAAGAGGGCTGTCCTTATGATTAAGTAGATTGTCACTTGTTTTATTGATAGCTTTATATGAAGTGTATGTAGTTAACCCTTTCTCGTTGGTCCTATTCTTATCGGCGAGTAAACCCTTAATGATTACTTATGTCTAAAAGTTATTCCTAAGTGATCAATTTAGTAATAACCGTGGGAGCCACATTATGTCCCGCAGTCAAATGCCCGCAAGCCACTAATAAACACAGAGGTTATCAATGCACTAATAAGTAGTAACCAAAGACATCAACATATAAACTTTAATTGATGGGAAAGCAAGTATTAAAGGGAGTGCAATCTTTCGTTGTCACATTACACAAGCCACCAATCCTGATGAATTAAAGTTTGCTAACACAATAAAACAAAACTACTTAATGAATTAAACACATGCAGCACCTTCTTACAGCTCTTGTATCTTTGATTCGGGTGTGTCTTGTGTTGCCTCCTTGACTGAATTCGTCCTTTGTTCCTCCTGTTTGGTCTTCGGTTTTAGGTTTTCGGAACTTTTTAATTCGTCTGGTCTACGGGGTATTTATAGTTTCTGTCTGAGGGAAGATGCGGCGCATCTACTAAGTAGATGCGGAGCATGTACTTAACTTTGCGTGGGGTCCAAGATTATAATATTCAGGAATATTCGTACACCGCCAGAAGATGCGGCGTAACTCCATGATTAGATGCGGCGCATGTCCTCTTGTATCTTGGATCGTATCTGGTGACATCTTGATAGAGATGCGGCGCATGTCGAGAGTGAGATGCGGCGCATCTGGAGCAGAATTGACTTGATCTTGTCCATGTCAGTAGACCTTCAACTTTATGCACGTTTTGCTCCATAATTAGTCCAAAATCGCTAAGTTTCACCAAATGCTTGTTTTTACCTGAGAATTACAAAAGTAAACGATTAAGTATCAATCCTCATACATAATATAGTAAAACAAGTCAAATTAATAGGATAAATGATAGTAATAAAATGTACTTATTTGAGTTCATCAAATATCCCCCCACTTGAACTTTACTTGTCCCCAAGTAAACCTTAGAATTTCTTTTATGAAAATGTATCCTAAAAGATGTTAGGATTTATTTTTATATTTAAGCATGTATTCGTTCATTTCATAATCACACAACTAAACACTTAACGATTCAGAAGTAAAATAAAATAAGTCGATAAAAGCAAATCTAATCGTTTAACTGTCCAGTCGCGACGAATATTCTATCATAAGCTTGGCAAGTATACACATCTCCACCACTAAAGCTAAGGAATAACAAGTCTAAAGCGGTAAAAAGGGTTTTTAGGCTTAAGGGTTAATTATTCTCTTTCACTATCGATCTCAAATTCCAGAAAAGGCGACAAAATCACAAATACATGATCGAATCCACGAACACGATACTTGCAATTGCTCAAATCCTTAACTCGAATAGGCTAAAGATAGGTCCAAACTTCACCAATAATAATATATCAAAAAGGGCGACAAAATCATAAATACATAGCCGAATCCACGACTACGATACTTAAGATTGCTCAAATCCCTAATCTCAATAAATCAAAGGTTTGGTTGGATAAAGAATAATAAAGGGCATGGATAACATTTGGGATATAAATTGGTGCAAAAAAATAAAAATAAACAAAACAAATAAATTAAAATCCTAAGTGTGGTTAATCACTATCCCAACCATCCCATGAATAAGACTCATATCATCGAATAACTCACGCTTTAACACTTGAAACACACGCTTTAGGTAGACACGAATTATACTCAACAAGATCTTAATCAAAGAATAAACCTTAATTGGCGTTCCCATAACTGCCAATTCCCATTCAATCCATAGATATAGTACAAAAAATAGTGGTGATATCGACCACTTACATAACTTTACATAAGTTGGTTAAAACTAACTTCCAACTTTTCTTTCTTTCTTTTTCTTTCTCTTTTTTCGATTTTTTTTTTTTTTTTTTTTTTTTTTTTTTTTAAACTTTAATCATAAACATAGATGTGTAAAATTTCACCACATCACTATAACTTTCTTTCCGGATAATTTTTCCATACTTTTCATGACTTCAGAAATAATGGTAATAGTGAAAGTAGTAAACACACGAAAAATAAACTCCAAAATATACAATATTTACTTTCACTCCAATTGCATTGTGCAATTTCCCGACCTAACCATAGATAATGAATTACGCACGCGAACACAGGTAATGTAAGAAAACACACTCTGCCTATAGCAATCAACCAACCACGGATTCTAATCTACAGGGTAGGCTAAGGTGTAAGGGTGTAACGAAACATTTTAAACATAGGTGTAAGAAACGAAAGGAATGGCTCTGAGGGTTTTTCTAGGGGTATCTTACTCTAAAAATGAGAGTAACAAAAGGTTTATACGGGGGTTAACTAACCAGTGTAGTTAGTTAATAACACATAACATATAATAGGCTATTTGGGTGTAATCCTAGAAATTTACCAAGTTAGACAAGTCACTCCAATTATATAAATAATACTTATTATGGTGGTCTCGAATAGTATACAAGCCAAGTTCTAAAGTTTACAAGTCACCGGCACACTCATAGATTTGTGAATTTTGAAAAATCACAATTTTTGGAAATAACGTCATGTGTGCAGTTATGCAACTTAGATCTTAAACAAAAACATGCTAAAAAATTTTTAAGTTTGATATATTAAGCACATTTTAAGCATAATTTTTGAAAAAGTTTAGGACAAGTAATTGTTAAGTGTTCTAATTCTCCAATCCCCCCACTTAAGTTAAACAACGTCCTCGTTGTTTGTATAAAAGGTTAAAAACTGGAAAATAAAAGAATTAGAACAGAAAAACTCCCCTGAGATTTGCTCGGTATGATCCTCCATTTGTATTAGAGCAAAAATCAACTTCTTGTGGATTAGAACGTTAAAGCTTCATACTTGATGTATCCACAGGAAATCCAGGAAACTATAATACCACCAACACTTTAAAACACACCTAAGATAAGAAAGGTTCAAGCTTGCATAATACATTAGTAGTTAGGAAAAATAAAACTTAAAAATTAAAACTGAAAATCATCAGGTCAGTCGATGCGCCGTATCTTATGGAAGAAGATACGCCGTATCGAGCCTGGAATTAATACGGATCAGAATAAAGATGCGCCGCATCCTTAACCAGGGATGCGCCGCATTAAAATAAACTGATAAACAGTTTTAAAGTCGAAAATAAAAATGCATAAAAATAAAATAAGATATGACCATTGCAGGAGATGCGTCGCATCTCAGAATTGAGATGCGCCGTATCCTCATGCGGCCTGGACTGACTCGACACAGAAAGCAGAATAATAAATAATTCCGGGTTGTCTCCCGGTAAGCACTTGTCTTTATTCCAGAGTCTTCAAGTTAGACTCACGTTCAGCTCTTTAGTATCGATCATTGACTCCTACATTGCCGCGTAGGATCCACTTAGCAACTAATTCGTCACGTATATATTCAGGTCCCAAGTTCAAAACTCCTTTATAGAATCCTTCCATCATCTGATACGGGTATTCAATCCCTCTCTTCATGTCATCATTACTAATAAAAAGGAATGGAGAGAATTTGTAGCAGACCCTATTAGTAGCATGTTTAAATCCAGGGTGAGTTCGGGGCATCATATAAGTGATAACGTCGCTTCCACATTGAAAGGTGATCTTTCCTTCAAATCGCTCTGCATTAATAGTGATCTCCCTACAGAATGGTTTTCCAACAATCACGTCGCCCATACTGCTGTCACGATAGGCATTCATGTCTTCAACAACGGCGAACTCAGTTACAATAGTAAAGCGTCCAACGAAGATCGGGACATTAATGAAGGCTCCAACTACATTCTTTCCCCTACACTCCACTTTATTTCTCATAATAGAATTGTAAAAGCTTCTTGACATAACATTGATCGGCAAAATAGGAAAGAAATTGGCGTCAATACATTTGTATCCAATCATGCATGGGAATTGCAAATTGTAAGCACAATTGGCGTGGATCCTTCTACCATAATCCCAAGAACCATCATATCCCTCAAATTCATCGTAATTCCTAGTATTAATAACGTTGACTTTTGGACTATCCACAATTTCTCCTTCTTCTAACTCAGATTCAGCATCATCCATGAACAGGTCATTGGATTCCAATGGTCCATTAAGGTCATTAAGTTCAATGTAGTCCCCATCGTAACGTTCGAGTGATTTATCATGCACTAATACTTCATTCATAAAATTGGCTTCGAAGTCGAAGTCAATCAGTTCTCCGTATCCTTCCATTATCCTTCTGAAACAATCACGAAAAGCATCAGTAGGATTTGTTCGCTAGAAGAGAAATTAATGAATATAGAAACGGATATAAGAATAAAAATAGCTGATATCTGCAGACGATGCGCCGTATCCAAAAAGTTGGATACGCCGTATCTTAATACGTTAAAATTAAATCAGACTTTATCCAGAAAATAGATACGCCGCTTTAGAATTTAAGAATGCGCCGTATCGAATTAATTAATCAAAAATCAGCTTATCTAATTAAAATTAAATGCGTCGTATTAACGAAAGTTAATGCGCCGTATTTTCGTTACGTTTAAAAATAAATACCGATTTTTGATTCAGAAAGATGCGCCGTATCGATAGAGATCGATACGCCGTATCTGTTTAATAATTCGCAAACTGTTTTTAATTAAAATAATAGATACGCCGTATCTGCGAAAGCAGATGCGTCGTATGGCGTTAACGTTTAGAAAATTTTTTTTTTTTTAAAAAAAACAGATACGCCGTATCTGCTAAAGCAGATGCGTCGTATTACTTTATCGCTTAGAAAAAATTTCTTATTAAAAACAGATACGCCGTATCTTGGGGAAAAGATGCGTCGTATCGAATTAATTAAACGCGTTGTATATAAAAAAAATTAAACTCAATACGCCGTATCTGAGAGATCAGATGCGCCGTATCGTTTGATTTAGCACAGTACAACGATAGCAGAACAGAAAAATACGAAAAATAAAAACAAAAATTAAACACACAAACAAAAATAAACACACAAAAATAAAAGAAAACAATTAACACACAATACAACAAATATGCAAAATAGTACAATGATGCAATTAATCTAATAAAAAGAAAAACCTAATTAAAATACTAATTAAATTAACAGATAATAACAATTCACTCCCCGGCAACGGCGCCAAAAACTTGATGCGCGTGATGTGTCGTTGCGGTTTAGCAGTTTTAATGCCTACTCAAGTTTTAAATTTATATTTAGCCGACTTATCAATAACACACACACTTAACGAGCAGTGTACCCGGTCAGTATGAAGATAATGGTAAGTAGAGTGTCGATCACTAAGAGTGGAACGTATTATCTCGTTATTCTAATCAGTATTTTAATATCCTAACGCAAGGGGGTTTCAGCCTGAGAGACTGGCACAATTTGTTGCAATTAAATAATAAAATAAACCAATAGGCACGAATCAGCAAGTAGCACACACGTACACAGATAAATACTTGAGACAATAAGAGGGCTGTCCTTATGATTAAGTAGATTGTCACTTGTTTTATTGATAGCTTTATATGAAGTGTATGTAGTTAACCCTTTCTCGTTGGTCCTATTCTTATCGGCGAGTAAACCCTTAATGATTACTTATGTCTAAAAGTTATTCCTAAGTGATCAATTTAGTAATAACTGTGGGAGCCACATTATGTCCCGCAGTCAAATGCCCGCAAGCCACTAATAAACACAGAGGTTATCAATGCACTAATAAGTAGTAACCAAAGACATCAACATATAAACTTTAATTGATGGGAAAGCAAGTATTAAAGGGAGTGCAATCTTTTGTTGTCACATTACACAAGCCACCAATCCTGATGAATTAAAGTTTGCTAACACAATAAAACAAAACTACTTAATGAATTAAACACATGCAGCACCTTCTTACAGCTCTTGTATCTTTGATTCGGGTGTGTCTTGTGCTGCCTCCTTGACTGAATTCGTCCTTTGTTCCTCCTGTTTGGTCTTCGGTTTTAGGTTTTCGGAACTTTTTAATTCGTCTGGTCTACGGGGTATTTATAGTTTCTGTCTGAGGGAAGATGCGGCGCATCTACTAAGTAGATGCGGAGCATGTACTTAACTTCGCGTGGGGTCCAAGATTATAATATTCAGGAATATTCGTACACCGCCAGAAGATGCGGCGTAACTCCATGATTAGATGCGGCGCATGTCCTCTTGTATCTTGGATCGTATCTGGTGACATCTTGATAGAGATGCGGCGCATGTCGAGAGTGAGATGCGGCGCATCTGGAGCAGAATTGACTTGATCTTGTCCATGTCAGTAGACCTTCAACTTTATGCACGTTTTGCTCCATAATTAGTCCAAAATCGCTAAGTTTCACCAAATGCTTGTTTTTACCTGAGAATTACAAAAGTAAACGATTAAGTATCAATCCTCATACATAATATAGTAAAACAAGTCAAATTAATAGGATAAATGATAGTAATAAAATGTACTTATTTGAGTTCATCAAATATCCCCCCACTTGAACTTTACTTGTCCCCAAGTAAACCTTAGAATTTCTTTTATGAAAATGTATCCTAAAAGATGTTAGGATTTATTTTTATATTTAAGCATGTATTCGTTCATTTCATAATCACACAACTAAACACTTAACGATTCAGAAGTAAAATAAAATAAGTCGATAAAAGCAAATCTAATCGTTTAACTGTCCAGTCGCGATGAATATTCTATCATAAGCTTGGCAAGTATACACATCTCCACCACTAAAGCTAAGGAATAACAAGTCTAAAGCGGTAAAAAGGGTTTTTAGGCTTAAGGGTTAATTATTCTCTTTCACTATCGATCTCAAATTCCAGAAAAGGCGACAAAATCACAAATACATGATCGAATCCACGAACACGATACTTGCAATTGCTCAAATCCTTAACTCGAATAGGCTAAAGATAGGTCCAAACTTCACCAATAATAATATATCAAAAAGGGCGACAAAATCATAAATACATAGCCGAATCCACGACTACGATACTTAAGATTGCTCAAATCCCTAATCTCAATAAATCAAAGGTTTGGTTGGATAAAGAATAATAAAGGGCATGGATAACATTTGGGATATAAATTGGTGCAAAAAATAAAAATAAACAAAACAAATAAATTAAAATCCTAAGTGTGGTTAATCACTATCCCAACCATCCCATGAATAAGACTCATATCATCGAATAACTCACGCTTTAACACTTGAAACACACGCTTTAGGTAGACACGAATTATACTCAACAAGATCTTAATCAAAGAATAAACCTTAATTGGCGTTCCCATAACTGCCAATTCCCATTCAATCCATAGATATAGTACAAAAAATAGTGGTGATATCGACCACTTACATAACTTTACATAAGTTGGTTAAAACTAACTTCCAACTTTTCTTTCTTTCTTTTTCTTTTCTCTTTTTTCGATTTTTTTTTTTTTTTTTTTTTTTTTTTTTTTTTTTAAACTTTAATCATAAACATAGATGTGTAAAATTTCACCACATCACTATAACTTTCTTTCCGGATAATTTTTCCATACTTTTCATGACTTCAGAAATAATGGTAATAGTGAAAGTAGTAAACACACGAAAAATAAACTCCAAAATATACAATATTTACTTTCACTCCAATTGCATTGTGCAATTTCCCGACCTAACCATAGATAATGAATTACGCACGCGAACACAGGTAATGTAAGAAAACACACTCTGCCTATAGCAATCAACCAACCACGGATTCTAATCTACAGGGTAGGCTAAGGTGTAAGGGTGTAACGAAACATTTTAAACATAGGTGTAAGAAACGAAAGGAATGGCTCTGAGGGTTTTTCTAGGGGTATCTTACTCTAAAAATGAGAGTAACAAAAGGTTTATACGGGGGTTAACTAACCAGTGTAGTTAGTTAATAACACATAACATATAATAGGCTATTTGGGTGTAATCCTAGAAATTTACCAAGTTAGACAAGTCACTCCAATTATATAAATAATACTTATTATGGTGGTCTCGAATAGTATACAAGCCAAGTTCTAAAGTTTACAAGTCACCGGCACACTCATAGATTTGTGAATTTTGAAAAATCACAATTTTTGGAAATAACGTCATGTGTGCAGTTATGCAACTTAGATCTTAAACAAAAACATGCTAAAAAATTTTTAAGTTTGATATATTAAGCACATTTTAAGCATAATTTTTGAAAAAGTTTAGGACAAGTAATTGTTAAGTGTTCTAATTCTCCAATCCCCCCACTTAAGTTAAACAACGTCCTCGTTGTTTGTATAAAAGGTTAAAAACTGGAAAATAAAAGAATTAGAACAGAAAAACTCCCCTGAGATTTGCTCGGTATGATCCTCCATTTGTATTAGAGCAAAAATCAACTTCTTGTGGATTAGAACGTTAAAGCTTCATACTTGATGTATCCACAGGAAATCCAGGAAACTATAATACCACCAACACTTTAAAACACACCTAAGATAAGAAAGGTTCAAGCTTGCATAATACATTAGTAGTTAGGAAAAATAAAACTTAAAAATTAAAACTGAAAATCATCAGGTCAGTCGATGCGCCGTATCTTATGGAAGAAGATACGCCGTATCGAGCCTGGAATTAATACGGATCAGAATAAAGATGCGCCGCATCCTTAACCAGGGATGCGCCGCATTAAAATAAACTGATAAACAGTTTTAAAGTCGAAAATAAAAATGCATAAAATAAAATAAGATATGACCATTGCAGGAGATGCGTCGCATCTCAGAATTGAGATGCGCCGTATCCTCATGCGGCCTGGACTGACTCGACACAGAAAGCAGAATAATAAATAATTCCGGGTTGTCTCCCGGTAAGCACTTGTCTTTATTCCAGAGTCTTCAAGTTAGACTCACGTTCAGCTCTTTAGTATCGATCATTGACTCCTACATTGCCGCGTAGGATCCACTTAGCAACTAATTCGTCACGTATATATTCAGGTCCCAAGTTCAAAACTCCTTTATAGAATCCTTCCATCATCTGATACGGGTATTCAATCCCTCTCTTCATGTCATCATTACTAATAAAAAGGAATTGAGAGAATTTGTAGCAGACCCTATTAGTAGCATGTTTAAATCCAGGGTGAGTTCGGGGCATCATATAAGTGATAACGTCGCTTCCACATTGAAAGGTGATCTTTCCTTCAAATCGCTCTGCATTAATAGTGATCTCCCTACAGAATGGTTTTCCAACAATCACGTCGCCCATACTGCTGTCACGATAGGCATTCATGTCTTCAACAACGGCGAACTCAGTTACAATAGTAAAGCGTCCAACGAAGATCGGGACATTAATGAAGGCTCCAACTACATTCTTTCCCCTACACTCCACTTTATTTCTCATAATAGAATTGTAAAAGCTTCTTGACATAACATTGATCGGCAAAATAGGAAAGAAATTGGCGTCAATACATTTGTATCCAATCATGCATGGGAATTGCAAATTGTAAGCACAATTGGCGTGGATCCTTCTACCATAATCCCAAGAACCATCATATCCCTCAAATTCATCGTAATTCCTAGTATTAATAACGTTGACTTTTGGACTATCCACAATTTCTCCTTCTTCTAACTCAGATTCAGCATCATCCATGAACAGGTCATTGGATTCCAATGGTCCATTAAGGTCATTAAGTTCAATGTAGTCCCCATCGTAACGTTCGAGTGATTTATCATGCACTAATACTTCATTCATAAAATTGGCTTCGAAGTCGAAGTCAATCAGTTCTCCGTATCCTTCCATTATCCTTCTGAAACAATCACGAAAAGCATCAGTAGGATTTGTTCGCTAGAAGAGAAATTAATGAATATAGAAACGGATATAAGAATAAAAATAGCTGATATCTGCAGACGATGCGCCGTATCCAAAAAGTTGGATACGCCGTATCTTAATACGTTAAAATTAAATCAGACTTTATCCAGAAAATAGATACGCCGCTTTAGAATTTAAGAATGCGCCGTATCGAATTAATTAATCAAAAATCAGCTTATCTAATTAAAATTAAATGCGTCGTATTAACGAAAGTTAATGCGCCGTATTTTCGTTACGTTTAAAAATAAATACCGATTTTTGATTCAGAAAGATGCGCCGTATCGATAGAGATCGATACGCCGTATCTGTTTAATAATTCGCAAACTGTTTTTAATTAAAATAATAGATACGCCGTATCTGCGAAAGCAGATGCGTCGTATGGCGTTAACGTTTAGAAAATTTTTTTTTTTTTAAAAAAAACAGATACGCCGTATCTGCTAAAGCAGATGCGTCGTATTACTTTATCGCTTAGAAAAAATTTCTTATTAAAAACAGATACGCCGTATCTTGGGGAAAAGATGCGTCGTATCGAATTAATTAAACGCGTTGTATATAAAAAAAATTAAACTCAATACGCCGTATCTGAGAGATCAGATGCGCCGTATCGTTTGATTTAGCACAGTACAACGATAGCAGAACAGAAAAATACGAAAAATAAAAACAAAAATTAAACACACAAACAAAAATAAACACACAAAAATAAAAGAAAACAATTAACACACAATACAACAAATATGCAAAATAGTACAATGATGCAATTAATCTAATAAAAAGAAAAACCTAATTAAAATACTAATTAAATTAACAGATAATAACAATTCACTCCCCGGCAACGGCGCCAAAAACTTGATGCGCGTGATGTGTCGTTGCGGTTTAGCAGTTTTAATGCCTACTCAAGTTTTAAATTTATATTTAGCCGACTTATCAATAACACACACACTTAACGAGCAGTGTACCCGGTCAGTATGAAGATAATGGTAAGTAGAGTGTCGATCACTAAGAGTGGAACGTATTATCTCGTTATTCTAATCAGTATTTTAATATCCTAACGCAAGGGGGTTTCAGCCTGAGAGACTGGCACAATTTGTTGCAATTAAATAATAAAATAAACCAATAGGCACGAATCAGCAAGTAGCACACACGTACACAGATAAATACTTGAGACAATAAGAGGGCTGTCCTTATGATTAAGTAGATTGTCACTTGTTTTATTGATAGCTTTATATGAAGTGTATGTAGTTAACCCTTTCTCGTTGGTCCTATTCTTATCGGCGAGTAAACCCTTAATGATTACTTATGTCTAAAAGTTATTCCTAAGTGATCAATTTAGTAATAACTGTGGGAGCCACATTATGTCCCGCAGTCAAATGCCCGCAAGCCACTAATAAACACAGAGGTTATCAATGCACTAATAAGTAGTAACCAAAGACATCAACATATAAACTTTAATTGATGGGAAAGCAAGTATTAAAGGGAGTGCAATCTTTTGTTGTCACATTACACAAGCCACCAATCCTGATGAATTAAAGTTTGCTAACACAATAAACAAAACTACTTAATGAATTAAACACATGCAGCACCTTCTTACAGCTCTTGTATCTTTGATTCGGGTGTGTCTTGTGCTGCCTCCTTGACTGAATTCGTCCTTTGTTCCTCCTGTTTGGTCTTCGGTTTTAGGTTTTCGGAACTTTTTAATTCGTCTGGTCTACGGGGTATTTATAGTTTCTGTCTGAGGGAAGATGCGGCGCATCTACTAAGTAGATGCGGAGCATGTACTTAACTTCGCGTGGGGTCCAAGATTATAATATTCAGGAATATTCGTACACCGCCAGAAGATGCGGCGTAACTCCATGATTAGATGCGGCGCATGTCCTCTTGTATCTTGGATCGTATCTGGTGACATCTTGATAGAGATGCGGCGCATGTCGAGAGTGAGATGCGGCGCATCTGGAGCAGAATTGACTTGATCTTGTCCATGTCAGTAGACCTTCAACTTTATGCACGTTTTGCTCCATAATTAGTCCAAAATCGCTAAGTTTCACAAAATGCTTGTTTTTACCTGAGAATTACAAAAGTAAACGATTAAGTATCAATCCTCATACATAATATAGTAAAACAAGTCAAATTAATAGGATAAATGATAGTAATAAAATGTACTTATTTGAGTTCATCACATTTCCTAGAGCTCTTAATCCAATTTCTAAATCAGTCCCAGGAATTAAATAATGATAGTAAATAGGTTCTTCATCATTAACGTAACATAATTCTTCCATTACATCATTCAACTCATGTACTGAAAACTTATCCATATCAAATCCATCCACATACGCAACTAAACCATTAACATACCTCCTTTCATCATAGTCTTTAAACTTTCCAGCATGATGTATTTTCAGAGAAAACATGGTAGGGTGTCCATCTGAAAAATGCAATAAGAAAAACACAATTACTACAACGTATTAAAGGTAATGTCAACCAAAACACCATTAATTAACACAATAATCTGCAAAACAAATACAAAATAGGTAACTAAAGTAGTTTTTT
The DNA here is from genome assembly GCA_021014915.2 of Artemisia tridentata subsp. tridentata. NCBI lineage: Eukaryota > Viridiplantae > Streptophyta > Magnoliopsida > Asterales > Asteraceae > Artemisia > Artemisia tridentata. Next base: position 179,818,188 of record CP139503.1, read on the forward strand.
TACCGTATGCTTTCAGAGGTGCATTGCCCTCATGCTTCTCTCGTATTCTCCAACTTTTAGAAACCATTGATTTAAAAGAGATAATCAATTTTTGGATTTTGATTCTAGGTTTACAGATGATCGGATTATTATAATTGGGATTTGGGTTTATTTGGGTAACTGTGATGAGAATAGGAGGGAAATGAAAAGTCAATGGGGTTGGGTAGCATTTATATTAAAGATAACCTGAAAAGACACAAATGCCCTCATAATTTAATGACTTAACGGCTAAACTAATGGGACATCCAAAATAGGGACTAAATGAGTGCAATGTTTCAAAAATAGGTATCTCTGGCGTAATTAAAACGAGTTAGGGACTAAACATGAAATCTGAGCAAACCACAGGGACCATCCATGTAATTTTTTCAAAGTATAAGTTTAGCTCGGATATGAAGTTACTACAGTACTACATTTAAAGACCACTAACTTGGTTAATCTAAGAATGCTACCATTAGTTTAATAAAAGTTGCTCTTCTGAAAATAAAATATGTTAAATGGAGAAATTTTTTATAACTAGAAGGGTACCCGCGCAATCCGGCGGCGGGTACCCGCTGACTATTTTAGTGACGAGCAAATATTTTTCCTTTTAATTTTTTCTTATTTAGCATGTTACAAATATTTTATAGCGTAGCAGATATATGTTTTTCAAAAGAAGAATGTCGAAATTATTAATAGTGTAAATAGTTAGCACTTTTATTTTTCAAATTTTAGCATTAAATTGGTGGTTATAAGTTTAGTGAATTTTTCTTATAAACAATTCTATTAAAATATATCATTATTGGAGGGGGTTACTATATGGTTTAAATGGGATTTAAATTTTCAAATTTTACATTAATTTTCTAATTTTCATTTTATAGTAATATTTTTTGTCTTAAAATTTTAAAACTTCTTTTTACAGAAAGTCTCAAATACTTTATAATGCAGTATAGATAAAGTGTGAAGTAACCAAGGAATTTATGCACAAACAATTTGAATGGAATGATACAAACAACCAAACAGTTGAAGCCACATTGCATCTTTATTTTACTACAAAAAGGTTTAAAAACCTTAACGTAATTGTCTAAAAGTGACTTTTAGAGTATAGGGTGTGGTAACCCTGTTTTAAACTTTAACACACTGTCACATCAGCTTCTTTTCACCTTTAACTAAAAAAAACCCTTTATCATAACTCACCTTAACTCACATTTAACTCAACTATTTTCAAAATTAACCCCTAAACTAAAATTAATACTTCATTTAATAACTAACATAACATTTAAAACACGAATTATATTAATCATTAAAGTTAAACACAAATTACATTAAACATTAAAGTGAAAACACGAAATACATAGCATGATTAATAGAAACTACGATATGGTAATGAAACTAAAACTATAAATTAAGAAAAGGAATCATCTGAAACATAACCCTCCTCACTCGAAGAGGACCTAAACTCGTCATCATAATACTTTCCTTCCATAATATCAAACCAGTTCTTCCTAAGATGCTCTGCATCCCTGGCTTCCTGCTCTATACGAGCAGCTTCTTCTTGTAGTTCGCGGAGTTCTGTTTCTCTCCTGACTTCCTCATCTTGCTCAAGAAGTCGGAGTTCATCCTCAGTCAGTCCAAACGGATTTGGTTATTGTTCCACAACCGGTGGATTTGGTTGGTGTTCCACAACCGGTGGATTGTTTATCGGTTCATTTTCCGGTGTGAACACCGGAAAGATATCTTCCGGTGGAGTGTTCACCGGTTCATTTGGAAATTGCTGGGAAAAGTCGTGTTCATTTGGGAATTGTTGGGAGAAGTCACGGTGAGTTGGGAATTGTTGGGAGAAGTCACGGTGAGTTGGGAATTGTTGGGAGAAATCTTTGCGAGACATTGCTGAGAATCTGTGTTTGAAATTAAATTATCCCGCTCGTAGTTGAATTTTGAATTTCGAATTTGAATTTGGTTATCCCGCTTAAGAACCAAGGGGGTGTTTTGAAATTTTTTTTATCAAACACTAAAAACATTATAGGGGGTAAAAGAAATTTTATTTATTTTTTTTATTTTTTATTTTTTTTTTTTTTTAACCCAACGTCTACATAGTACATTAGAGGGGGTAGAAATGATTTTTTTTTTTAATTGAAGCTAGCCTTTAACGTCACGTTAAGGGGTTAACGTGGGGCGTTAACGCACCCTTAATGCAACTTTCCGGTGTGGTTAACGCACCCTTAACGCACCCCATGTGAAGGTTTAACGCAGAAAGGCGTTACCACACCCTATGCTCTTAGAAATGTTTATAACTATACAATTGAGTATAATGCAATTTGAGCGTATATGTTTGCACATATTCAGCCACATGTTCTAGTTAAAAGTTGGACAAATTAGATGTTTTTGTATTTTCTATCTCAAAATTTCAATTTGGAATATATGCAAAGGTAGCGATGATCGAATCTATGTAGCTCAACTTTGACTTGTCCTCATTTGGCTAGTTCTATAAGACCACTCCCAACGCTTCACGTTAAGGCCAAAATTGGGAAGTTAAAGTCGCGTTAATTGTTGGGACGAGCTGCGTTAACGCAGCGTTAAGGGGCAGCGTTAAACCTTTAACGCTGCGTTAAGGGTACTATGCGTAAAAAAAAAAAAAAAAAAAAAAACTCACTTTGCCCCCTTTTAAGGGTAGTTTGTGTAAAAAGAATATTTGATATAAATGTGAGTTAAAGTGTGTTAAAGCTGAGTTATTGTTGGGTGTGTTAAAGCTGAGTTAAAGGTGAGTGTGTTAAAGCTGACATGGCAGTGTGTTAAAGCTAACATGACATTGCGTTAAAGTTTAAAGCTAAGTTATTGTTGTGAGTGGTCTAAAGACTTAACAATAGCCATATTGAAAAGGATTGGTTCAACTTACCATGGGTTAGGAAAATAGTGCATCAGTGTGTCTCACATGTACAATGATCTCAATAATGCTTTAGCGTGTCTCACATGTACGATGAATCTGAATAATGTTGAATGATAAAAACCTCGTAGGTTATTCTTTATTATCACCAACACTATTTATAGATTACAAGGATATCATATTCTTTATTATCGCCAACTATTTATAAATTACAAGGATACCATATGCATAAACCATAATGGACCCAAACCTACAACCAGACTTGAGCCAACTAACTTTATAGTCTAATACTCTCCCACATTTCGAGTGGCGAATTCATGAAAGCTCGGAGCGGAGTATAGACCTTAAAACATTAAACTAAAACTAATTTGTTTATGAAGACATCCGCAACAACCAGAGATTATCTTCATGCAGCAACAACAAAAGCAAAAGCAAAAGCCAATGTTGTAGGTCTTTGGCCGACAACAACGACATCTTTGACCGCTATTAAAAATTTATTTTATTTTTCAATTCTTTTGGTATAGATAAAAATAACGTAAGACACAACTACTTTTTTTTTTTTAAGGAAACCAAGATCGTAAATAAGAAATAATGAAAAAAAATTGTGAATACAAATTCAAAAGTAGGAAATGTTAAGTGAAGCGGAAAATTAAATAAGTGGCAATCTAAGACAGGGATGATAGAAAAAGAGATTGTTCAAACAAATATTAAAACATCACATATATGTTACACATAAGCTTGGATGGTTTTGATATAAAATAAAAACTTACGGAAGGGAAAGAAAAAGAATAGCAAACAAGGGCGTAGTAAATCCCC